>CM065593.1:218733520-219060569 GCA_033119425.1 Bufotes viridis | reverse complement strand
CTATAGTAGTTTACTTTTGCATCCCTCTCAGAAGGTCTAAAAAATGCACCCATTTTTGACCGTTAGCAAGGGTCCATTCCTCTGCTGAATCCTGACAATGCGGTTGTCACTACACAAACATCTGGTCATTTGCGCGAGGGAATCGGAAGGCTTCCCTGCCTCCATCTCCACTGAATACTGCCACGATCTGTCTGGGTCATCTGCATTGTCTTAGTCGTCATCCTCCAGCTCCTCATGCTCCTCCTGCTCCTCTCCTGTCCCTTGGGCAGATAAACCACTGAGTTGTATATGAAATTCTTGGGCATTTATGTCCTCATCCTCCTCCTCTGCTAGCTAGGCCTATTCAAGGCTGAGGTGGCCGTGAGATAATAGGTGTCATGTCTTTTGTCTCCTCTCCAATTAGATTTGTCAGCACCATCTCCAGGACGTGAATGAGTAGAATGATATAATTCATCCTGTAGTTCTACCGACTGACAAATAAGGTGTCCTGCTCACAGGGCCTGAGCAAACGGCACATGTCAAGCATGAGCTGCCACTGGCTAATGTGAAAGTTACACTTTGTAGTAGACCTGTCCATCTGCAGCATTAAGAAATCAATGATCACCTTCCTCTGCTCATACAGGAGGTCTTCTGCGATGTTGAGAAAAAAGCATTTTGCCTTTGCAGTTTAAGAAGAGCGTGTTTTGCACTATAAGAGTGGTTGAAATGCATGCACAGTTTCCTAAACATTTTTAACAGCTCTTGCAGTTAAGTGGAAGACTTGAGGAACCAGGCAACAATGAGATTAAAGATGTGTCCTGTGGATGCATGCCATTAGTGACGATGTGCAGACAAAATGTTCCCCTTATCAGTAACCATGGTTCCTATCTCCAGTTGGTGAAGAGACAGCCAGTGTTCGATTTCACTGTTGATGACACAGAGCTGTTCCTCCCCTGGCTCTGTTCACCAAGGCTGACCAGGTGCAGAACCATGTGACAACACCTAGCTTTGCATAGGTGATATGCTGGAGGACCACTCTGAACTGTGCCTACAGTGGAGGCTGAGGACAAGGTGGAGGATGAGGAGGCAGAGGAAGACATTGGTGCAGAAATCCCATGATTACAATGCGGAGGCAGATTTGCCATCACCTGGCCAAGTTGCTGGTGTGCTTGGGCCAAAACCATATTGACCCAGTGGGATGTGAATGACATATATTGTGCTTAACTACAGTTATAACTCCATACGTCAGCACTAACATGAACTCAACCAGACAGCGAGAGGCCAAAGGTCTGACCCAACTTATGCTCAACGTATGCGTGCAGGGCTGGTACAGCTTTTTTGGAAAAGTAATGTTAGCTTGGTACTCTCCACCTTGGGTGGGCACAAGCTATCAATACTCTGAAATGTGCAGAGTCAACTACATGAAAAGCGATGCATGTTCAGCTTCTGAACCGTTGGATGAGTGCACGCATACTGTTCTTTTGCAATCGCCTCAGTGATCTATTGCTGTCAAAATAAGTAACAAGAAGTAGGAGAAAGAGAAGCATCTGGAGCAACATACAATATTAAAGTTGATAGGAAGGAACAACAGCTTCCTTCTATTGACGTTGTCGAATTTTGACTGCTGGAGATAGGGTGCGAGCTGGTGGAAGATGCAGCGTTTGCTGCATCAGGCTGTAACACTAAATGAGTTTTCCCACACCACTTTATGGTGACGCTCTATGTGTTGACGCAGAGCTGTCATGCCAGCATTAGCATCCTGACCGCACCTCACCTTTTGCCCACATATCCTGCATACCACCACATTAACATCTCCCAGCAACATGGAGGAAAATTCCCACAGTGGGGAGTATTGCATTTTCCCTCCACCCCTGCGTGATGCCTGCCTGCCACTGCTTTTATGGACCCATGCACTGCTAGTGTGTTCCTCACAGGTAGTCTTCTGAGTAGAAGACGGTGTACCCTTCCCATGTTTAGCTGCACCCCTTCCCACCCTGCTGTCTCATGGGCATGCTTCCTCCCTGCTGTCTCATGGGCACGCTGCCTCCCTTATCCCTTAAGGATGATGATGCCCCTCTTTCCCTGGCTCCCACGTGCGATTGGCTCCATCATCTACATCTGTTTAGTCTTTCCTTGTGTCACCCTCATCTATGTCTTTTGCATGTCCCTGACCTCTTGCATCATGTGCTCCCTGTTATCATCGGTAGTTGCACACCTAGAGGATTCCGCAGTGAACCTCTCCTCCAAGTCTGTGTTTGCCTGTAACTGCTGCCTCTCCTCACAAAGCTCATTTTCACTGAAAAGCAGAGTCGGCAGAATTTCATTACTTGGCTAGCAGAAGAAGCAGCAAAAGCAAGAGGCAGATAAACCACTTCCCGACCGCCCATTGACTATATATGTCCAACGAGCGCTGTGAATACAGATCAGGAATCGCTATGCCACTTCCTGTCCCGGCCCTCATGTGATCGCTAGGGCTGGGGGAGTGCAGGAGCTGTCGGGTCTTCCATAGACCTCGATCAGCCCTGCACTGAGGCTGTATAGCACTGTATTATGCTGTACAGCCTTTCTGGGGGACTATGTCAGCCCCAGTTACAGGAGAAATCAATAGTTAAAAAAAAAAAATATGAAGTTAAATGTCCCCCAGAGATCTTGTATGACCTTATGGGGGACACAAAGTGTAAAATAAAAAATGTAAAAAAATAAAAAATAAAGTGTTTCCCCCGAAATACATTATTTAAAAATTGTTAAAAAATAGAAGAAAAAAATAAAACAGACATATTTGGTATATAATGTCTCCATACCGACCAGCAATATAATAAAATCATATGATCTATCCCATCAGGTGAGCACCGTAAAATTAAAAATAAATAAACATTGCGCCAAAACAGATGTTTTAGTGAGCTCACCTCCCAAAAAACTTAATGTTAATCAATCAAAAAGTCATATGTACCCCAAAATGGTAGCAATAAAAACGTCACCTCTTCTCGCATGAAATGAGCCCCCACACAAGACCATAGCCAGAAAAATGCTCTTATTGTGTAAAATATGAAAAAATAAATAAAAAAAAAACATATTTGATATTGTCGCGTCCGTAACAATTGGCTCTACAAAAATATCACATGATCTACCCCATCAAGTGAACAGTGTACAAAAAAGTAATAAAAATTATGCCAAAACACCATACAAAATTATGCCAAAACACTTCACAAAAAACTAAATATCAATCAAAAAGTCGTATGTACCCCAAAATGGTAGAAATAAAAACATCACCTCGTCCCTCATAGCTATAAAAATGAAAAAAATATAGCTCTAAGAAAATGGCAACACATAAACAAGATTATGTTTTTATTGTGTAAAACGTAAATATAAAAAGAAAAATAGACATATTTGGTATCGTTGCATCCATTATGCCCGGATCTATAAAAATATCACATGATCTACCCCAAGTGAACAGTGGAAAAAAAAAATAATAGAAAAAAGACACCAAACATCTTTTTTTGGCACTTCCCCTCCCAAAAAATGAGATAAAAAGCAACCAGCATGCCAATAAAAACTACAGCTTGTCTCGCACAAAATAAGCCCTCACGCAGCTCATGCAACAAAAATAAAAAAGTTATTCCTTTTAAAACCATGACAGAGAATTCCATGTTAGAAAATCCATATGCCGCTCCTTCCCTTCTGAACCCTGGCGTATCCCCAAATAACAGTTTACGACCACAATTGGGGTGTTACTGTATTCAGGAGAAAGTAAGTAGAAAAGTGGTGGGGGGGGGGATATTCTCCTGTTATCTTTTTTGAAAAAGAAAGTTTGGGCCTAAAGCACTATTTATTTATTTTTAAAACAATGTAATTTATCATTTTCACACCCAAATATTAAAAATTCTATGAAACAGCTGTTGAGTGAAGTGCTCGCTAACCCCTTAAAAATTCCTTGGGTGGTGTAGTTTACAAAATATGGTCACTTTTTGGGGGTTTTCACTGTGGGGTTAACTCAGGGCCTCTTCAAATGCAACATGGTGCCCAAGGACCATTCCAGCAAAATCTGCCCTCCAAAAACCATATAGCACTCCTTGACTTCTGTGCCCTGTCGTGAGCTCAAACAGCAGTATACGACCACATATGGGGTGTTCCTGCAAGCTGCAGAATCAATGTAATAAATATTGAGGTTTGTTTTGTTGTTAATCCTTGATGTTTCCAGGAAAAAACATGATTTAACCCCTTAAGGACATGGCCCTATTTTACCTTAAGGACCAGGCCATTTTTTGAAAATCTGACCAGTGTCAATTTATGTGGTAATAACTTTAACCACTTCAGCCCCCCTAGCTTAAACACCCTTAATGACCAGGCCACTTTTTACAATTCTGCGCTACACTACTTTCACTGCTTATTGCTCCATTATGCAACTTACCACCCAAATGAATTTTGCCTCCTTTTCTTCTCACTAATAGAGCTTTCATTTGGTGGTATATCATTGTTGCTGACATTTTTACTTTTTTTGCTATTAATCAAAAATTACCGAAATTTTTGCAAAAAAATGACATTTTTCACTTTCTGTTGTAATTTTTTTTTAAATACATTTCTATATACATTTTTTGCAAAATTTATTGTTCTACATGTCTTTGATAAAAAAAAAAAATCCAATAAGTGTATATTTATTGGTTTGGGTAAAATTTATAGCGTTTACAAACTATGGTGCAAAAAGTGAATTTCGTCATTTTGAAGCAGCTCTGACTTTCTGAGCACCTGTCACGTTTCTTCAGGTGCTAGAATGTCAGGAAAGTATAAATACCCCCCAAATGACAACATTTTAGAAAGAAGACACCCCAAAATATTCGCAGAGGGGCATGGTGAGTTCATGTATCATTTCATTTTTTTTCACAAGTTAGTGGAAAATGACACTTTCTGAGGAAAAAAATAAAAATAATAAAGTTTCCATTTCTGCTAACTTCTGGCAAAAATAAATTTAATCTCCCACGGATTCACTATGCCCCTCAGTGAATACCTTGGGGTGTCTACTTTCCGAAATGGGGTCACTTGTGGGGTGTGTTTACTGTTCTGGCATTTTGGGCGGGGCTAAATTGTGAGCAGCCATGTAAAAGCTAAAGGTACTCGTTGGAATTTAGGCCCCTTTGCGCACCCAGGCTGCAAAAAAGTGTCACTCATGTGGTATCATCGTACTCAGGAGAAGTAGGACAATGTGTTTTGGGGTGTATTTTTACATATACCCATGTTGGGTGAGAGAAATATCTCTGTAAACTGACAACTTTGTATAAAAAAATTTTAAAAAGTTGTCGTTTACAGCGATATTTCTCACACAAAGTATGGGTATATATAAAAATACACTCCAAAACTTATTGCCCTACTTCTCCTGAGTATGGCGATACCACATGTGTGACACTTTTTTGCAGCCAAGATGCGCAAAGGGGCCCTAAAACCAATGAGTACCTTTAGGATTTCACAGGGCATTTTTACGCATTTGGATTCCAGACTTCTTCTCACGCTTTAGGGGCCCCTAAAATGCCAGGATAGTATAAATACCCCACAAGTGACCACATTTTAGAAAGAAGACACCCCAAGGTATTCTGTGAGGGGTATGGTGAGTTCATGTAAAATTTTATTTTTTGTCACAAGTTAGTGAAATATGAGACTTTGTAAAAAAATAAAAATATCAATTTCCGCTAACTTGTGCCAAAAAAAAAAAAATTTCTGTGAACTTGCCATGCCCCTCACAGAATACCTTGGGGTGTCTTCTTTCCAAAATGGGGTCACATGTGGGGTATTTATACTGCCCTGGCATTTTAGGGGCCATAAAGCGTGAGAATCCAAAATGCGTAAAAATGCCCTGTGAAATCCTAAAGGTACTCATTGGTTTTAGGGCCCCTTTGCGCATCTTGGCTGCAGAAAAGTGTCACTCATGTGGTTTCGCCGTACTCAGGAGAAGTAGGGCAATGTGTTTTGGGATGTATTTTTACATATACCCATACTGTGTGTGAGAAATATCTCTGTAAATGACAACTTTTAAAAAAAAATTATACAAAGTTGTCAATTTACAGAGATATTTCTCTCACCCAGCATGGGTATATGTAAATGTACACCACATAACACATTGCCCTACTTCTCCTGAGTACGGCGATACCACATGAGTGACACTTTTTTGCAGCCAAGATACGCAAAGGGGCCCTAAAACCAATGAGTACCTTTTAGGAGGGCATTTTTACGCATTTTTCTTCTCACGCTTTAGGGCCCCTAAATTGCCAGGGCAGTATAAATACCCCACATGTGACACCATTTTGGAAAGAAGACACCCCAAGGTATTCTGTGAGGGGCATGGCGAGTTCACAGAAGATTTTTTTTTTTGGCACAAGTTAGCGGAAATTGATTTTTTATTGTTTTTTCTCATAAAGTCTCCCTTTCTGCTAACTTTTGACAAAAAGTGAAATTTTTCATGGACTCACAATGCCCCTCAGCGAATACCTTGGGGTGTCTTCTTTCCAAAATGGGGTCATTTGTGGGGTGTTTGTACTGTTCTAGCATTTTGGGCGGGGCTAAATTGTGAGCAGCCATGTAAAAGCTAAAGGTACTCGTTGGAATTTGGGCCCCTTTGCACACCCAGGCTGCAAAAAAGTGTCACTCATTTGGTATCGCCGTACTCAGGAGAAGTAGGGCAATGTGTTGTGGGGTGTATTTTTACATATACCCATACTTTGTGTGAGAAATATCGCTGTAAATTGACAATTTTGTATAAAAAAAATTAAAAAGTTGTTATTTACAGAGATATTTCCCCAAAACACATTTCCCTACTTCTTCTGAGTACGGCGATGCCACATGTGTGCCACTTTTTTGCAGCCAAGATGCACAAAGGGGCCCTAAAACCAATGAGTACCTTTAGAATTTCACAGGGCATTTTTACGCATTTGGATTCTCACGCTTTAGGACCCCTAAAATGCCAGGGCAGTATAAATACCCCACAAGTGACCCCATTTTGGAAAGAAGACACCCCTGTTAGGGGCATGGTGAGTTCACAGAAAAAAAAAATTTTGGCACAAGTTAGCGGAAATTGATATATATATATATTTTTTTTTTTTTACAAAGTCTCATATTCCACTAACTTGTGACAAAAAATAACATTTTTCATGAACTCACCATACCCCTCACGGAATACCTTGGGGTGTCTTCTTTCTAAAATGGGGTCACATGTAAGGTGTTTGTACTGCCCTGGCAGTTGAGGGTCTCCGTAATCATTACACATATGGCCAGCATTAGGAGTTTCTGCGATTCTCCTTATATTGAGCATACGGGTAATGAGATTTTTTTTTTCCGTTCAGCCTCTGGGCTGAAAAAAGAACGGCACAGATTTCTTCATTCGCATCGATCAATGTGGATGAAAAAATCTCTGCCAAAATCAGTGACTGCGGTGCGGTGGGCTGGGCGCTAACTACCTAACAAGTAGCTAGCTAACTGGCGGTGATAAGGGACCCTTATGCCCCATTCACACGTCCGAAATTCTGTTTGCGGAACGGAATTGCGGACCCATTCATTTCTATGGGGACAGACTTTGTCCCGCTCGGATCCGGATTTGCGGATCCGCACTTACGGGTCTGCATTTCTGTTCCGCAAAAATATAGAACATGCTCTTTTCTTGTACGCAATTGCGGACAAGAAAAAGCATTTTCTATATAGTTCTGGCAATGTGCGGATCTGCAAAATGCGGAAAGCACATTGACGGTGTCCGTGTTTTGCGGATCCGCGCTGCGGATCCGTGGCACGGATCTTTGGATCCGTGGATCCGCGGATCCGCAAAACACATATGGACATGTGAATAGAGCCTTACAGGGGGGTGATCAGTGACAGGGGGGTGATCAGGGAGTCTATATGGGGTGATCAGTTGTTAACAAGGGGTTAATAGTGGTTATAAAGTGAGGGGGGGTGGGGGGGGGTTAGTGTAGTGTTTGGTGCAACTTTACAGAGTTACCTGGTCCTCTGGTGGTCGATCCCAGTAAATGGGACCACCAGAGGACCAGGTAGCAGCTATATCAGATGCTGTTCACAAAACAGCGTCTGATATAGCTCTTTGATCAAATTTATTTTACATTTACAGCCTGCCAGCGATTGATCATCGCTGGCAGGCTGTAGTATAACTGCAGAGCCGCGCTCTGCTGTGAACGTGCGCGTGCGCGCGTTCACAGCAGATCTCGCCTCTCGCGAGATGACGCACGGATGCGTCCAGGAGGAACAAACTTGCCGCCGCCTGGACGCATCCGTGCGTTCAGCGGTCGGCAAGCAGTTAAAACGCTTTTACTTATCCTGGCCATTCTGAGAATGTTTTTTCGTCATATATTGTACTTCATGACACTGGTAAAATGGAGTCAAAAAAATGTATTTTTATATATAAAGAAATACCAAATTTACCCAAAATTTTGAAAAATTTGCAATTTTCCAAGTTTCAATTTCTCTATCTCTATAATACATAGAAAGACCGCCAAAAAAAGTTCATTTTGGGAACGCCTTTTTATTTTTTGGAGGACGTTACAAGGCTTAGAGGTTTAGAAGCAAATCTTGGAAATTTTCAGAAATTTTCAAAAACCCACTTTTTAGGGACCAGTTCAGTTTGTGAGGCTTACATAATAGAAACCACCCAAAAATCACCCCATTCTAGAAACTACACCCCTCAAGGTATTCAAAACTGATTTTATAAATGTTGATTTTACAAACTTTGTTAACCCTTTAGATGTTCCACAAGAGTTAAATGGAAAATTTCAGAATTTCGATTTTTTGAAATTTTTTCTATTTTAATCAATTTTTTCAAGTCACCAGGCAAGGGTTAGCAGCCAAACAAAACTCAATTTTTATTGCCCTGATTCTGTAGTTTATATGAACACCCCATGTGTGGTTGTAAACTACTGTATGGGCACACGGCAGGGCGTAGAGGGAAAGGAGCGCCATGTGGTTTTTGGAAGGCAGATTT
Source organism: Bufotes viridis (assembly GCA_033119425.1). Classification (NCBI taxonomy): domain Eukaryota; kingdom Metazoa; phylum Chordata; class Amphibia; order Anura; family Bufonidae; genus Bufotes; species Bufotes viridis. The sequence goes on along the minus strand of CM065593.1, from coordinate 219,051,625 downwards.
TGCCTGTCTGGTTTTGATACACTATGTCCTATTTGAAGCTCCCCTAATGCACCCCTAGAGTAGAAACTCCAAAAAACTGACTCCATCTAAGAAACTACACCGCTCAAGGTGATTTTACAAACTTTGTTAACCCTTTAGGTGTTCAAAAAGAGTTGATGGCAAATGGAGATACATTTTCAGATTTTCATATTTTTTTTTGCCAAATTTTCCATTTTAATCAATTTTTTCCAGTAACAAAGCAAGGGTTAACAGCCAAACAAAACTCAATATTTATTGCCCTGATTCTGTAGTTTGCAGAAACACCCCCATATGTGGTCGTAAACCGCTGTATGACCAAACGGCAGGGCTCAGAAAGGAAAGCCATTTGGTTTTTGGAAGGCAGATTTTACTGGACTGGTTTTTAGACACCATGTCCCATTTGAAGGCCCCGTGATGCAACCCTAGAATAGAAACTCCAAAAAAAAGGCCCCATTTTGGAAACTGCAGGATAAGGTGTCAGTTTTGTTGGTACTATTTTAGGGTAAATATGATTTTTGGTTGCTCTATATTACACTTTTTTTGAGGCAAGGTAACAAAAATAGAAATTCTTAAATCTCACCTCCATTTGCCAATAACTATTGTGGAACACCCAAAGTTTGTAAAATCAGTTTTAAATACCTTGAGGGGTTTAGTTTCTTAGATGGAGTCACTTTTATGAAGTTTCTACTCTAGGGGTGCATCGGGGGGATTCAAATAGGACATGGTGTCAAAAAACCAGTCCAGCAAAATCCGCCTTCTAAAAACCATATGGCGTTCCCTTCCTTTTGCGCCCTGCCATTTGTCCATACAGCAGTTTACAACCACATATGGGGTGTTTCTAAAAACTACAGAATCAGGGCAATAAATATTGAGTTTTGTTTGGCTGTTAACCCTTGCTTTGTTCCTGGAAAAATGGATAAAAATAGAATTTTTTTTTAAAAATAACTGTTTTGGGAATGTTTCTTATTTTGTTATTTACATAGTTGATCTGACAGGTTAGATCGTGTGCTATTTCTATAGAGCAGAGTTTTTCATAATAAAGCATTTGTGAAAAAATGATTTTTTAGTGTCTCCCCATTCTGAAAGTCCAATATTTTTTTATTTTTTGGGCGACAGTCTTATGTAGGGGCTCATTTTTTGCGGGATGAGATGGCGGTTTGATTGGCACCATATTGGGGTGCTTATAACATTTTGGTCGCTTGCTATTACACTTTTTGTGAAAAATGGCTTTTGACACCGAATTTATATATATATATTTTTTTTTGCTGTGTTCATGGGGTTAGTTCATGTTTTATTTTTATAGAGCAGGTTGTTACGAACACGGAAATACCTAATATGTATACATTTTATTTATTTATTTAAGTTTTACACAATAATATAATTTTTGAAACAAGAAAAAATAATCATGTTTTCATGTCTCCATAGTCTCTGAGAGTCATATTTTTTTTTTTTTTTGGGCTATTGTCCTATGTACGGTATCATTTTTTGCGCAAAATGTGGAACAGAATTGCGGACGTGTGAATGGCGCCTAAGGGTCGCTAATCAGCACTAGTACTATATAGTATCTGTGAGTGATTAAGACTGATTGCAATCAGATCTATATCAGTACATTACGGTCACCTTGGGCTCTACAAAAATCCCGGTGTTCGCCCGATCAGGCCTGATCTTGTGCCCACACTTGAATTTAGTCCGCCCCACCTCAGTGACAGAATTTTTTTTTTTCCTGATCACTGCAAAAACACAGTAAAATCGCTGCGACGCCATAAAGATCACTTTTGAGCTTTTTGGATCTTTATTAGCGATCGCAGCTTTAGGGTCCATTCCCACGTCCGTGATGTGCTGCGGACCCGCAAATTGCGGATCCGCAGCACACCATGCCGGCACTCTCCATAGAGATTCCTATTCTTGTCCGCAGGCTGCAGACAAGAATAGGACATGCTCTATCTTTTGCGGAGCTGCGGCCGGATGTTTTGGGGCCAAAACCCGGAAGTTCGCGGCCGCAGCTCCACAAATGCTGATGCGGAGAGCACATAGTGTGCTCTCCGCATCACCGCCAGCACCATTCACACTTAATGGGTCCGCATCTATTCCGCAGAATTGTGGAATAGATAGGGACATTTTTGCAGACATGTGAATTGGGCCTTACTTCCCAAGCACTCCTATGTCCTTTCTCCTCTTTTTTTTTTTTTTGCACATTTTTAGGCAGAGATTTTTTCATCCACACTGATCGATGCGAATGAAGAAGTCTGTGCCGTTCTTTTTTTCTTTCTCAAATTTCTTCCTCAAATTTCTCTTCTTGCATGCAGTTTTGTTTCAATCTTTTAAATTGGCTTGTGGGAATATTAATAAGCCAACATGGTAAATGGCAACTTGTCAAACGTATAAAGCTATTTCTAGCCACGGGTTTAAAATGAGTATTGCAACATAATTTATCTCCTTGAGCATGTATCTCTAGATTCAAAAATTCTACTTTTTTATCACTTATAGAGGGGGTTAATGTCAAGTTCCTATCATTCATACTAATATTACTTAAAAAGGTAGTCAAGGCTTCCTTGGAATCTTGCCAAATGAACAGAATATCATCGATAAACCTATGCCATAGTACCAGATCTGCTCCCAGCCTGGGTTGGATAACTTCCAATTCCCACTGAGCCAAAAATAAATTTGTGTAGCTGGGAGAGAATCTGGTACCCATGGCGGTTCCAATCCTCTGTACATAGAAATCCTGCTCAAACAAAAGATAATTATGTGAGAGTATATATTTCACACACTCTAATAAAAATTCTACTTGTTCTTCCGGGATCTCACTATTCAATTGTAATTGTTTAGATAAAGCATCTGTACATTTTTTGTGATGGATAAAGGTATAGAGAGATCCAACATCCAACGTCCCCAATTGTACCACTGTATCCCCTCTAAGGTTTTAATAACGTCCGTAGTGTCACGTATGCATGAGGAAATTTTTTTAACATACCCTTATACATACGTGACACTACTGACGTTATTAAAACCTTATAGGGGATACAGTGGTGGGACAATTGGATCTTGGGGACATTGGATGTTGGATCTCTCTATACGATTATCGATCACAAAAAAGGTATAGATGCTTCATCTAAACAATTACAATTGAATAGTGAGATCCCGGAAGAACAAGTAGAATTTTTATTAGAGTGTGTGAAATATATACTCTCACGAATTTTACGATCTAGAGTTACATGCTCAAGGAGATAAATTATGCTGCAATACTCATTTTAAACCCGTGGCTAGAAATAGCTTTATACGTTTTACAAGTTGCCATTTACCACGTTGGCTTATTAATATTCCCACAAGCCAATTTAAAAGATTGAAACGAAACTGCATGCAAGAAGAGAAATTTGAGGAAGAATGCAGAGGATTGAAGCAACAGTTTATAAAGAGAGTACCCAATCCAAGTCATAGAGAGTTCTCTAAATAAAGTACAAAAACTGGAGAGCAAGGATTTTTTCAAAACCACAGGCTCGAAGCAACAGGAGGAGACTTTAAGAATAATTTTACCTTTTAGTTCACAATATTGTGCTATAGAAAAAATAATTGGGAAACATTGGAGTCACCTGTTAAATGATAAAATTATAGGCCCCATGCTAAGCGTCAACCCTAGATTCACATATACAAAAGCAGCCAATTTAACTAGTAAAGTAGCCCCAATGGTAAAAAGGAATACATTATCTCAAAATAGGGAGAATTGGCTGTCAATAAAAGTTTTTTTTTTTAAATGTGGGCGTTGCAGCAATTGCAAATATCACAAATTTTCCTCAAAAAACAACTGAGTATGGTCTAGGGTGAACAGTTTCAAGATGGATATTAAAGAGGGCCTAACATATGATACAACAGATGTGATTTATATGTTGGAATGTGGGTGCCATAAGCAATATATAGGAAGAACTAAAAGAACCTTAAAGAAAAGATTAGCTGAACCTAGATATATTTTAAATATATATTTAAGAATAATTGATATATATGACTATAGATTTTTATATCATTTTGAAGCTGCATATTTGTAGAATTGTGCATAAGATCCACACCGGAATTTACAAGCCACCTATGGACAGATGATTATGGGTCGAATAAACCATTATATAAGGGATACAAATGGTCACTCTAATCACGACTGAGGAAGGGGTACAGCACCCCGAAACGCATTTGGCGTAGAAGAGTGAGCATCCTATTGTTGCAACATATTGGGGACACCAAAGAGGACTGGACTAATATCACCTAACATTGAGCCACTAAAGCGCTGAATGAAATCAGGATTTTAGGACTCTGCGTACAAAGTTACACAGACGGGACCTCCGCTTCTTCCAGTAACCCAGCAACCGAGTCACGTGGGATGCCAGACCGGAGTGCAGCACATTACGTGGGACGCCGCGTAAGTGAGGGAACTGAGCCGCGAGACAGCAGGGAAGAGGGGTAAGCGCTTACCTTGGTACATCTATTTACAGTATTCACATGTCGCACCCATGATATTTCTTTGTTGCAGCAGGCAAAGTATAAAACAGGACGGACGCATGTGTTAATTGAAAAAAACTGGCACATTTATGAACTTGCACATGTCTAAACGGGCGCATATACGAACTGCAAATTGTCGCATGTGAGATACGGCGAATTTATGCGTTTCTCCGGCATTTTTATATTCACCAATTCCACATGATAATGCAGCAATAAGGAAGTTAATGTTTCTGGTTCTTCAACTTACATTGTGGCCAAGGCAAATCACTTATTCTGGTTGTATATTTTTATGTATGAATTTTAGAATTTTATTGTATGTGCATTTTATTTATTGAAAGGGATACAAATAACTAGTTTATTTGGGTGTTTATAAATGTGTGTGCCCCTTGGTTACTATACAGTATCTATTGCACTTATTTTTTAAATACCAGTCTATGCAAATTTTAATGCAAATTTTCACAATCAAGAAAATAATGCCTGAAGATCAGGAATTCGCGAATATTCGCAAAATATCGCAAATTCAAATATTGCCCCTGCCGCTCATAACTAGACCTCACACTGTCTCTGCTGCCCAGTGCTCTGGGCACACAGCAGCAAGGAGCTGACTATGACAGCCAGGACATTAGTAGCATCCTGGCTGCCATGGTAACCGATCAGAGCCCCAGCATTACACTGATGGGGCTCCGATCACTGCAACTGCCACCAATGATCGGAGGGCAGTCATATAGGACCTTTCATTAGTTCGAACTTTATTACTTAAGTAGCGGCACATAGGGCATATATGGGGCACTTACTATTATATCTGTGCGGGGCTCCATTCGCCCGCTCTAGCCCATGTTACATGGTGGGAACACCAGGGAGAATACATCAGCCTCTCTCCCTAGGCGTTCCTTCTCCGTGGCTTTGACGTTCTGCGCTGTGATTGGACAGCGCTACAGCCAGGGAGAAGGAACGCCCAGAGAGAAAGGCTGATGTCTCCCCCCTGGTGTTTCCACTATGTAACGGGGGCGAGCGGGCGAATGGAGCCCCGCACGGATATAATTGTAAGTGCCCCATATATGCCCTATGTGCTGCTACTTAAGTAATAAAGTTCAATCTAGTTCAATCTAATGAAAGGTTCTATATGCCTGCATGTGCCAGCCATATCCCATGCTGGGCCTCTATGACTGCGTGCTGCGATCCACAAGAATTAAACCCTCAGGTGCCGGCTCAGGAGAACATTGTGTGTGCCGAGAGCGGCGCATACCATGTTCTACCGCGATATAGCGATATAGACAATATTGATATCGTGGCACAAATTCATATCGCATATATCTATATATCATAGATTCGCTAACAGGGATGTTAGCATATGCCAGAGACTTTTGTAAGTCTTTAGCTGACACTCTAGGCTTCTTCTTCACCTCATTGAACAGTCTGTACTGTGCTCTTGCAGTCTTCTTTACAGGATGGCCACTCCTAGGGAGAGTAGCAGCAGTGCTGAACTTTTTCCATTTATAGACAATTTGTCTTACCGTGGACTGATGAACAGCAAGGCTTTTGGAGATTATACTTATACTTTTATAACCCCTTCCAGCTTTATGTAAGTCAACAATTCTTAATTGTAGGTCTTCTGAGAGATCTTTTGTGTGAGGCATCATTCACATCAGGCAATGCATCTTGGGAAAAGCAAACCCAGAACTGGTGTGTGTTTTTTTTATAGGGCAGGGCAGCTGTAACCAACACCTCCAATCTCATCTCATTGATTAGACTCCAGTTGGCTGACACCTCACTCCAATTAGCTCTTGGCGATGTCATTAGTCTACGGGTTCACATACTTTTTCCACCTACACTGTGAATGTTTACATGGTGTGTTCAATAAAATCATGGTAACATTTAATTCTTTGTTTATTATTTGTTTAAGCAGACTGTGATTGTCTCTTGTTGTGACTTAGATGAAGATCACATCACATTTTATGACCAATCTGTGCAGAAATCCATATAATTCCAAAGGATTCACATACTTTTTCTTGCAACTGTAGCACTATATTCTCAATCATCGTTATATTATAGCAAGCCAATCATTAGGAACTCAGCTCTAAGTTGAATTAGGAATGCAAATATATACTCGCATTGCGAATTCAACTTAGAACTGAGTTCCTAATGGTTGGCTTGCTAGAATATAATGAAGATTGAGAATATAGTGCTATATTCAATATCTTTGTTGATTCTACTAAGCTAACCCAATAGGAAATTTGCCTGTATACACTGTTCAAAGTTCAAATTGCAATACGTGAATATAAATTTTTGTAACATTTGCAAAATATAGAATTGCAATACGTGAATATAAATTTTTGTAACATTTGCAGAATAAAGAATAATGACGAATATTCAATTTTGCCGAATATATGATGAATATTCAATCGAATATTCACGAAATATCGCAAAATCAAATATGGCACCTCCAGCTCATCACTAGTGTTTAGCATGGCAGGCAGGCTGCGCTTGTCTGTGATAACACCCCCGCCTGTCCACAGCCAATGTGGACAAGTTCACATTCGGTAAAATGAGCCAGGCATGGATCCCACAGGACTTGTCCGTACCTTGTGTAGAATAGACAAGTATACCGGCCTCACCCAGCCATTGTTATACTCCAGTGCACTTTCTCTTTGTTTTCTTTTTTATGTTTCCCAATGTTTTTCGGTCTACCCGAATTTCTAAAAAAAATAGAAAAAAAATAAAAAAACAATAAAGATAATAAAAAAAACTAAACCAAAAACAAAAACAGTGTTGGCTACCTCCTCCACCACTGTTTCCACCTAAACCGCCACATCCACCGCCTCCTCAACCTCCTACTCCATATGGACCTCCTCCTCCTAGTTCAAGATTATTATTTTTAATTTTTATGACATTTTAAGTAATTTCCCTATCCACATTTGTTTGCAAGGCAATTGTTCTGCTCTTACCCCCATTTTGCCCTCTAGCCCTTTCCATTACTTTTTTAGAGCCATTTTAGTGCCCCAAAGTTCGGGTTCGGGTTGACTTCAATGGGGTTCAGGGTCAAGTTCAGTTCGAGTTCGGGTCCTGAACTCGACTTTTGCAACAAAGTTCGCCCGAACCCGGCGAACCCGAACTTCCAGGTGTCCACTCAACTCTACTGGTTAGGGAGGGGGTAAATGGCCCAGCCTGGTGTGGAAGTGGTTAAGGACAGGTGAGGGCATAGAGGCAGTTCCTGGTTCATGTGAACTAAATGTAGTGTAAGGGAAACCCACCACTTTCTGGCTGGGTTTATCTGTCACTTGAGATAAAGTTCAAGAACAAGTCAACCATTCTAGTATGGCTGGATGACAGTGGCAGCCCTGGCCTGTTGCTGTGGCTGCTGTTAACACCACCTCTTCTTCTTCTGTCACTTGTGCCGGTTACAGCAGCATTTTTGCTACTGCCTGTTCTTATGGAGAACCCAGGCAACTGTCTGTTGGCCATAGTGTAAAGTAACTGTATCAGTAATGTAGTGGATTAACTTAGAATCTGGCAGCAGTTCAACAAGTTGCATATGGCAATATGTTAGACCACCCTTTAATGCTAAGGTACAGTAATTCTATGTGTAAACTAACAAATTAACAGGGATTGTGGCAGTAGTTCAACAAGATGCACATGGCCGATTACATTCAACCTGCACTGTCCCTAAATTCTCCATATGCTCTCCTTACAGTGTCTAAAAACTCTTCCTATGATCTCCCTACATTGTCCGTGCACTCTCCCTATCCAATCTTCTTCAATAAATAGCTTTCTGAAACACTGTTTCTAGTGCATAAGCGATTGTCACGTGTTTCCCTAAGGTCAACTCCCAGTGAAATGGTGGAGACCGAGCGCAATGAGGCTTTTTATAGGGCTGTGACATCACAGGGGATGGCTTTCTGTTGATTGGCTGGCTGAATGGCATTATGAGTCAAATCACATCCTTGGGCTTCTTACTATCACTTTGTAACACTTGCAGCAGCCACTTAAAAAAACTAAAAAAAATGTTGTTAACACGAAGTGCGAGGAAATTTGGATTTATGACAAATCAAATTTTCCCTAAACTTCAGATAGAATTCCACTTCAGATGCTTCTATTGGCTCAACACTAATAATTAGCATAGGATTGAAACATTTCTTGCCTTTAAAATCTCGAAAAAACAAACACATTGACAATGTGCAGCAACAGCATATTTGTTCACAGTGACTGTTCTGTCCTCCTTACGTGTGAAGGTACATAGCTCGACAGACAGCTAAACCTTATCCTGGCAATGAATTGACAATGGAGTATCGTCCAACTTTATCTTTATTGCAAGGATGTAAATGCGCGTGTGCTCATGCAGTAAAACTGAGGAACAGAAAAAAAATACACTTTCTAAAGGGGTCTGACATCTTACAATGCATATCATAACATTACTGTACATGACAATGATAAACATCCATGAAGTATACAGATATAAACCAGGAGCATGCTATCCTACCTGTATAACAAGGATAGTCCCTAGTTGCTCACTGAAGCTTCTATAGAGAAGCAGGAGAAAGACAGGATTACTCTAGAGGCTTCCACACCATGTGCTACCTGAAAATGGTTGCTGTGTGCAGGGATGATGATGTCACTAAGGTATGGGAGCTGTAGTAGACCAAAACTTCTAATGTAAATAGCCGTAATGTATTTAAACAGCCACTAGATGGTGCTGTTACACAACTAATAGAGAATTATACAGAACATATATTGAATATGCATGAAAACTATACATAAATCAACAAATAAGCTTGATGAAGGCTTGACAGTGACATTTAGTCGCTTTTGCAATTCACCTTGGAGAAATTGTGTAAAACAGCAGGGAGCACCATTTTACTGTAAATATTAACAGAGTATACAGAGTCACAGCAACTATTGTCATGTGTTGGGGACAGTATAGGGAAAGGCTAGAAAGACATAATTGTGTATGATTTAGGGAATTTGATCAGGGAAAGATTTGAGGGAGTGAAAAGCTGGTCATACTGTCTTTAGCGGCTTGCTGCTGGAGCAATTCAGCCTAACCTTGATTCAGTCGATTTAGCAAATGTTTAATTTTTTTTTTCTTATATCCGAATTAATTGCGCATGAAGCGTGTAAATCAGGTCTATCCTGGTCTACAGTTAAACTTAAGAGAGAAAATTTCCTGGCATACATCACAGTGCAGTTCATCAAAATGCATAGTTCCTACAGTTAGTCTCGTTCTGAATGACAGGACAATCACATATATGGATGCATGCATCATTGAGTAGGCCACCCATATTCATAGTTAAACCCTAGCTAAACCAAAAGAAAAACATACAGCGCCCTTCTATGTTTTTGACCCACTCCTGCTTTTGGCTTCCAAATCATGATCAAATCCTGATGCAAAATGCTGACAGTGTCATAAAGGCCTCATGTTGAATTTGCATGACTTTTGGCCATTTGCCAAATCGACTTAATTCAGATGGAAAAGAAGTCCTGCATGGAGGACTTTGATGGCCTCTATCACACAGTCAATATTTGGTCAGTTTTTTTGCATAAGGATTTGATCAATATTGGTAAGGCAAAAACAAGATTGGGTCCAAAACAAAGATAACATTTCTCTGTGAAGGTTCTTATTTATCCAGTGCAATGAGGAATACACAGAACAAATTATTGACGAAAGAAAACAACAACTACATCAGTGTATGGCACAGCATAGATGAGCCAAAACCTCTGGTCAAGATTTAGCCGTGTACTTACATCTACACATAAGGAGGCCTATTGGTACAAACGAGGTGTGAAGGAGGCCATCTACGTAAAAATGGAGAAGCCAAGCTTGAATAGAGGCGGGGGGGGGGGGGTTGACATCTATTGTCTGCCACTTACAATGCTGTCTTGACATCTTTTTTTGGGAGGTCATTATCACCTACTGACTCCAATTAGGACTATGGAATCAACACCTTTGACCCCATGCTGGGTATAATGACCTAATTACTGGATCTTAATTCAGTTACATATTTATTCCCAGAGAACTCTTGCACAAGTCACTCAGAATTGAGAAAGCTCATTTGAAGAACGAGTGAAATGTTTTCAAGAAATCTACATCAAGTCCAGTTACCTTGATTTATTCTTTACAGATAAAGATAACATATGATTGAAATATTTGCATGTCTTCTGCGTTTTGGACACAGGCTGAGCAGTTCCTCCCCAGTGTCACACCGATCGGCCAGGCTCAGCAGGTGCAGAACTGCGTGACAACGCCGTGCTTTGCATCGGTGGTATGTTGGAGTACCACTCTGAACTGTGCCTGAAGAGAAGGCTGAGGAGGCAACGCAGGACATTAGTGCAGAAATCACATGATTAAAATGCAGAGGTGGCATTGCCATCGCCTGGCCAAGTTGCTCAGTGGGCTGTAATGGACTGCAAAAGAATGGTGATCTCAACAAGGCCAAACAGGGACTCTAGTTGCCCCATCACAGAGTGGGGAGGGTGGCTACCAGATAAGTAGTCAACATAGTGGCCTAGTCACTCAGTAGGGAGGGTGGCAACCGCATGGGGAGTCAACATATTGGCCCAGTCACAGAGTAAGGAGGGTGGCAACCATATGAAGAGTCAACATAGTGTCCCAGTCACAGAGTGGGGAGGGGAAGGGTAACAGCAGTGGCAGTAACAGCACAAGACAGTGGGTGGCAGCAGGAGAAGATGGCAGCAGAGGCATCAGGCAGATGGAAGCATAAGAATAGTGGTCGAAGCAGGTGGCCAGAAGAAACAGGTCATTTTTCACAAAGTTTTGTGTGGTACCCAGAAAGATCTAGTCTGATGAATCAGGCACTTGCGTGTGGAAATCCTGGTTGTTCCATGCCTGTTTAATCTTCATAATGATCAGTCTTTCAACATTTTGGGTGAAAAAGTGAGTTTGAGTTCTCCTTGAATTAACTATGCCCTCTGCCACACTAAACACATTCTCTGATGCCACACTACTGGTCAGGCAGGAAAGCTTGTCCAAGGAAAACTTGGCCAGTTTCGGCCACAAATCGAGTTTGACTGCCCAGTAGTCATGGGGATCTTGGATGAGGGGTGGCAGGGTGCAGTCCAGGTATGCCACCACCTGCTGGTTCAGGTTCAGCTCCAGGCCTTGCTGCTGCTGCTGAGTGATTTGTTCAGTAGGCAGGTGAAGAAAAGTGCTTATTAGAGACTCCAGACTTTCTGCTGATGGAGCTGGTGCTACTCCTGCCCCCTACTCCCTTCCAGTAGCACAGAGGCACCCCCACCTGGCTTAGGTTTTCCCTGTCACATCCTTAAAGCTTGTAAAAAAGCAGGATCTTGACATAGGGGCCACTTAATATGGTGGATTTGGTGAACTCTGTAATGGAGACACCCCTTTGCTCGGTTTTCCTTCCTTTGAGGGATATCTGGCTTTCATTGTGTTGTAGACCCATAACTGGGGCTCCACATTTATTTTGCATATTCCTGTTTCCCAAGGAGCTTTGCACTTCGGATTGCTGTGTTGAGACTCTTAAGTGAGGCTCCTCGGTGTTTTTTGTAGCTGGTCTCCCTGAGATCAGCTATTGTTGTGTTTGAATAGTGATGATACGGTAGTCACTACGCAAGCAACTCAGCATGTATCTGGCTATTTGAGCAAGGGACTTGGAGGAACTCCCTGCTTCAATCTCCACTGCATACTGCCATGGTGTGTCGGGGTCATTTGCTTGGCCTTCCTCATCGCTCTAGATCATCATGCTCCTCCTGTTCCTCTAGTGTCACTTGTGCAGAAAAACCACTCATTTCTGTATACATTGCTTGTGCATGAATGTCCTCCTCCTCTAGTTCAGCTCCCACAGGGCTCAGGTGAGTGCTCCTCCCCACCTGAATCATCAAGAAATTGTTTACGGCCTTCCTCTGCCCTGCCCTTGGTCCAACATGGGGAGGGTGGAGTTCCAACGGGTGGGACCATTACATATCAAGCGATGTTGGGGAACTCTGCCTTTGCAGCTGAAGGAGGTCATGTTTTGCAGTTTTAGAGTGGCTGAAATGCATACACAGTTTCCTGGTCATTTTCAGGATGTCTTGCAGTTGGGTGGAAGACTTCAGGGGCCACTTTACAGTTCCTCCTCGATGTGACTCCATTCACCCAGGCAAACCAGGTGTAGAACAGAGTGATAGCGCCATGCTCTGCATATGTGGTATAGTAGAGGAGAACTCTGAATTGTGCCTGCAGTGGAGGCTTAGGACAAGATTTAGGATGAGGAGGCAGAGGAGGACATTGGTGCAGGACTCACAGCTTGAAGTGTTGTCACCTGGCCAAGTTGCTGGGGTGGCTGGGCCAGAACCACATTTAGGCTACTTTCACATCTGCGCTTTCCCTTTCCCCTATTGAGATCCATCATAGGATTTGGGTGCCACCCTGCTGTGAACGAGGATCCTCTTCATCATCCTCCTCATCCTCCAAAACTGTTCACTGGCTGGACAGTTGTCTACCTGGCCTCTGTTGGTGCAGGAACCCACCCTCCAAGCCACTTGTGGATGACTTGTGGACAACTGGCCTGATAAGCCCTGTTCCTCCTCCTCTTCCTCCTGTGCCATATCCTCATCCATCATTGCTCAAAGCGTTTTTTCAAGGAGACATAGAAATGGGATAGTAACTCTAAGGACGGCATAATCAGCGCTTGCCATGTTGGTGGAGTACACAGCGCAACATGGCACACACATCCTGCATGGAGTCGCACTCGCTGGTGGTGAAGTAGTGCTGTTCCGCAGAGCGACTCACCCCTGCATGTACAAGGTGGAGTTCCACCTTGTGGGTATATTGCATATGAGGCGGTAAGCGGTAAGGCAGACATCACACTGCAGCGCAGACAGGCAAGCAGCAGGGTGAGAACACCAAAAGTGTGCACAGATGGCCCACACTCTGACATATTGGGGTAATTTTCCAGGATCCTCTATACCACCAAATTCAGCACATGCGCCAGGTGATGGATGTACATGAAACCAGCCAGGCCCAGAGCTGCTACAAGATTCTGCCAGTTGTCGCACACGACCAGGCCGGGCTTAAGGCTAGTGGCACCAATCACTTATCAGTCTGTTCTTCTTTGCCAGCCCACAGCTCCTGCTGGTGTGGGGTTTCCCACCCAAACATATGAGTTTCAGAACAGTCTGCTGTCTTTTTCCCCCTGGCTGTGCTGAATTTGGTGGTGCAGATGTTGTGCTGACATGATGAGGAGGCGGTAAAGGAGGAACTGGAGGAGGAAGCAGAGTAGCAGGAGGAGGCAACAGGAGGCACAGAAAAATGTCCAGAAATCATTGGTGGCGGTCGCTTTCCGCCTCAGGCCCAACCACCACTACAGTGGGCAGTTAGGGAGATATAACGCCCCTGCCTGCACTTACTGGTCTACGTATTGCTGGTTATGTGGACCTTGCCACTGATGGCGTTGCACAGCTTACCCCTTTTTTTTTTTCGACACTTGTTCGTGCAGGGCAGGGATGGCCTGCCTGGAAAAGTAGTGGAAGCTGGGAACCACGTAATTGTGGGACAGCCACAGTCATAAAAATTTTTAAACTCACTGTCTCCAGATAGAATGGCAGCATTTCAAAGACCAGGAATATTTGATATGCGTGCCTGAAGAACTACCACGCCATGGAACTCCTTTGAGCTGGCTTTGGTGTGCTCTGTACCCCAGCGTATTGGGAGGTAGTAGGCATGCTCGCTGGGGGCTGCTCTGCTTTTGCGCCCTGCTTCCTCTTTTGCTGTGCAGTTGGCGCTGCGTGACCTTCACCTGTTCCTCCAAACTGCACATGTCACTCTGATGACCTGGATGACATTTGAGGTCTAGGACCTCATCATCCACCACATCACCTTTCACCCACTCCCCACCCCTACCCTTCTGGCTGGTCAGCACAGTGCAGAAAGCCGCAGCAGTTGACACCTGTGTTTCATGATCAGCAGAGACATGCTACAGCGGTCCTACCACATCCTCATCCTCAAACATAAGTGGTTGGGCATCAGTGCACACAATCTCTTCCACTTCTGGGGCAGGGCTAGGTGGATGGCTCATGCAAATCCCGCCAGCAGAGTGATCAAAAAGCATAAGTGACCATTGAATGACTTGGGGCTCAGCAGGTGTTGAGGTGGAAAATAGATGCCCAATGCGCCACCGGTGCCAACTCTGCTCTTTCAGCAGAGCGGTATTCGGGCCTACAAAATGACGCAGAACCTTCTGTCGTCTGCGTGCACCAGAGCCTGGTGTTTCATTTGGGCGCATAGCTGGTACCGATCAACAACGTCCTCTCCCTACAGCAGAAGCTCCACCACCACTAAAACCAGCAGCACTTCGACCATGGCCACGTGCCCTAGTTCATGCTCCTCTCGTTTTTTTTACAGTCACCTACCAAATTGGAGAACAATTGTATTTCTGTGTCACCGACACAATTAACAGACTTATTAACTCTCCTATTACACTATAGGAAGCAAAGATGGTGTTAAGGACCCCACAACATTGCTTTGTGTCACCAACACAATTAACAGACTGATTAAATCTCCTATTATAGCTAGACGGATGAAAATGCAGTGTCATTAAAATAAAAAATTGCTTTGTTTCACCGACACAATTAACAGACTGGTTTACTCTCCTATTACAGTAAGAAGGATGCAAAGGCAGTGTGATGAACCCCCAAAAATAACTTTGTCACCAACACAATTAACAGACTGATTAACTCTCCTATAACAGTAAGACAGATGCAAAAGCAGTGTGATGAACCCCAAAAAATGACTTTATGTCTTCGACACAATTAGACTGATTTGCTCTCCTATTACAATAAGACGGATGCAAAGGCAACGTGATGAACCCAAAAATTACTTTATGTCACCGACACAATTAACAGACTGATTTACTCTCCTATTACAGTAAGATGGATGCAAAGGTGGTGTTATGAATCCCAAAAAATTACCTTGTGTCACCAACACAATTAACAGACTGATTAAATCTCCTATAACAGTTAAACAGATAAAAATGCGGTGTAATTAAACAAAAAAATTGCTTTATGTCACCATCACAATTAACAGACTGCTTTACTCTCCAATTACAGTAAGACTGAAGCAAAGGTCATGTTATGAACCCCCAAAAATTACCTTGTGTCACCAACACAATTAACAGACTGATTAAATCTCCTATAACAGTTAGACAGATGAAAATGCGATGTAATTAAACAAAAAAATTGCTTTATGTCACCGATACAATTAAGGCCTCATGCACATGTATTTTGTTTCCGTGTCCGTTCCATTTTTTTTGTGGATAGGATGCTGACCCATTTATTTCAATGGGTCCGCAAAAAATGGGGAAAGCACACTATGTGCTATCCGCATCCGTATGTCCATTCCGTAGACCCGCAAAAAAATATAACATGTCCTATTCTTGTCCGTTGTTACAATGGATCTGCAAAAAAAAAAAAACGGATGGCATACGGATGTCATCAGTTTTATTGCAGACCACAAAACACATACGGTCGTATGCATGTAGCCTAACAGACTGAATAACTGTAACTGCAAAGGTGCTGTATTGCTCCGACCAAAAATGCCCACAGGTTACCCTCAGAATGAACAGCATGATTAAGTATTGTATTTCTGTGTCACTGGTGCAAAGGTGTTGTATTGCACGCACATACATGCCTACAGGTCACCCATAGACTTATTAAAAAAATAAAATAAAACTAACACAGTCCCTCACTGCAGCAGTGTCCTGTTCCTACCCTAGTCAGAGCAGAATGGAGGCGCAGCATGTGATTCAGCATTTATGCATGCAGGGTCACATGGTGCGCCAGCCAATCACAGCCATGCCAATACTAGGCATGACTGTGATGGCCCACTGCTTAAACGCTTCTTGATTGGCTGTGCTACATCCTTTCAACAAGCTTTATTTTAACTCCAAACAATAAACACAGACTTTCGCATTAATGCCCGGGTTCGGGTACCTGGACACCATAATGTTCGGTACGAACCCAAACAGTGCGGTCTGGGTTCGCTTATCCCTATTGATAAACTTAACACATATCATATACTGATAAAGTCTATGCATATACAATAAGTATATGTGCTTAATATGACTTTAGAGTAGACATGTGGATTGGCATCAGAAAGTGATGGCTTGCCTGTTTCACATTACAAAATGGGTGTTTCTATTTCCTTGCAAATCTCTGGTTTTAGTTTAGAATGATGGTTGCTCTTAAAATATGCATATATTTTAGCCAGACCTACATCTGTTATTATATCATTGTAAAAAATTATTTGAAAGCAACATGCCAGAATCTCTCAGAGCATATTAATCTCATATGTTTTTCCTGTATAGTTGGTTTTAGCTGCTTTATTATATTTCTATCTTTTTGGCAAACTTTTGCGTGTTTTTCTATATTTATTCCACACTTTGTTACTTCTTTGTTTGATCTCTTTTCATAACCTGCTGTGTTGTAATTGATTTTCATGGTTACCCATATTTGTCAAAGTTCAGTTTACCTTTTTTTTACTTTTTGGATGGGTAGATAAATGTGAAGGCCCTTAATAATTTATGTGAATATTAGAAAAAAGGAATTTTTTTTTTTTATTATTACTTACTACATTTAAGAATAGTTATCTCCGCAAAATATACATACAAAAATAAAAATACAGTATGTCCTAGATATTCTTTTCTTGTTTGGACTCATGATATCTCATATTCTAATCAAAATTGCAATAAATTTACAAAAATGTTTTCTATATATGTCCCACAAGATCACTTGTTTTCTACCTTCCTTTAAAAATTTCAGTTCAGAACTGTGTATGGCTGCAAGGCAACAGGTTGCAGCAAAAGCCCTCACCCATCGCTCTCTAACAGGGCATCCCTATCCCTGTAATGAATCCTCATTCACTCATTGTTATATAGTGAGGAATAATGGGAAGGATCAAAGTAAACTGGCACCTGTGTTATCTGTAGGATTTTTTCAAGACTGTTTCCAGAGCAAAAAGATAATCCTGTAAAATAAACTCAGTGGGCAAGTCTACTATCTTTTTTAATTTATTTTTTAGGTTTAATGTTAGGTTTCATTCACACGTAAATGTCCTCTGTGTTTTTTTTTACCATAAAAAAAGGCCATTAAAACTCTTTGCCGCTTTTCCGAGCATTTTTTTTCATTACAGAGGAGAAAAAAACACCAAAAACGTTGCTTTAAAATTCTGCCAGAACAGACCTACATTGCATAGTTCCCATAGACTTTCAGCTATCATATGGAGCTACAGTGTTTTAAGTAAAACCATACCAAACCACGTGCAAAAAACATCACAGAAATGTGAAAGTGCTGGAAAACACCACTAAAAAGTACTCTATACACCCTCAAATTGTTTAAATATTTAGTCAGCATAATATGGCAACATGGAGAACCTAGAGGAGCAGAAGAATGCAGACTATTAGCATTGAATAAGTATAGCAGATGTGGATTGGTGTAATGCACAAAATATTTTCTTATGCCCCTATTTGAAAGCCTATGTAGCTATTACTCACCGTTACATTAAAAACTAATTTGGTCATTCTTTGTAGATGCTAGGCTGAACTGGCATGTGGACCAACCTGTTAAATGCTGAGTTGAGTAGCCGCTTGAAGAAAATGTTTTACCAAAGGTGTTAATATTTGACGCTAATCAGAATTCTAAAGAACCAGGAAAATTCACAGTTCAAACAACAGACAAAAAAAGAACCTTAAACACATGATTCTGCATGCAGTAACCAACCGCTTGCATTTCCTAACTGCATTACAACAGTACCGTGTGATCGAACTCTTAGGCCTCTTTCATGTTTGAAGCCCGGATAAAAGACGGGTGCGTTGCGGGAATATGCGCGTTTTTCCTGCGCGGGTGCAAACGTTTGTAACGCGTTTTGCACGCGCGTGAGAAAAATCGCCATGTTTGGTACCCAACCCGAAGCCGGACTTCATCACTGAAGTCTGGTTTCGGGTCTTCTGGAGAATTGATTATTTTCCCTTATAACATGGTTATAAGGGGAAATAATAGCATTCTTAATAAAGAATGCATAGTAAAATGAAGATGAAGAGGTTAAAAATAATAAAAGTTAACTTACCTTAGCCACTTGATCGCGTAGTTGCGATCTGTCCTCTCTTTCCCAGCATCAGCTAAGAAGTAAAGGACCTGTGATGACGTCACATCACATGGTCACATCACATGGTCCATCACCATGGTAAGATGGACCATGTGATTGGACCATGTGATGTGACGTCATCACAGGTCCTTTAGATCTTAGCTGATGCAGGAAAGAGAGGACAGATCGCAACTACGCGATCAAGTGGCTAAGGTAAGTTAACTTTTATTATTTTTAACCCCTTCCACTTCATTTTACTATGCATTCTTTATTAAGAATGCTATTATTTCCCATTATAACCATGTTATAAGGGAAAATAATAGAGATCGGGTCCCGTTGCTAAGCAACCATGCGGGAAAATCGCAACGCATCCGCACTTGCTTGCGGATGCTTGCGATTTTCCCGCAGCCCCATTCACTTCTATGGGGCCTGCGTTGCGTGAAAAACACACAATATAGAGCATGCTGCGATTTTCACGCAACGTAGAAGTGATGCGTGAAAATCAACGCTCATGTGCACAACCCCATAGAAATGAATGGGTCCGGATTCAGTGCGGGTGCAATGCGTCCTCCTCACGCATTGCACCCGCGCGGAAAACTCGCCTGTGTGAAAGGGGCCATAGGGTGAATTATAGCATACTGACAAAAGGGCTTGTTGGTAACTTACAGTTACTGTATAATGTGAGAATTTACGGTATATACTTAATTATTAGTAATATTAGGCAAAATACAGCATACATGTTTAACCCCTTCTACTTCAGGCTAGTTTTCCCCTACTGCAAATCAGACGTGTCACTTTAGAATGGTTTTACTTATCTAACTGATTCTGGGACTGTTTTCTGGTGACATATTTCATTTGAACAGTAAATTAAAACGTTTTAAATTTTTATTTCTCTACCTAAATGGTGCAATGTGTGACATGAATACATTGCACCTGCACTGAATCAGGACCCATTCACAATCACTTGTGCGTTGCGTGAAAATCGCAGCATGTCCTAGTTTCTGCATTTTTCACACAACGCAGGCCCTTAGAAATTAATGGGGCTTCGTAAAAAAAAGGTAAGCATCCGCAAGCAAGTGCGATTTTCATGCATGGCTGCTAGGAGACGATAGTGGTGGTGAGCGCGTGGTGAGCGCGATGACGTCATTAAAGGTCCTTTTGCAGGTCCTGAAAGAAGAAGAAAGAATGCCGGCTGCGCGATTAAGTGGATGAGGTGAGTTAATTTATTTTATTTTTTTAACCCCTTACGTCACATTTTAATAAGCATTCTGTATTAAGAATACTGAACCAAAACCCGAACTTCTGTGAGGAAGTCAGGGTTCGGGTCTGGGTATCAAACATTCAGATTTTTCTCACGTGTGTGCAAAACGCATTAAAACGCATTGCACTCGCGTGGAAAAGTCGTGCAATTTCCCGCAACGCATCCGCATCCTATCCAGCCCTCACACGTGATGTCCTCATGAAAAAGGCCTTAGGCCCCTTTCACACGGGCGAGTTTTCCGTGCGGTGCAATGAGGTGAACGCATTGCACCGTCACAGAATCCGGACCCATTAATTTCTATGGGGCTATGCACATGAGCGGCAAGCTCTATATTGTGCGTTTTTCATGCAACACAAGCCCTATAGAAGTGAATGGGGCTGCGGGAAAATCGCAAGCATCTGCAAGCAAGTACAGATGCGGTGCGGTTTTCCCCCATGGTTGCTAGGAGATGGGGACCCAATCTTTATTATTTTCCCTTATAACATGGTTCTTTAATATAGAATGCTTAGTAAAAGGACAATTGAGGGTTAAAAATTAAAATGAACTCACCTTCTCCAATTGTTTGCGTATGTGCCGGTCTCCAGTTCTCTCTTCAGCTGTGGGTAAAGGACCTGTGGTAATGTCACTAAGCTCATCACCTGGTCCATCACATGATTCATCACCATGGTGATGGACCAAGTGATGAGCTCAGTGACTTTACCCCAGGGGTGCAGTCTTTAACCACTACAGGACCGCCTAACGCAGGGATGCGTCCTGCGGGCAGTCCTGTAGTTCTGAGATGACGCATCGGCGCGACATCCCACGAGAGCCGAGACCTCCTGTGAACGCGCGCGCGAGCGCACGCGCGTTCACAGTGAAGCGTGTCTCAGGAGTTCTCCTACAGCCTGCCAGCGATGATCCATAGTGAGTCCGTCTGAGATTTTTTTTTTTTTGCCAGAAGTTAGCAGAAATTGAAATTTTTATTTTTTTACTCAGAAAGTGTCATTTTCCGCTAACTTGTGAAAAAAAATGAAATGATACATGAACTCACCATGCCCCTCTGTGAATACTTTGGGGTGTCTTCTTTCCAAAATGGTGTCATTTGGGGGGTATTTATACTATCCTGGCATTCTAGCACCTGAAGAAACATGACAGGTGCTCAGAAAGTCAGAGCTGCTTCAAAATGCGGAAATTCACTTTTTTGCACCATAGTTTGTAAACGCTATAACTTTTACCCAAACCAATAAATATACACTTATTGGACTTTTTTTTCATCAAAGACATGTAGAACAATAAATTTAGAGAAAAATTTATATAGAAATGTAGTTTTAAAAAAAAAAAAAATTACAACAGAAAGTGAAAAATGTCATTTTTTTGCAAAAATGTCGTTAAATTTGTATTAATGGCAAAAAAAGTAAAAATGTCAGCAACAATGAAATACCACCAAATGAAAGCTCTATTAGTGAGAAGAAAAGGAGGTAAAATTCATTTGGGTGGTAAGTTGCATGACGGAGCAATAAACGGTGAAAGTAGTGTAGTGCAGAATTGTAAAAAGTGGCCTGGTCATTAAGGGTGTTTAAGCTAGGGGGGCTGAGCTGGTTAAAAAGGCTCCCGTACCCGCATCTTATCTGGGTGTCAAACTTGACACCCATGTGAAAGAGGACTTAGAATTTTAGAAGCAATTTCCAAAACCATTTTTTTTAGCACGAATTCAGTAATAAAATGAAGCCATTTTCAAAACTGCACCCCTCAAATTATTTAAAACAGATCTTACAAACCTACTTAACCCTTGAGGTGTTCCACAAGAATTAATGAAAAATAGAAGTGAAATTTCAAAATGTAATTTTTTTCAGTTTTCTTTTTATGTTAATCCATTTTGTCTTGCAACACAGCAAGGGTTAACAACAAAATAAGCTTCAATATTAATTACACTGATTCTTCAGTTTACAGATGGGGTCATAAACTGCTCTATGGGCACATGGCAGTGGTCAGAAGGGAACAACCGCCATATGGTTTTTGGAGGGCAGATTTTGTTGGCATGGTTTTTGGGTGCCATGTTGGATTTGAAAAGACCCTGATGTATCCCTACAGTGGAATCCTCAAAAAGTGACCCCATTTTGGAAACTACAACCCTCAAAGAATTTAGATAGGGAGATACGGAGCACTTTGACCCCACAGGCAAGTACGGAATTTAGAAAAACTTAGCTGTGGAAATGAAAAATGTAATTTCCTCCAATAAAATGATGCTTTTGCCCCATATTTTTGATTTTCACAATGAGTAACATGAGAAAAAGTGCCCCATAATGTGTTACCCATATTCTCCTGAATGCGGTAACACCCCAAAAGTGGTCATAAACTGCTGTAGGGCCACACTGCCGGACTCGGAAGGGAAGTAGCGCCATATGGCTTTTCAAAGCAGCTTTTGGTGGATTGGTTAAAGGCTATGGACACCTTTGTGCATTAAAAATCAATAACCTCATATCTTACTGAAATGCAGCACATAATGCAATTGCACTTGTTTGTTTACTGGTATCAGCTTTGCTTCACATGCACTCAGAAATGCTCTTCTATGAGATCCACTCACTGTTTCTCATGTCTCCTCAGGCTCTGTGGGCGTTCCTGTTCATTTCACATGCACAGCTCTGCTCCATAGCCCCGCCCCCACATCCTGTTACATAGCATAGCTATCAGCCACTTGTATGCTACAACCTATAATCAGCAGATCTATTTCTCACATTCTATTCTGTTATTATTCTGTCTTATTTGTAGACATAATAAATATTTCTGCTGATAACATTAGTGCAGTGATCTACAGTCAGACCATGGCGTTATAAGTAGGATATAGATCTCATTACTAACAGCTCTCACGTGGTCACTGCATGCACTCTATTCTGAATACAATATTTGTGTTCAGTCCGCACAGTGAACTCTCAATTTTCCCACACAGATTAGTATAGTGTAACGATTTATTGAGTGGAGATGACACACAACGCTATGTACATATGCAAGTACACAGTGGGGGAGATTTATCAAAACTACTGCAAAGGAAATCTGGCTTAGTTGCCCATGGCAACCAATCAGATTCCTCCTTTCATTTTCCAATGAAGCTGTGAAAAATGAAAGGTTGAATCTTGTAAATTTATGTTTATTAAATTTTACATAAGTATAATAATAACAGAAACAGTGGTACATAAGTACAGGTTCAAAATATGAAGTACAGTTCCATAAACATATAAGCGTCAATACAAGTTCACTTAGGAATTGAGAGTCCCATAAGGCGATCCAACGCTTTTGAGTGTATAACAGCACAGTCTGAAATCAATACTTCCAAAAAATATTACCAATTAGCATTGTCCACCATTAAGGTGTATTAAATAAAATATCAGTAATCCGCTTACGAAATGAACCGAAAAAGCAAAAATAAAATATTCATAAGGGTGTTCCAAGGTGGCAATCAAGTACATACGTAGACGAACCTGTCATATGAAGAAAAGAAAGAAATAAAGGAAAGGGGGGGGGGGAAGGAGGCGGGGGAGAAGGAGAATTGGTCTTTCTGATAAGTGGAACGAATATATACAAACATGTGACAATGTTCCTGAAAGGTTGAATCTGTTTGGTTGCTATGGATGATTAAGCCAGTTCTCCTTTACACAAGTTTGAAAAATGACTATATACAGTTGTGTTCAAAATTATTCAACCCCCAATGCTGTAAAGGGTTTTAGTGAATTTAGTGTACATTTGTAATTGTGTTATGAAATCTTACAAGGACTTTTTAAAGAACCAAATGCAACTAAAATGACATCAATTGTTTTTGTAATACAGTATTGAATGTTTTTTTTGTGATTTCTTCATTGACACAATTATTCAACCCCTTAAAGACTACCACTCTCAAGAACAGAGGTTCATTCAAGTGTTTTAGATCAGGTATTGAAAACACCTGTGGATGTCAAGGAGCAGCAATCAAGCATAATAAGCACCAATTAGGCAGATTTAAAATGACTGTGATACTCAGCTCCTTCTAGACATTTACTGGTGTGTTTACAAACATGGTGAAGTCAAGAGAATGGTCCAGGAAGACAAGAGAAGAGGTGATTTCTCTTCACAGGAAGGCCAATGGCTACAAGAAGATTGCAAAGATGTTAAACATACCAAGAGACACCATAGGAAGCATTATTCGCAAATTCAAGGCAAAGGGCACTGTTGAAACGCTACCTGGTCGTGGCAGAAAGAAGATGCTGACTTCGACTGCTGTGTGCTACCTGAAGCGCAAAGTGGAGAAAAGTCCTTGTGTGACTGCTGAGGAACTGAAAAAAGATTTGTCAGATGCGGGTACTGAAGTTTCAGCTCAGACAATAAGGCGCACACTGCGTAATGAAGGCCTTCATGCCAGAACTCCCAGGCGCACCACCTTGCTGTCGCCAAAGAATAAGAAGAGTCGACTGCAGTATGCCAAAAGTCATGTGGACAAACCACAACATTTTTGGGATAGTGTTCTGTGGACTGATGAAACAAAATTAGAACTGTTTGGGCCCATGGAACAACGCTATGTTTAGAGGAGGAAGAACAAGGCCTATGAAGAGAAGAACACCTTGCCTACTGTGAAGCATGGCGGGGTGTCAATCATGCTTTTGGGCTGTTTTGCTTCTACAGGTACAGGGAAGCTTCATCGTGTGCAAGGTACCATGAATTCTCTTCAGTACCAGGAGATATTGGATGAAAATGTGATGCAGTCCATTACAAACCTGAGGCTTGGGAGACATTGGACCTTTCAACAGGACAATGATCCCAAGCATACCTCCAAGTCCACTAGAGCATGGTTGCAGATTAAAGGCTGGAACATTTTGAAGTGGCCATCGCAGTCACCAGACTTAAATCCGATTGAGAACCTCTGGTGGGACTTAAAGAAAGCAGTTGCAGCACGCAAGCCTAAGAATGTGACTGAACTGGAGGCTTTTGCCCATGAAGAATGGGTGAAGATACCCGTAGATCGCTGCAAGACACTCGTGTCAAGCTATGCTTCACGTTTAAAAGCTGTTATAACTGGAAAAGGATGTTGTACTAAGTACTAAGATTGAATGTCACTTGGGGTTGAATAAAACTGATAATGATGTGAGCACAGAAAAGACATTTGTGGATATTTCATGATAAATGTTATGTTATATTTGTCTGACTTACAAGTGCCTCTTTGATTTAATTGTAAACAAGATGACTGAAATGATTAAAATCAATGTCAAACTGGCCAAAACACTCAATTTCAGTGGGGGTTGAATAATTTTGAACACAACTGTATAGATATATATATATATAAAAAGGAGTAAAAAAAGCCATTTGTTATGTAAAACTGAAACAAACAAAAAAAGTACATATATTTGGTATTGTCGCATCCGCAACAACCTGCTCTATAAAAATACTACATGATCTAACCTGTCAGATGAACACTGTAAATAACAAAAAATAAAAAACGGTGCCAAAACAGCTATTTTTTGTTACTTTGCCTCTCAAAAAGTGTAATACAGAGCAACCAAAAATCATATGTACCCTAAAATAGTAGCTTTAAAACTGCCACGTTAAAAAAAATTATTAAAATGGAAAATCTGACAAAAAAGTGAAATTCTAAAAATGTCATCTCCATTTTCCATTAATTCTTGTGGAACACCTAAAGGGTTAACAAAGCTTGTAAAATCAGTTTTGAATACCTTGAGGGGTGTAGTTTCTAAAATGGGGTCACTTTTGGGTGATTTCTATTATGTAAGCTCCACAAAGTGACTTCAGACCTGAACTGATCCTTAAAAAGTGGGTTTTGGAAACTTTCTAAAAAAAATTCAAGTTTTGCTTCTAAACTTCTAAGTCTTCTAACATCCCCCAAAAATAAAATAGCATTCCCAATATGATCCAAACATGAAGTAGACATATGGGGAATGTAAAGTAATAACTATTTTTGGAGTTATTACTATCTATTATAAAAGTAGAGAAATTGAAATTTGCTAATTTTCTAATTCTTTCAAATTTTTGGTAAATTTGGTATTTTTTATAAATAAAAATGAAATTTTTTGACTCATGAAGTACAATATGTGACGAGAAAACATTCTCAGAATGGCCTGGATAAGTAAAAGCGTTTTAAAGTTATTACTACATATAGTGACACCTGTCAGATTTTCTGAAAAAAAGCCTGGTCCTTAAGATGAAAAATGGCTGGGTCCTTTAGGGGTTAGCCTCCTACTCCATATGGACCTCCTCCTCCTAGTTCGAGATTATTATTTTAAATTTTTATGTATTTTATGTTATTTTAAGTCATTTCCCTATCCACATTTGTTTGCAGGCCAATTGTCCTGCTCTTATCCCCATTTTGCTGCCTTTTGCAGCCCCCTAGCCCTTTTCATGACTTTTTAGAGCCATTTTAGTGCCCCAAAGTTTGGGTCCCCATTGACTTCAATTGGGTTCGAGTTCGGGGTCAAGTATGGGTCCCGAACTCGAACTTTGCGACGAAGTTCAGCCGAACCCGGCGAACCCGAACTTTCAGGTGTCTGCTCAACTCTAATTGTTAGGAAACATTCTTTCCTGTATATTTACTTGTATATAAAGTGCAAGTGCTGCCAAAAATTGCAAGCAAGAGGAACTCCAATACAACCTGTATATCACATAAAGGAGGGCCTCATTCACATTATGGTGCAATTATTCAGGGAGTGGGACCCTTACACTCATAAAGCCTATGCACTAAGTGAAAGGGTTTCCAAAAATTACAAGGAACCGGCACTCCAATGGACCCTTTGTTACACACCCTTGAAAAATTATGATTGATGGCCTGCTGGTGACCCTCAAAAACATTTGGAGCAAGGAATTTCTGATCTGACCATCTAAAACATTAGGGGTGAGGGCCTGCCACTGATCTGACCTTCTAAAACATTAGGGTTAGGGTCTGCTGGTGAGCTGACCCTCTAAAAGATTGTAGGTTAGGGCCTGCTGGTGAGCTTACCCTCTAAAAAGTTCTAGGTGAGGGCCTGCAGGTGATCTGACCCATTAAAACATTATACTCAATGACCTGCAGGTGAGCTGACCCTGTAAAAGATGGTAGGCGAGGGTCTGCTGGTGAGCTGACCCTCTAAAAAATTATATGCGAGGTCCTGACAGTGAGCTGATCCTGTAAAACATTATATGCGAGGGCCTTGGCTACTGAGACTGGACTTGGTGAAAGACAGGGTGGTGCTTAACCGACTGGAAGCATTATCTGCTTTAATCCAACCGACCACCTGTTCACACTGGTCTGACTTCAAGAGTGGGACATGAAGCTAGGTATCGTGGATGATTGTTTTCCTTGTGCTTTGGCAGAAGGCACAGTGTAACCGCGCCCAGGGCCACGGCCTCTGCGTGCACCATCAGCATCACGGCCACTTCCCGTCCCTTAATGATCGCCTTCTTCATATTAAATGCTATATTTGCCTGAAACTATGTCACACATACAGTAGCGTACGATTTGGAAGTGTATGCGCAAAAATTTAAAAAGGTATTTGGGATGTGCAAACGTCTGTACACTGGAGACATGGCATTGGTAATGTCACTGTCAGAAGCGGACACCATCTATTGAAAAAGTACACTGTATGTCACAGATACATTTTTTAAGTGCACATGTTACACTGCAGATGTTGCACTGGTAATGTCACAGATACATTTTTTCAGGCCACATGGTACACTGGAGATGTTGCACTGGTAATGCCACTGTCAGAAGCAGACACCGTCTATTGAAAAAGTAAACTGTATGTGTAATGCTGCAGAACCCCAAGCAGCCAGGCAAAGGTTTCAACAAACGGGAATTATTGAAAACACAGCAGTAAAGTCCAAGCCAGAAATCATACAGAAGTAATTTAGTCCAAATAATAACCTCTGTTGGAAAACATCAGAGAAAAGCCAGACCAGGCTAAAGTTCATACAGAAGAGTCCATGATAAGAGGTACCTAAGGATGAGACGGTGAAGTATCCACGGTCCGATCCGAGGTCGTACACGGTGCAACTGTAGAGCAGAGACGAGTTTTCCAGAGGCATTCACTAGATTAAGACAAACAGAGTTCATGCATGGATCAAACTTAGTGAATATGAACCAGCATACTCCCAGGTTGTAGAGACAACAATGAGCACTGATCAGCCAGGGAGATCACCTTTTAAACACCTGCTGGCCAATCACAGAGTGGTGCTTGTCAGAACCTCATTGGTCATGCGATGATCCTACTCTTTAGCACCTGTGCAGCAAATCCCTTTGAATTTGTGCACAGGTGCTTTAAATCTACCTGCCAGTGGCTGGCATAGCGCATAAGATGCACACACACTCGGCCGCGCATTTCTTTGCGAATCACCCCTCGGGTGTGCATGCAGATGCCCAACCGACTTGGCACGGAGTCGCTCCAGCATGGATGCCTGAATGCAACCCGCAGGGGACAACGGAGGCAGGACCGGCCGCAACGTATTGCCATAAGCCTGGCAAGTCTGCCTCAGGGATCCGCTCGGTCTTCTACTCCGGCGTCCACGAGGACGCACCGCAAGGGAACTGGAACCGCGGACTCTCTTACAATACCCCCTCAAAGAGGCGGCTCAGAAGACTCCAAACGGGGCTTCTCCGGATTCTCGCAGTGGAAAGTTGCTACCAATTCCTCTGCATAGACCAAATTACTTCCAGTCCACTAAATACTGGAGAGATCTCTGGACAAAACGGAAGTCCAAAATCTTATTGGCCTCAAATTCAGGCTCCCCTTGAACCCCTACTGGAGATGGAGTTCGAATGAAGGGAGCTGACTTGGCTGCCGATTTGAGCAGTGAAACATAAAAGGTGTTCACTCCTTGAATCGACGGAGGAAGAGCAACCTTGTAAGTCACCCGGTTAATTTTTTGTATAACCAGGTATGGACCAATGAATCTAGGCCCCAGTTTGGCAGACGGTTAACGCAACGGGATGTTTCGGGTGGAGACCCACACTGGATCTCCTACCTTAAACTCTTGCTCTGTAGTGCGATGGCAGTCAGCAAATTATTTCTGTTGCGCTACCGCCCAACGAAGATTCCGCTGCATCAACAACCAAATGGGCTGTGTAACCTGGAACCATTGATTCACTACTGACAGTCAGTGGAGGCCCCTGCCAGAGAGGAGAGTATTGGATCCCTGCCCCCCATGCACCTAAACGGAGACATCTGGGTAGAGGCATGTTCGGAATTGTTATAAGCCACCTCTGCAAAGGGGATGTGAGCTTCCCATTCCTCCTGGCAGTCTGACACGAAACACCGGAGATACTGTTCAAGGGTCTGGTTCGTTCTTTATGTCTGCCTGTTAGTCTCTGAGTGAAAACCAGATGAAAATGACAGCCTAATCCCTAGACGGGAGCAGAACTCCCCTATCAGAAACGATATCCTCCGGCGCCCCGTGTAATCAGAAGACATGTTTCACAAACACATCTGCCGGTAATCCAGGAAGTGGAATAAAATGAGCCATCTTACTAAAATGATCCACCACTACCAAAATTACTGTAGAGCCAGAAGATCTAGGCAGATCCGTTATGAAATCCATAGACACGTGAGTCCACGGGGCCGAAGGAATGGACAGAGGAATCAAAGTACCAGAAGGGCCGGACCGAGACGATTTACAGCCAGTACAGACACTACATGCTTGGACATAGGCTTTGATATCAGAAAACATCTTGAGCCACCAGACATGATTTTTACAAAGGGATATGGTTTTCTTTATCCCAGCGTGCCCGGCCGACATAGAATCATGCAATTGTTGCAAAACCCTGAGTCACAAACAGCCAACCTTTCCGTTTGTTAGGAGCGCTCTCCACCTGTAAAGGTAAGAGCATTGAAGACAGATCCTCCATTATACTGGAGGTGTTCAAGGCGGCTATGAAACACCTCGCAGGAATAAAGGGTTCTGGCTCAGTGTCATGTCCAGATGGGGCTTCAGGGAAACAACGGGAAAGAGCATCTGCTTTGACATTCTCGGTTCCTGGTTTATAGGTTAAGCGGAAATTAAAGTGGGTAAAAAACAATGCCCAGCGGGCTTGGCAAGAATTTAATCTCTTAGCCCCTTTGATATACTTGAGGTTCTTATGGTTGATGTAAACCGTAATGGGATGTTCTGCACCCTCTAGCCAATGTCTCCACTCTTGAACTCTCGGCTGGAGAGAGCTTCCGTGAAAAAAAGGCACAAGGATGAAGCCTCTCAGGATTTCCAGAGTACTGGGACAGAACCACCCCCACACCGACCTCAGAGGCGTCCACCTCGAGGAAAAAGGTCGAGAAGTGTCTGGATGAGTGAGGATTGGAGCTGAGCAAAAGGCTTGCTTCAGCATCTCAAAGGCTTTACCAGCCTCTTTCGTCCACTCAGAAGGGTTCATCCCCTTCTTAGTGAGGTTTGTGAGAGGCAGCACTACCACAGAAAAGTTCTTAATAAATTTGTGATAAAAATTTGAGAAACCTAGAAAATGCTGTAATCCCTTCACATCTCTAGGCTGAGGCCAGTCCAGGACAGCTGAGAGTTTAGAGGGGTCCATCGCAAATCCTTGTTCAGAGACTATATATCCTAGAAAACGCAATTCTTTCACTTCAAAAAAGCATTTCTCGAGCTTGGCATACAAGTGATTCTCCCTCAGCATCTGGAAAACCTGACAAACATGATCCCGGTGAGTCCGCAAGTCTGATGAGTAGATTAGTGTGTAATCTAAATAGACAACCATGAATCTACCTAAGAAATCCCAGAGGACATCATTGATGAACTCCTAGAAGACTGCGGGAGCATTACAGAGACTGAAAGACATCACGAGAGATCAAGAGTAGTGTTGACCGAACAGTTCGAGCATAGTTCGGGTCCGTACCGAATTTTGGGGTGTTCGTGACACGGACCCGAACCCGAACTTTTTCGTAAAAGTTCGGGTTCGGGTCTAGTTGCTCGGCATGTATTTTGGCGCATTTTGAAAGGCTGCAAAGCAGCCAATCAACATGCATCATACTACTTGCCCTAAGATGCCATCGCAGCCATGCCTACTATTGGCAAGGCTGTGATTGGCCAAGTGCAGCATGTGACTCAGCCTCTTTATAAGCTTGTGCGCACGTCGGGACGTGCTCACTCCCGATGTGAATAGAACAGGGATAGACGCAGCTGATGCTAGGGCGAGAATAGGCAGGGATAATTGAATAACTGGAAATAAATTTCTCTCCTCCACCTGTGATTCATCTGAACAACTGCAGCTGAGCTGCTTTTTTGATAGGGATTGGCTATTTTTAGAGTGGCCAGAGTGATTTTTCCATCCACATGTACCTGGGCTGACCGCCGGCCGCCATTTTGCGACTTGTAGTGCTGCAGCAGAAGCTGCCACAGTGTGCATTCCAAAGCTCCAAACAAGTCAGACATCTACACCTGGGGTTCAGACCAATAGCGATTTAGCACAACAGTCCAAGGCTATTTTTTTAAAGGTTGTGCAGACCATTTTGTGGCACATGTTACTGGGCTGATAGGCGGCGGCCATCTTGGGACTAGTGCTGCAGCACAATCTCTCCCAACGTCCATTAATCACTTGTAATAGTGGTCTGTGCCATAGAAATCCTACATCAGGGACTTGGGTGTGCTTGTGTCACCCCTACTAATACCAGTCCACCTGTAATCCATACAGTCAAAAGACTGAAAGTATTCCAGTGAGGGAATTTTTTATTTAAAAAGGCCAAGTTAGTTTATCTGGCGTTCAATATACTAGATACAGTTAGGCCTGCGTTTCATACATCTGGAATTAGCAAACTAATGTGCTGGGGTTGGGAAAACATATATGTACCCATACTAGAATCTGTCAAAGAAAGCGGTACTCACATATAACAGTCATTCCATCTGTAATCCATACAGTCAAAAGACTGAAAGTATTCCAGTGAGGGAATTTTTTTATTTAAAAAGGCCAAGTTAGTTTATCTGGCGTTCAATATACTAGATACAGTTAGGCCTGCGTTTCATACATCTGGAATTAGCAAACTAATGTGCTGGGGTTGGGAAAACATATATGTA
This sequence comes from Bufotes viridis, assembly GCA_033119425.1. Taxonomy (NCBI): domain Eukaryota; kingdom Metazoa; phylum Chordata; class Amphibia; order Anura; family Bufonidae; genus Bufotes; species Bufotes viridis. The sequence goes on along the minus strand of CM065593.1, from coordinate 219,019,766 downwards.
CCCATACTAGAATCTGTCAAAGAAAGCGGTACTCACATATAACAGTCATTCCATCTGTAATCCATACAGTCAAAAGACTGAAAGTATTCCAGTGAGGGGATTTTGCTTATAAAAAATAATATATTTCATTGTGGTGCGAGTTGAATCGCAACAATGAAGAAAAATACTATTAAGGGACGAGGACGCGGTCGTGGTGGTGTCCGTGGAGCCTCTGTTGCTGGTAGAGGACGTGGCCGTTCGGCCCCAGGCGCACACAGTAGGGAACGAACTCCCTCAACTAGCCGGCAGAATGTACCGCAATATCTCGTGGGGCCCAATGCCGCTCTTAGGATGGTAAGGCCTGAGCAGGTACAGGCATTAATCGATTGGGTGGCCGACAGTGCTTCCAGCACGTTCACCACATGGTCTTCCACCCAGTCTTCTGCGGAAAGCGCACAGATGGCACCTGAAAACCAAGCCCATCAGTCTGTCACATCACCCCCAAGCATATCAGGGAAACGGTCTGAGCCACAAGTTATGCAGCAGTCTCTTCTTCTGTTTGAAGACTCTGCTTCCAGGGTTTCCCAGGGGCGTCCACCTAGCCCTTCCCCAGTGGAGGAAGACATACCATGCACTGACGCACAACCACTTATGTCTCCAGATGAAGAGGACATGGGAATACCACCACAGCAGAGTCACCGACTCTCTGATGATGACGAAACACAGGTGCCCACTGCCGCGTCTTTTGCAGTGTGCAGACTGAACAGGAGGAGGTCAGGGAGGGAGACTGGGTGGAAGACGATGCAGAGGACGATGAGGTCTTAGACCCCACATGGACTGAAGGTCGTGGCGATGACTTTCACAGTTCAGAGGAAGAGGTAGTGGTGAGACCGAGACAACAGCGAAGCCAAAGAGGGAGCAGGGGGCCAAAGCAGACGAGCCGCCGCCCCAGAGTTCGCCTGCTACTGGACATCGCCAACAGGGACCCAGCCCCACAAAGGCAGCTTCAAAGAGTTCCCTGGCATGGCACTTCTTTAAACAATGTCCTACCAACAAGACCCGAGTGACTTGCACGCTCTGCCATCAGAGCCTGAGGCGAGGCATTAACGTTCTGAACCTCAGCACAACCTGCATGACCAGGCATCTACATGCAAAGCATGAACTGCAGTGGGGTACACACCTTAAAAACCAGGCACTCGCTGAGGCTCCCCTGCTCCCTCTACCGCTGCTGCCTCGGCTTCCGCCTCGAGAGGAATGTTGCCACCTGCCGAGCAGCAAACAGAGGATGTGCCACCGACACCACCACCACCGTCAACTAGCGTCTCCACTATATCACACAGCAGCGTTCAGCTCTCAATATCTCAAACCTTAGAGAGGAAGCGCAAATTCCCCGAGTCACCCTCGAGCCCTTGGCCTGAACGCCAGCATTTCTAAACTGCTGGCCTTTGAAATGCTGTCATTCCGGCTGGTGGACACAGACAGCTTCAAACAGCTGATGGCCATGGCTGTCCCGCAGTATGTGGTTCCCAGCCGCCACTACTTCTCCAAGACAGCCGTGCCTTCCCTGCACATGCAAGTGTCCGATAAAATCAAGTGTGCACTGCGCAACGCCATTTGTGGCAAGGTCCACCTAACCACAGATACGTGGACCAGTAAGCACGGCCAGGGACGCTATATCTCACTAACTGCACACTGGATGAATGTAGTGGCGGCTGGGCCCCGGCGGACAGTTCCTTGGCGCACGTCCTTCCGCCCCTAGGATCGCAGGGCATCATTCTCTGCCTCCTGTAGCCTCCTCCTCCTACTCGGCTTCCTCCTCCACTGCTTCCACCAGCTCATCCGGTCAGCCACACACCTTCACCACCAACTTCAGCACAGCCCGGGGTAAACGTCAGCAGGCCATTCTGAAACTCATATGTTTGGGGGACAGGCCCCACAGCGCAAAGGAGTTGTGGCGGGGTATTGAACAACAGACCGACGAGTGGTTTCTGCCGGTGGGCCTCAAGCCAGGCCTGGTGGTATGCGATAATGGGCAAAATCTCGTGGCAGCTCTGGGACTAGCCGGTTTGGCGCACATCCCTTGCCTGGCGCATGTGCTGAACTTGGTGGTGCAGAGGTTCATTCACCACTACCCCAACATGTCAGAGCTGCTGCATAAAGTGCGGGCCGTCTGTGCGCGCTTCCGCCGTTCACATCCTGCCGCTGCTCGCCTGTCTGCGCTACAGCGGAACTTGGCCTTCCCGCTCACCGCCTCATATGCGACGTGCCCACCCGGTGGAACTCCACCTTGCACATGCTGGAGAGACTGTGCGAGCAGCAGCAGGCCATAGTGGAGTTTCAGCTGCAGCACGCTCGCGTCAGTCGTACTGCCGAACAGCACCACTTCACCACCAATGATTGGGCCTCCATGCGAGACCTGTGTGCCCTGCTGCGCTGTTTCGAGTACTCCACCAACATGGCCAGTGGCGATGACACTGTTATCAGCGTTACAATACCACTTCTATGTCTCCTTGAGAAAACACTTAGGGCAATGATGTTAGAGGAGGTGGCCCAGGTGGAGGAGGAGGAGGAGGATGAGGGCTCGTTTCTAACACTTTCGGGCCAGTCTGTTCGAAGTGGCTCAGAGGGAGGTTTGTTTAAGCAGCAGAGGACAGGTTCACAGAGTCGCCAGCCAAGGCACTGTACTGGAGGACGAGGAGGATGAGGAGGAGGAGGTGGAGGGGACGAGGATGATGCAAGTTCACAGCGGGGTGGCAGCCCAGGCCCATCACTGGTGCGTGGCTGGGGGGATACGGTGGACGATGACGATACGCCTCCCACAGAGGACAGCTTGTCCTTACCCATGGGTAGCCTGGCCCACATGAGCGAATATATGCTCCAATGCCTGCGCAACGACAGCAGAGTTGCCCACGTTTTAACGTGTGCAGACTACTGGGTGGCCACCCTGCTGGATCCCGGTATAAAGACAATGTGCCCACTTTAATTCCTGAACTGGAGCGCGACCGTAAGATGCGCGAGTACAAGCGCACGCTGATAGAGGCGCTCTTGAGAGCATTCCCACATGTCACAGGGAACAGGTGGAAGGTGAAGGCAGAGGAGTGGCAAGAGGTCGCCAACGCAGCTGTGTCACGGCCAGCTCATCTGAGGGCAGGGTTAGCATGGCAGAAATGTGGAAAGGTTTTGTCTCCACGCCACAGCTATCTGCACCGACACCTGATACGGAACGTGTTAGCAGGAGGCAGCATTTCACTAACATGGTTGAACAGTATGTCTGCACACCCCTCCACATCCTGACGGATGGTTCGGCCCCATTCAACTACTGGGTTTCGAAATTGTCCACGTGGCCAGAGTTAGCATGTTATGCCTTGGAGGTGCTTTCCTGCCCGGCGGCCAGCGTTTTATCTGAACAGCGTATTCAGCACGGCAGGGGCGTCATTACTGACAAGCGCAGCCGCCTGTCCACAGCCAACGTGGACAAGCTGACCTTCATAAAGATGAACCAGGCATGGATCCCACAGGACCTGTCCCTCCCTTGTGCAGAGTAGTCCTTATTAACTGCCTAAAACATGTCTTGTTGTGCTACGGGCCACTTCTTTATTTGATACAAATTTTATGAAACCCACAGTTGAATGAAACTCTTCTCTGTCTGGGCGCCGGGGCCTAACCAGATGAAAGTGGCCGGTTAAACTAACGGGTGACATGAAGCCATAACCTCTGCCATGCTACCTCTGTCTTCTGTCTGGGTGCTGAGGCCTAAGTCAAATAAAGCGGTCTTCTGCTGTGCTGGGGGATATGAAGCTAATCTCTGACCTCTCTCCTCTGTCTGGGTCCAAAGGCCTAAATCACTGAAAGAGGCCTTCTCCTGTGGTGTGTGATATGATGCCAGAATATGTGCTGTGGGGCCTCTCTCCTCTTCCTGGGTGCAGGGGTCAAATAAACTAAATTGTGGCCTACTCCTGTGGTGGTTGATATGATGCCTGATTCTCTGATGTGGAACCTCTCTCCTCTGTTTGGGTGAAGGGGTCAAAGTAACTAAATGGTGGCTTCTCCTGTGGTGGCTGATATGATGCCAGAATATGTGCTGTGGGGCCTCTCTCCTCTTCCTGGGTGCAGGGGTCAAAGTAACTCAATGGTGGCTTCTCCTGTGGTGTCTGATATGATGCCAGAATATGTGCTGTGGTGCCTCTCTCCTCTTCCTGGGTGCGGGGTCAAAGTAACTCAATGGTGGCTTCTCCTGTGGTGGCTGATATGATGCCAGAATATGTGCTGTGGTGCCTCTCTCCTCTTCCTGGGTGCGGGGTCAAAGTAACTCAATGGTGGCTTCTCCTGTGGTGGCTGATATGATGCCAGAATATGTGCTGTGGGGCCTCTCTCCTCTTCCTGGGTGCAGGGGTCAAAGTAACTCAATGGTGGCTTCTCCTGTGGTGGTTAGTATGATGCCAGAATATGTGCTGTGGGGCCTCTCTCCTCTTCCTGGGTGCAGGGGTCAAAGTAACTCAATGGTGGCTTCTCCTGTGGTGGCTGATATGATGCCAGAATATGTGCTGTGGGGCCTCTCTCCTCTTCCTGGGTGCAGGGGTCAAAGTAACTCAATGGTGGCTTCTCCTGTGCTGATTGATATAAAGCTGATGGTTGTGCCATCTGACATGGTTGCCAGGGTCTGATTCAATGGGGGCCTACTCCTGTGGTGGGTGATCTAAATGCCTGATTCTCTGCTGTGAAACCTCTCTCCTCCGTCTGGGTGTAGGGGTCAAAGTCTTTCAAAGTTGCCTTCTCCTGTGCTGATTGATATGAAGCTGATGGTTGTGCCATCTGACATGGTTGCCGGGGTCCCATTAAATTGTGGCCTACTCCTGTGGTGGTTGATATGATGCCTGATTCTCTGATGTGGAACCTCTCTTCTCTGTTTGGGTGAAGGGGTCAAAGTAACTAAATGGTGGCTTCTCCTGTGGTGGCTGATATGATGCCAGAATATGTGCTGTGGGGCCTCTCTCCTCTTCCTGGGTGCAGGGTCAAAGTAACTCAATGGTGGCTTCTCCTGTGGTGGCTGATATGATGCCAGAATATGTGCTGTGGTGCCTCTCTCCTCTTCCTGGGTGCGGGGGTCAAAGTAACTCAATAGTGGCTTCTCCTGTGGTGGCTGATATGATGCCAGAATATGTGCTGTGGTGCCTCTCTCCTCTTCCTGGCTGCAGGGGTCAAAGTAACTCAATGGTGGCTTCTCCTGTGGTGGCTGATATGATGCCAGAATATGTGCTGTGGGGCCTCTCTCCTCTTCCTGGGTGCAGGGGTCAAAGTAACTCAATGGTGGCTTCTCCTGTGGTGGTTAGTATGATGCCAGAATATGTGCTGTGGGGCCTCTCTCCTCTTCCTGGGTGCAGGGGTCAAAGTAACTCAATGGTGGCTTCTCCTGTGGTGGCTGATATGATGCCAGAATATGTGCTGTGGTGCCTCTCTCCTCTTCCTGGGTGCGGGGTCAAAGTAACTCAATGGTGGCTTCTCCTGTGGTGGCTGATATGATGCCAGAATATGTGCTGTGGGGCCTCTCTCCTCTTCCTGGGTGCAGGGGTCAAAGTAACTCAATGGTGGCTTCTCCTGTGGTGGTTAGTATGATGCCAGAATATGTGCTGTGGGGCCTCTCTCCTCTTCCTGGGTGCAGGGGTCAAAGTAACTAAATGGTGGCTTCTCCTGTGGTGGTTGATATGATGCCTGATTCTCTGCTGTGAAACCTCTCTCCTCCATCTGGGTGTAGGGGTCAAAGGCTTTCAAAGTCGCCTTCTCCTGTGCTGATTGATATAAAGCTGATGGTTGTGCCATCTGACATGGTTGCCAGGGTCTGATTCAATGGGGGCCTACTCCTGTGGTGGGTGATCTAAATGCCTGATTCTCTGCTGTGAAACCTCTCTCCTCCGTCTGGGTGTAGGGGTCAAAGTCTTTCAAAGTCGCCTTCTCCTGTGCTGATTGATATGAAGCTGATGGTTGTGCCATCTGACATGGTTGCCGGGGTCCCATTAAATTGGGGCCTACTCCTGTGGTGGGTGATCTAAATGCCTGATTCTCTGCTTTGAAACCTCTCTCCTCCGTCCGGGTGTAGGGGTCAAAGTCTGTCAAAGTCGCCTTCTCCTGTGCTGATTGATATAAAGCATATGCTTGTGCCATCTGACATGGTTGCCGGGGTCTGATTCAATGGTGGCCTACTCCTGTGGTGGGTGATCTAAATGCCTGATTCTCTGCTGTGTAACCTCTCTCCTCCGTCTGGGTGTAGGGGTCAAAGTAACTAAATGGTGGCCTACTCCTGTGGTGGGTGATATGATGCCTGGTTCTCTGCTGTGGGACCTCTCTCCTTTGTCTGGGTGCTGTGGTCAAAATAATAGTAAGTGACCTTCTCCATTGGTGGGTGACTTGAAGCCTGATTCTGTGCTATGGGACCTCACTCCAATTAATATTGTTTAATTTTTATTTATTTTATGTTAACTCATCATTTCCCTATCTACATTTGTTTGCAGGGGATTTAACTACATTTTGCTGCCTTTTGCAGCCCTCTAGCCCTTTCGGGTGTGTTTTACAGCCTTTTGAGTGCCCAAAAGTTCGGGTCCCCATTGACTTCTATGGGGTTCGGGTTCGGGATGAAGTTCGGGTCGAGTTCGGATCCCGAACCCGAACATTTTCGAAAGTTCGGCCGAACTCGTCGAACCCGAACATCCAGGTGTTCGCTCAACTCTAATCAAGAGTCATAATGCCCGTCTCTAGTATTAAATGCGGTCTTCTATTTATCACCCTTACAAATGCGAACTGAATTGTACGCACCCCTCAAATTGAGTTTGGTAAAAATTGGGCCCCTGCCACCTGAGCAAACAAATCCTCAATAAGTGTAAGGGGGTACCGATTTTTCGCAGTAATTCGATTAAGAACGTGAAAATCAATACAGGGTCTCAATCCCCCATCTTTCTTCTCCACCAAAAAGAATCCTGCCCCTGTGGGAGAAGTGGACGGTCGGATGAAACCCTTATCAAGATTCTCCTTTATATATTTTTGCTGGGCCTGCATTTCAGGCCCAGTGAGATTATACAGATGCCCTCTGGGTGGCATGGTGCCTGCCAATAAATCAATCATATGGCCTATGAGGAGGTAACACATCAGCCTCTTGTGGGCTGAACACATCTTGGAAGTGATGATAGTGTTTGGGTAATGCACTAGGCAACTTCCGTGGACGCAAGTGGCAACACCGGGCAAACGCACCTGGTGAAGCAGTCAAAACTCCACTTGCAAATTTGTCCGGAACGTCAGTCCACTACTGGATTATGAAGTCTCAACCAGGGGAGACCCAAAATCACAGGAGTGGATGACAAGTTCAGGGTTAAAAGGTTTAAGACTTCTCGGTGACCAGCCCCTACCGTTACCTGCAACCCGGGTGTCATCCACAATACCGGCCTTCTTAAGGGGAGATCCATCCACAGCGGTGATGGAACTGGCTTCTCCCAGTTTGAAGACTGGAATCTCTAGTCGTTGGACCAGAGAAGAGTCAATGAAATTTCTGGCAGCTCCCGAGTCGAGTAAGGTGGAGATAGGATGGTATTTCCCTTGCCACTCAATAGTAATTGGGATGAGAAGACTAGGACTAGGGAGGGTGGATAAAAATCAATGATTTAAAAAAAAAAAAAAAAAAAATTGGATTTATTTGATTTAAATCGGATTTAAATCTGATTTTTTTATTTAAATTGGATTTTTTGTATAAAATGCTTTTTGAGGAAAATATATTACCATCCAAAGGTTATTCCATCATGAAATAAATTAGTTTTTTAATTATGTAGAATAAGGCTGTATATGTTAAAAAAAAAATTGTAAATAAATTCCATTAATCCATTCACAATGTCATGCTCTTCCAGAGGTTTTTCTTAGATTATTGGGCAGTTTCTCTGCCTACAAGATATTATCACAGATGCTTGGTTTACTTTTGCAGTTCTCAAAACTGAATTTGACTCAGCAGAGATCATATGCCTCTTCTTCACTGCAAATCTTAATCTACTTGCATATTATAAGTTATACCCGCAAAAATTTGTCTTAGGGCTACTTTCACATTTGCGTTCGGTGCGGGTCCGTCCAGTACTTGTACAGACGGATCCGCACTGAAAATAAACACCAATGCATCCGTTCAGAACGAATCGGTTTGTATTATATGTGGAAAAAATGCTAAGTCACAAACGGATACGTTCTGACCCCCATTAAAAGTCAATGCAAACAGATCCGTCCCCATTGACTTACATCGTAAGTCAGGACAGATCCGTTTGGCTCAGCATCGCTAGGCGGACACCAAAACTCTGCAAGCAGCGTTTTGGTGTCCGCCTCCAAAACGGAAAGGAGGTGGTATGGAGACAAACTAGTGCATTCTGAACGGATCTGCATCCATGCGGAATGCATTTGGGCTGAACAGATCAGTTTGGGGTCTCTTGTGAGACCTTCAAACGGATCTCACAAGCAGATCCCCAAACGCAACTGTGAAAGTAGCTTTATGTAGAAAACTATGATTTAAATCAAGCCTTACTGACTAGTGATTTAAATCATGATTTAAATCGTGATTTAAATCAGTTTGATTTAAATCAAATCCACCCTGGGACTAGGTAGCAGAGGACCTAGTGGATTCTCCTCAATCTCCACTAGGCTTTGTCGTTTCCCGACAATAGTAATGGACATTTCTTTAGTTGGTGCCCAACTCCTCCACAATATAAACAAAGACCCTCATTCTGGCGACGAGGGGTAGGGGTAAGATGCGAAGATCCCAGTTCCATGGGTTCCTCAGCCAGTTTACAGGGTGGTGGAGATGGGGTGGAAGAAACAGAATGAGAAGCCCGCTCCAGACGATGTTCTCGAATGCGTCGATCAGCGTTGATTACTTGCTGGATTGCCACATCTAGAGATGGTGGAGATTGTAGAGATAATAGTAGATCTCTGACAGAGTCGGAGAGTCCCAACCTACTCGGCATGGATAGGGGATCATGCCAGCATGGACACGGAACTGAACCCGCAGGAGACACCGGAACCCCGCGGTCTTTCCCTCCGGCGTCCAGGCGGACGCTCCACCGTGTCTGCCCACAAGGGAACCAGAACAGCAGACTTCCTTACAGTATGTCACAGATACATTTTTTCAGCGCACACGGTACACTGGAGATGTTCGCACTGGTAATCTCACTGTCAGAAGCGGACACTGTCTAGTAAAAAAGTACACTGTTTGTCACAGATACATTTTTTCAGCACACACGGTACACTGGGGATGTGGCACTGGTAATGTCACTGTCAGAAGCGGACACCGTCTATTGAAAAAGTACACTGTATGTCACAGATACATTTTTTCAGCGCACATGTTACACTGCAGATGTGGCATACCTAATGTCACTTTCCACAGCGGACACCGTCTTTGGAAAAAGTTCACTGAATGTCACAAATATTTTTGGGATGCACCCACTACTTACAAAGAAATACGCTTCGTGACAAAGTAATTTGTCAAAAAGCTAATTTTTTTAGAAAAATTTGGCGATGCAGCCAAATGTAATTTTTCAATACTTCGCTCATTTCTTATCATAATCCTTACTTATCAAAACAGCCATAATGGAATGGTGACATAAAAATTAAATAAATAAATAAATATATATATATATATATATATATATATATTAAAATCCCTGTGTGAGTGTGCTGTGTCCGTGTGTGTGTGGTGTGTCAGCAGAGTGACTATATATTATTATATATATTTATATGGTATAAAAAGTGATAAAAAAGTCATATGTATCCAAAATTAGCGCCAATTAAACCGTTACCTCATCCTATAAAAAATGAGCCCTTACATAAGCCAATCATCCAAAAAATAAAAAAAATATGGCTTTCAGAAAATGGAGACACAAAAACGTTTTTTTTTTTTTCAAACATGCTTTTATTGAATAAAATAAAGTTAAAAAAATGCACATATTAGGTATCGTCATGTCCGTAAGGACCTGCTCTATAAAAATAGAATGTGATCCTAACCTACTCTTTCAGGTGAACATTGTAAAAAATAATAAAAACTGTGCCAGAACAGCCATTTTTCGGTTACCTTGCCTCGTAAAAAGAGTAATATATATACACACACACACAATGCACAACTACTGTACCTCTGCAGAAATAACCCTAAAAATAACACCCCTCCCGAACACTCACACCAGCGTGCCAACCAATCAGGACATGGAGCTCCACATGGCACCTGCACCGCCCTCACCTGCACGCCGGCAAGCTGTTCGGAGCACCAACCATTTCTGTTCGTCAGTCCCAGCTGCCATTTCTGTTCGTCAGTCACAGCACATATAATGAGGAGCCCTTGTCAGCAGTCTGACCCACCAATTGCTACCAGCAGTCTCAGCACCATCAGTCAGTGCCAGTCATACAGCCACAGTCACCAGTCACAGTGCCAGCAGTGTCAGCCACCAGTCAGTGCCAGCCATCTCAACCATCAGTCAGTGCCACCAGCCACAGCCACCAGTCTCAGCCACCAGTCAGTGCCAGCAGTCTCAGCCACCAGTCAGTGCCAGCAGTCTCAGCCACAGCTGCCAGTCTCAGCCACCAGTCAGAGCCAGCATTCTCAGTTAAAGCAAGCACTCTGCCAGCAGTCTCAGCCACCAGTCAGAGCCAGCATTCTCAGTTAGAGCAAGCACTCTGCCAGCAGTCTCAGCCACAAGGCACAGCCAGCAGTCTCCATCACAGCCACCAGTCAGTGCCAGCAGTCTCAGCCACAGCCACCAGTTAGTGCCAGCAGTCTCAGCCACCAGCCACAGTCAGCAGTCTCAGCCAGAGCCAGCACACTCCAGTGCCAGCAGTCTCAGCCACAGCCACCAGTTGGCCACCATCCACAGCCACCCGTCAGTGCCAGCAGTCTCAGCCACAGCCGCCAGTCTCGGCCAAAAGCCACAACCACCAGTCTCAGCCACCAGGTTTTCCGGTCAAGTTCCCCTGCCATTTAATATAGACTGTTCCTACTAATGTTTATGCACTACTATTCTAGCGCCCGTTATTGTAATGGGCTTAATCTCTAAGATATATATATATATATATATATATATATATATATATATATATATAAAAATCCATATATATATATATATATTAGATATACTTTGTGCTAATAAATTATATAAAATGAGAATGTAAAAAACACATGAAAAACTATAGATGGAAATGCTAAATATTAATTATACAACAAATATATTTTTGTTAATTTACTTGTACCTTGCCAAACATTCAACATCTTTTTTTTCTATTGAACAATATAAAATTGCCTTTTGTTGCTAATGTCAGTCGTCTGTTCATCGATTCCATAAACATAAAGGAGAAATACCTCCAGAAAAAAAATTTCAGTTTCTTTTTATTTATCTAGCTGTCATCTAGCTGAAATATTTCACTTAAAAGCCACATCCTTTGCAGTATATAAATAAATGCAGACTTAAATATGTTTTAACAGCTTTATAAATATCAAACTACTTATCAAGTAAAAATGATTACTTTTTCAATAACTTAAACCAAAAATAAGATCAAAATCTTCAGAATAGAATGCTATTTGAAATCTACCTTTTTGTTTCTTGTTTTGTAAAAGGAAATTGATAGTGGCGGGTCAGTGGAAGACACAAGAAAGAAGTCAAGTACACCTTTAATCCTGTTCTGATTGGCAGCCTGTATCTTTCTAAATAATTTAACAAAAGACTTTAAGTTCAGACAGAATAAGAGGGAGCAATACAGAGAAAGCCTTCAAACAGGTGCTAGAGAATACACTGGATGAAAAGTGAGAATTGCGTTTAGTCTCATCTCTTTACTCCTGAACAGTGGTTATTTGAGATTTCATTCAGTTTATTACTGTCAGACATATTTCAGATTCTCATTTTTTTTTCCAACAAGGGCTAGAATATGAGACATGGCATGTTTTGTAGGCTTCTTCAACTTTTAACATTGCACAAAATATGATTTTTGACAGAAATGTGTTATAACCTTTGTTGAAATGGGAACCGTCAGCGTCCTTAAATGTTGCAGATTTTTTGTATTTCCCTGGCAAAATGTTATCATCCAGTTATTATTCAGTTATGAGCAGTGTGTTATGAGTGAGGAAGAAAGGGAGCAAGGACTGAAGGAAGGAAGAAAAGAAGGAAGGGAGGGAAGAAGGAAGGAAGGGAAGGAAGGAAGGAAAGAAAGAGAAATATATATTTCAGATAGCATTGTTATGAGTCTTGGGCCAGCAGCCATGTGGTGCATGTTAGCAGGCAGTCAGCAGCATGCTGGAGGCAGCAGCAGCCATACAGAAGGTGATGGTTGGAAAGGCCGCAGCAGTGGCATAATGGAGGCAGGCAGGCAACAGTGGCAGGATGGCGCACTGCCAGCAGGGTCAGATCTATTGATTGGCCTTAGCCGGAGGAGTGTGAAAATCCTCCCAAAGCAAGGCTTGGTTCATTTTGACAAATGTGATGTTTTGGACACTGGCAGATAACAACTTGGTCTGTTTGGGTGTCACCTCTACCCCGCCCATGGCACTGTGGCAAGCTGTGAATTCAGTGTTTCCTAGTAATACAGACATTAGGCCTCTCTTTCAGAGGGAGGAAAACATTACTCTATTTTGTAGAAAATATCAAACTGCTTGATGTCAAGATATGCCTGTCACTGCATAGGCAAGCTAGCAAACAAGTCGCCATTCTGATGAGCGTGCCCGAGGAGTCAGTTCTTTCTGACTCTGCCTCCCACCGAGATGATTGGGAAAGGATTAAAATACATATGTTGGACTGCCACAACATGCATTGAAAGAAAAATTTCTTTCTATTTCTTTATTTTGTTCCACTAAGGAGCCATTTGGACACAGCTCCTGCGGCGCACACAGGTTTTGGCTTTACTGAAGTTGCCAGTATGCTTTTCTTTTGTTTAAAACAAAGAATTATTTATGAATCTTGGTGCACTGCACAGCGATGTAAACGACAATAAATTACACCTGTAATACTGACAGAACAGTATCTACAGAACGGATTAACTGTGAATGTGGGTGCACTAGAACGTAATGCACGCAGCGATACACTCTCCCTGCAGAAGTACAAAACCTTCATACTGAGATTGGGCCATCAAGTGGGATAAATATGAATCAACAAAGTGGCCTGCTTAGACCTTGGTTATCGCGATTGGTGAAAAATTAATTTTCAATGAATAGAATTTCTTGTCGAAGTTCGGTGAATCGGCCGAATCAAACTTTCAAATCTTCGCTCATCTCTAATCAAAATCTTCCTAGCCAGAGTGGTAGTTTTGGTGTAGAAAAGGGGCCAGAGTTCCTGTTAATCTACAAAGCAGTTGGTAGATCTTTCTCTTTTGTGGTTATGCCACAAATCAAGATGAATGATACATTATGTTTGTTACCTTGCTAGACAATAACTGGAGACATGCCAAAGAAAAATACTGTCTGATGTAAAATGAAACATTTGAAATGATAGATATTGATCATATGTTACATGTAATTAGAATCTGTCCATGCATATTGTTATATTCTTTTACTGCAATCTAATTCTCAGTCTGTAATCTCTCTCTTTTCCCCATAGTATCAAGCACAGGTGCACCTAGCCTTTCTGCTGCCTGAAGTGGATATTGAAATGGCACACTCCCTTGTGCCAAATTTTCATTCCAACCACTTCCTCCAGCCCCACTGTTACAGATATATTTGGATGGACATTGCATACAGAGCTACGAAACATACAAGGTAATACAGAACTACTGTGGAAGTACTTGACCTCCACGCTTTTGCCAGGTTGCAGTGTCTTTGAGTATTCCAAACAAAGTGAGAAGAAGGTGGGGTGATGAAACAGCTGTCTCCTGGCAAGAGTGTGACCCTGCGGTCTGGTAACTGTGAACTCTCTGGGCCTTAGAAACCCGTAGAAGGCTAAGTAGATTGCCACCTTCAAAACCAGGATGGGCAGTACACCGAAGGTGCCCGCAACAGCCCGCGATCAATATCCCGGAAAATGCCCATCGTAATGGGAAGGCGGGTGAGTCTTGGCCCTGGCTGCAGCTTCTGGATACCCCAAAGTATGGCCTTAATCAGATGCGCTGAAAAGAGAGATGGCCTATCGGGGTCCCGGAGGGACATGTGATGTTGCACTCCCACTAAATACAGGGTAAACTGGCCTGCATGTGCAGCGTGTCCAGCTGAAAATCCAAAAGCCCACCATTAGACACCTGACAAACCAGACAACGAAAGACTGTGAACAACGTAATGGCAAGACAGGCGTAGGGCAAAATGAGGCCCCTGATGGGTGTAAGCTAACTTACCGAGGCGTGACCGAGGCTGTTAAAGACACTCTAATCAGAGCATTTGAGATGCACTCTGGTGCTCCAAATCAAGAGTACCCCCAAGGGGTTAATATCCACGCGTGGATGAGAGACTAGACTCTGACACATAGCTGGTCAATGTAATCTCTACCTTTATTACAAAAAGTAAAAGCAATTATACATCTTCAGAAGAGGGCGGTCCTTTCCTGAGGCTCAAGCATTATTTCATTGGTCAAAAGGAAAGAAAAGATAAGAGAAGAAGAGATAACACACTAGCATCTGCGCAGTATGCACTACTTTGGAATGTGAACTTAATGTAAACATCTAAGTGTCCGCCATCTTATAATGGCGGCTATCCTAACAACAATACTGCATACATCATATGTGACACTTCAAGGAGGTGCTTCTCTATAGGCAGTGAATAATATATATATATATATATATATATCATCAAGCTACATGATTGGCTTAGGCATCCTTCAAAGCAACTGTGGGGATATAGAAGACAAACACTGCCCCCCTTCTCCTCATGGCCTTGCATAGACAGAAAGTTGAAACAGCAGAGAAGAGAGAGGAGGCCCCCTGAGATAAGAGAAGACTAAGAAGAAGTTTGTTACAGCTTTAAAGAAAAGTGTAACCCTTTAGAGTCCAAAAGATACAAACATAGAATAAAATTCACACATCTCTAACAGTCCCCCCTTGAATTTTAATTCTCTCCCTAAACCTAAACATCTGTCCCAATGCTTCACATGTTTCTTCACCGGCTACTTGACAAGCTATCCCTAATGAATAGTCTCCCATAACACCGGACTAAGCATTGGAAGGTCAGATGTTCTTTCCTAACTGGCGTTGACTAGTGATGAGCGGCAGGTGCCATATTCGATTTCGACGAAATTCGCGAATATTCGAATGAATATTCGTTTCATATTCGTCGAAATCGAATATTCGGCATTTTTCTAGTTATCGCGATTAACATGCGATTTAAATAATCGCATATTGCGATTTGTACTTAAGGCTACTTTCCTATTGGTTTCATATCTAGAATTAGCGAGGATGACGAATATGACGAATGTATTCGTCTATTCCTCAAAACGAAGATAACGAAGTATTCTACATCTTCGTTTTAGCTACCTATTCGTCAACCTCGCTAATTCTAGCAATCAAATAGGAAGGTTGACTTACCAGACAGCTGTGTTAAATTCGCTATGCGATTTTTTTTTTTAATACAATAATTATATTACTTGATAAAATTATTATAAGTATTCTATTTATTAAAAAAATAATAAAAAAATCGCATAGCGAATTTACAACTGTCTAGTAAGTCAACCTTCTATTTGATGCTAGAATTAGCGAAGTTGACGAATAGGTTGCTAAAGCGAAGATGTAGAATACTCCGTTATCTTCGTTTTGAAGAATATGACAGATACATTCGTCATATCGTCATCCTCACTAATTCTACCAAGCCAACCATAACTTCTGTGCTCATGGAGCGTCCCCATCACCATGGGAACGTCTCCATATACTAAAAGTGTACTGTCGGATTTGAGGAATTACGTTGAAATCGCAATGCGATTAATTCAAGTTATATTAATCGCATTGCGATTTCAACTTAGAGCTGGGTTTATAATGGGTCAGCTTGCTAGAATTAACGAAGTTAACGAATATGGAATATAGCAGCAGTGCTAAGTTGAAATCGCAATGCGATTAATTTAACTTAAAGTATTCGCATTGCGATTCCATCTTAGAGCGGAGTTCTAATGGTTGTATTGCTAGAATATAATTGAAGATTGAGAATATAGCGCTATGTTCTCAATCTTCGTTATATTCTAGCAATACAACTCATTAGGAACCAGCTCTAAGTTCAATTCGCAATGCGATTAATATAACCTGTATTACTCGCATTGCGATTACAACTTTACGAAGACTGAATTCCCAATCTTCGTTATATTTTAGCAATACAACCATTAGGAACCCAGTTCTAAGTTGAATTCGCAATGCGATTAATATAACCTGTATTACTCGCATTGCGATTACAACTTTTACGAAGACTGAATTCCCAATCTTCGTTATATTTTAGCAATACAACCATTAGGAACCCAGTTCTAAGTTGAATTCGCAATGCGATTAATATAACCTGTATTACTCGCATTGCGATTACAACTTTACGAAGACTGAATTCCCAATCTTCGTTATATTTTAGCTAATACAACCATTAGGAACCCAGTTCTAAGTTGAATTCGCAATGCGAACATATACTCGCATTGCGAATTAAACAGAAGCTGGGTTCCTAAATTCTGTTAGTTCTAGATAGCCATAGCCAAACAATAGTGAAGTAAGGGCTCTTTCACACTGGCGTTTTATCTTTCTGTCCTAGAGTTCCGTCCTCGGGGCTCTAGGACGGAAAAATACTGATCAGGATAATCCCAATGCATCCTGAATGGAGAGAAATCCGTTCAGGATGCGTCTGGATATCTTCCGTTCAGTACTGAGACTTTTTGCCGTAGCAAAATCTGGAGCATGATGCAGATTTTTCTCCGGACCCAAATCCTGAAGGCATGCCGGAAAGAAGGATCCGGAATTAATGGCCATTGAAAAGCATTTATCCAGATCCGGCTTTAAGCTAAACGTCATTTAGGCACATCGCCGGATCCGACGTTTAGCTTTTGTGAATGGTCACCATAGCAGCCAGGACGCTAAAGTCCCGGCTGCCATGGTAAGCGTAGTGGGGAGGCAGGGGAGAAGTATACTTACCATCTGTGCGGCTCCCGAGTCCCGGGGCCCTCCACAATGAATGATGTCAGAGCGCCCCATGAGCATGGATCACATGATCCATGCGCGTATGGCTCTCTGGCGTCATTGTGGAGCACCCGGGAGCCGCACGGACTGTAAGTATCTGCTCCCCGGCTCCCACTACTTACTATGGCAGCCGGGACTTTAGTAGAGTCCTAGCTGCCATGGTTACCTAAAAGCATATTGAAGATTGATCAGTATTCCAATGCTTTCTGTTGTCTTGCGTTGTGACGGATCCGGCGGGCATTTCTTGCGACGGAAGTGCACGCCGGATCCTCACAAGGCAAGTGTGAAAGAGGCCTAAGTTGCATATACCCCAATGCAAGAATATTACTTTGCATACTTTATTTTTTAAGTACATGTCTCTCTTAAAGGGGTGGTCACTCTTAAAGGGCAATGCCGGGTCATCATCAGCTAGGAGATGGCCAAAAAGCACCGTAAAGGGATGCAGAAAATGGAGGAGCTACTTTCCCAACTCACAATGTTCCCATAGAGGCCTTTTTTATTTTGTTAATAAATAGTTTTTCTGAGTTATAACGCGTGATTTCAGTTTTTATAATGTTATGTTATGGTGTAATTCTTACTGATAACTTTATTTATTCTAAGGCCCCACCATTAACAAAGACTGCTGCTATTATCCTCACCACTATGAGTTCTGTGTAGGCCTTATACTACCAAATTTCCATGTACCTGCGGCTGCTGTATGTCATCATACTGATGAGTTTTGGATGGAAAAAATTGCCTTAATGTAACCAGAGTTGTTAAAATAAAACAGAAAACCAAAAATGATTTAAAACCAAACCAAACTTTATAAATAAAATAAAAAAAAATTGTTTAAAGAAACATAAAATAAAAATTAAATAAAACTAAGGCAGGGCTTTCAGGACATCATGCTGGTTGATCAGCTCCGTTATGGCCTTCTGATGCCACTCCTCCATGGCCTTCATTTCTTGGCTGATCTTCAGCTGCAAAGCCCTCATCCGCCTGGAGTGCTCCCGCTGCAGCAATATTATTTTTTTTTCATGTCTTTTATTACTGTACAAAAAAATAATATATTAAAAATCAGATTAAATAACTTTTATTGATTAGTGTATAAAGGAGCTGGCCATTAAAATCACAATCAGTTATATAGTTCTTTACTTAGGAATATTTCAATAGAGTATTTTATTTAAAATATTTGTGGGATCAGTTGACTGTTTGATTGGTACTATTTTGGGGTGCATACGTCTTTTTGATCGCTTGGGTTTGGAATTTATGTCATGGAACGTTACAAAATATGTATACTGTATAAAATATGTCTGTTTTTGACAGTTTTAAAAAGAAAATATTTGTATGGGATTTGCCAAAGGGGTAAGAACACGCTATATTGTTATAGAGCTGCTTTTTACGGATGCGGCTATACCAATTATGTGCACTATATTATTTATGTAATTTTTAGATTACATAAATGAATATATATGAGAAGACGATTTCTAATTTATTCTTCTTTAAAAAAAATTTTTAGTCTTTTTTGTCTTTCAATTTTTTAAATTTTGTTTTATGTATCTATTTTCTTTTATCAAAAACCATCTGCATAGTCTATTGTAATACACTGTATAGTCAGTGCCACACTTACACTAAGGCTGATCAGACCTCAGGGTCTGATCGGCCTTAGGTAAATGGCAACTAGGACGCCATTTGTAAGGCGTCCGGGTGCCATGGAAACCATCTTGCCGTTGCGGAAGCAGCAACGGCAAGATGGAAGAGAGAGGGAGCTTTCTTCCTCTCAACCACATAGATGTCGCTGGCCTGAAACAGGCTTTTTTTAAAGTGCTGCGCTACGATTGGTTAGTCTGCAGAGACAAAACAATCAGAGTGCTTACTAGCAAGGGAACACTCTGATTGGTCCCTTGCCGGCTTACCACTTGTGTCTGCTCCTGGGAGCTGTGACTCCGGGGCTGTGACACTTTATAGTGTCACAGCCCCAGGAGCAGTTTGGGCGTGGCCGTACATCAAAATGCAGCAAGTCACTTGTTATTTGGTCGTACAGTTATGTCAGAAAGCATGAAGGGGTTAAAGGATAAAGATTTAACATGTTTGTTATGGTTTTCTGGAAGAAACTGACACCAGTGACTGAGTTAAAACACCCACAACACATATTATTTACCCTCCTGGCGGGGGTGGTCACCAGCTCCTCCTCCTCCTCATTCTCCTCATGAGAACCGGGATGGTCTGAGGGTCCGGCATCCTCATGCTGTGGGGTAGGGGCAGAGGGTCCTGCCTGCTCCTGCTCCTCCTCCTCCGACACCTCCTCCTCCACCACCACTGCCTTTTTTGAAGGCCTGCGGCGGACTGAGGGGACGGGATCACCTATAATGGCAAAATTTTCTTAAGTTATTAAAACCTCGTAAAGCATAACTGTACCTATACATTACAGAGTGTTGCTGAAAGATACAAGAGTCATGTAAGCATTGTACCTGGGCAGATTTTGTTCCGTATCTCAGTGATCCGCTCCTGGTGTCTCCTCTTCAGGTCGGACCACTTTTTATAATGGCCATCCGCTTGTGTGTGACATTGTGGTCACGGTATAGCTCATAACCGATCCTCCTAAGGATCCGCTGCTTGTCCACGCGGGACCTGGTGGTGTCGTACTTCATCTCAAGCATTCGCTGCAGGATAAAAATGCAACCATATAATCCCAAATTTGTCAAATAAAAGTATTAGAAATGAATGTCATCATCTCAACACAACAAAAAATGTTTCAGTGTTTGAAAGTAAAACATTAGATTTAACGTTACAGTTATACAATCGAATTATATTTAAATTGTATGTGTGTGTAGTATGAGCAATCGGATATTGGCCATCTGAGGAGAGATGTACCCGTCTAGTGAGGTAACGGTACAGTATGGGGTGTACAGCTGGTCCGCCTCCACATGGTGCACCCTGGGTAACGCTAAATGAACCAGCAAATAATGGCGGTCAAACATTACTTCTCCTAACCAACCAGACGCATATTAGAATCCAAAGACTATGTGTGTGTGTGGAGGGATATACACTGTGGGGTATACGGTGTGGAGTATACGATGTGGGGTATGCACTGTGAGGCAGGAAAATGGATGTGCATTGTGCATATGAGAGATGTTTCTCAGCTGTCCAATGTGTCCATACATACATGCTACCAGACATAGTGGTGTGATGTCTTAACAGTACTTAGTGCACCTATCATTAACTCCCTTCACGCCCAATGACATAGCTGTACGTCATCTGGCGGTTGTGGCACTCTTTGGAGGTGCGCTACTGGAGGTCGGGTTCCCACCCCTTAGTATCAAGAAGGAAATAAACTCCAGTTTATGCGTTGAAGATAAGTTTCTTTTAATCAGAAGTGCGGTAAATCATATACATGCGTGTGACGTTTCGGCCACATACGGCCTTCATCAGACTGATACCGCTCTGAGGACTGTTTGGAAAATGGGCGTGTTGGTAGCAAAAGTAGACCACTGTCTATGTAGATATGCGGACGCAGGCCTTCCCTGCTATCGGGTCCCCATTACAGCAGCACGGTGACCCGATAGCCACCGCACTCCGCCGCCCAATTACACGCAAAAGCCGCAAACCGCAGGTCTGAATTGACCCCCGGCACATTAGTCCCAAGGTGCCTGCTGATTGATTTCAGCAGGCACCCAGTTCTGATCACTGCCCGCCGCGTAGCGGTGATCGGAACTATACATGATGTACCGTTGTGTCATGTGTCCTTAAGGGGTTACAAACCCGTAAAAATGGCGTGGCATTGCTTTTATTTTGCAATTTTTGGACATTTTGCATTTTGTTTGGCTTCCCAATACATCTTATGCAATATTAAATGGCGGAGTTAGAAAGTACAACTTGTCCCGCAAAAAACAAGCCCTCATATGGCTATGTGAACAGGCAAATAAAAAAGTGATGGCTCTTTGAAGGCAGTGAGCGAAATAAGAGGCTAACAAAAAAAACTCTGGCTTTGACAGGGTTAATATGCCCTGAAGCAAGAAAAATGAGAATTTGTATAAATACATTGGAATAACAAGCCTGTGATATGTAATACAGTGCTGTAATGTGGAATTACTTACAGTAATCAGGAGATCTTCCTCGACTTCTTTAAAATTGCTTGAGACCATTTTCATGCGCGTCACACACGAGTAATGCACTGCGATTCAACCTTCCTCCTGTCAACAAACTCGCAAGACAAAGCCACGCCCGTATAGGCTCACACGAATATTTCAATGCGATTCTCGCGATAGAAACACCATGTGCATATTGCGAATGCAACTTAGCCAACTTCCTATTGGTTGTCTTGATGGAATGAAGGATTATTGACAATATACCTCGCTGTAAGTTAGATGCGCAATGCGAGTAAACTTACTCAAATTACTCGCATTACGCATCCAACTTAGTTCTGTGTATAGGCAACGTCCTAACAATGGTTGGCTTGCTAGAATAAACGAATATGACGAATACGAATATAGCGCGATATTCTCTATATTCGTTAAGTCTAGCAAACAACCAATAGGAATGTTGCCTATACACAGAAATAAGTTGGATGCGCAATGCGAGTAATTTAAGTAAGTTTACTCGCATTGCGCATCCAACTTAGACAACTTTCCGATTGGCAATAGTAGTTGCCGCCGCCTATGCCTAAAGCCTATTCCACGCTCTAAGTTGGATGCGCAATGCGAGTAATTTAAGTAAGTTTACTCGCATTGCGCATCCAACTTAGACAACTTTCCGATTGGCAATAGTAGTTGCCGCCGCCTATGCCTAAAGCCTATTCCACGCTCTAAGTTGGATGCGCAATGCGAGTAATTTAAGTAAGTTTACTCGCATTGCGCATCCAACTTAGACAACTTTCCGATTGGCAATAGTAATGCCTAAAGCCTATTCCACGCTCTAAGTTGGATGCGCAATGCGAGTAAACTTACGTAAATTACTCGCATTGCGCATCCAACTTAGTTGCCTTGCTTGCTAGATTTAACGAATATAACGAATACGAATATAGCGCTATATTCTGTATATTCGTTAATTCTCGCAACCCAAGTACCCTCGCCCTACCATTAGGATTTTGACTATACACAAAGTTGGACGCGCAATGCGAGTGATTTTAGTAAGTTTACTCGCATTGCGCATCCAACTTTTACCATGGTCTAGATAACCGTGATTCTCAAATCCGACAGTACATTCTAGCATGGAGGCGTTCCCATGGTGATGGGGACGCTCCATGCGCAGAGGAAGTTGGCACTCGGCAGACGGGCACTGACTGGAGCGGGAGGGGAGCATGGAGTCCTCGGACATGTAAGAATAAATGCTTTTGGGAAGTGGGAGGGAACAACTTTAAAAAAAAAAAAAAAAAGCGAATATTCGAATTTGCGAATATATAGCATTATATTCGAAATATTCGCGAATTAGCGAAGTGCCGATATTCGCGATTTAAATTCGCTATTCGAATATTCGCGCTCAACACTAGCGTTGACCTCATATGGAGGGGAGACTGGAGATCATCAGTGCCTCTGATTTTGGGGATCGAAGTCTTCATACAATTCTTCCACATTCTTTTGGGTCAAGATCAACAGTCACACAAGGGGAACCAAAAAGCATCATCCTTTCAAGTCTCTAGAGTCAACACTTTCTTGAAATGACTCCAATTTGGCTTTCCTTTGAGCTTCACTGATGTGCTTGTGGTCAACAACACTCGGAATGGACCATCAAACCAGGGTTTTAGGACTTTTCTAACGTGTCTTTTACTACCACCCAATCTCCAGACACAAGTGGGTGGGTTCCTGGTACTTTATCAAAATCTGAAAGTGAAGAAAAACTCGAGCACGTACTTTAGTCAAATGCTCGTACAAAACTGATCACATAATCTGTCAGACAACCGTGTTGCATCTGGAACTACTGTGGGAAATACAATCCTATACTAGGGCCTGACCCAAAATGGACCTCATAGGGACTAAGGCCTGTCTTATGGTTAGGTGTATACCTTACTGAAAAGAGGGCTACCAGCAGGCACTTTGTTCATAGCTTTTTTTTTTTTTAAATCTTTAACTTTAGTGTCCCGTTCAGTTCCTGGTCTCCTACCCTACCGCTGCTTTGTGGATGGTACGAAGCATGTAAGGCCTGTCCTACATTCAAAACTTCATCATCTCCTGCATCACTTCACCTTTGAAGTGGACACCTCTGTTACTTTCAATGGACTCAGGTACCCTATGCCTATATACAGCCTCGGCCACAATCTTCTTTACTTCTTTGGGTACTGTTTTGGCCATCCTGAAAACAAGTCATCACATATCAATACCTACTCATAAAGGCCCACCTTGAGTAGTTGAAGGTAGTTTGCAAACGTTAAACAGATACAGAAGACAAGACGTGTGTTTCTGGGCACAAATCATACATCCTTGAGCATATCTGACTGCTACAGTGCTGAACCCTGGGGCGCACCATGCGCTATGTACTAAATCACACACAGCAGTTTCTGACTGATGCGTCACTCCACGGGTTGCCTGTGCCATCGTGGTGTAGAGGGAACTGGGAAGGCAGAGTTTCCCTTGGAACTGTTTTAGGCCTTCCCTTTGTCGCCCCCTTTTCCATCCACCAGTCCCTTTCCTCCTTCCCCACCTGGCTCTGTAAGGTCTTAAGAACTTCCAGTGAGACAGGAGGAGTTATTTCAGGGACCTGACCTTTGGCCACTTAAGGCAGGGGTCTGCCTAGGCAATTTGGCAGCCATTTTGGCCGCCTGATCTGCCGTGGCTTTTTCCCTTGCCTCCGCTGAATCTGTTTTACAGTGGCCTTTCGTTGTTATCACCGCCACTCAAGTTAGCGACATGAGGGCTTCTATAAGAGACCTCCCTGCTTTCCCATTTTCGATGGCTTTACCTAAAGCGTTCAGGAAGTCTCTGTGTTTCCAAATGGGCCCATAGTCATGGGCCATCCCAAAGTCATACCTCGAATCAGTGTAAATGTTGGCTTTTTTTTTTTCTTCTTCCTCATATCTGCAAGCCATCTTCAGAGTCTTTTAGCTCCACTTGAACAGACATGTGTGGTAGTGGTGGTAAGGACTATGCTGTGTTTTGAGTGTCCCAATTAACCACCACTGCTCAACCTGTGTAGTACCTGCCATCCTGGCCATACCTCGATCCATCCACAAAGAGCACATTATCTGGATTACCTAATGGCTGATTTACCATAACCCACTGTCTCTTGTGACATCATCTGCAACAGTCATGAGCCTCTTCCTTTGGATCTGGAAGAAAAGTTTAGGTGCCCAAACTCTTCCCTCCCCCTTGTTCCAGAGGCAACAGGACGGCTGGAGGCAAAGTATTACACCTCTGGACAGCAACAGGCAACAAAATGGAACACTGCAATCTCAAATAACGGGCAACAAAACAATCTTTTGGGTTGCACTTTCACGAGGATAGAAGTAATATCACCGTCACTTTGTGGTTCAGAACTATCTCAGAGCTTTTATCAAGCATAGCTTGCACGACTACTACAACTCTGATGCAGAAAGGGTCACCTCTGGCCACGGGGTGTTGTTGTCGGCAGCTGGAGTATGGCCATACACTTCTGTACAACACAATCTAAATGTAATAATCTGATAGACCCGGTGTGGGGGAACACAAAATTGCCAGGTTTTGGCATCAAGGCCTCTACCACCTATAAGGTGGTAGAGACTAAAGGACAAACAATCATAAGAAGGCTGCATCAAACTTGCATATCCAAGGTCTGTAATGAGAAACAGGCCCAAAAATATCCTCAGTGCATTCATGTTTCTGGGCAAAGGGATGTCCTCCACAGCCTTCTAACATTCAGGGGTCAGATGGTTCTTTTCTCTTCACCTTGCAGCCTTGATTAGCTTAAAAGGACAGGAGTGTCATGGCTACGGTATACATACTGGGCGAGTTCTGGGCCTCCTGCGGCAGCATCCACCACCCAGGTATCCT
This sequence comes from Bufotes viridis, assembly GCA_033119425.1. Lineage (NCBI taxonomy): Eukaryota > Metazoa > Chordata > Amphibia > Anura > Bufonidae > Bufotes > Bufotes viridis. The sequence continues at coordinate 218,994,741 of CM065593.1, read as the reverse complement.
GTTTACCCTCATGTGTGGAGGAGAACAAGTACTAACTATCTGGATGTAGCGGTGCTGAAAAGAAAACTTTTGGTGAAATCAATCACAGTGGAGTGAGTAGAGGTAACGGGAACCTGAGCCAACAAAGTGTGTGGATTGGGCACCATGTGGGTGTTAAAAACTGTGGCTTCAGTAATGGCACATAGGTCATGTACCATCCGATGCTGGGTGCGTTCTTTTCTCATCTTCTGGGAGTCCTTACACAAACATGGACCAGGGAATATTATCACTAACGACCAACAAACAAGGTTCCTGGAAACAGAGGGCACCTATAAGCTTCACAGTGCGCATGTACTTTTGCAAGCAAGTCTGTACCCAGGAGGCAACAGGGGCGTTACCACTGACCAGCAACCGGGCAAGCACTTCTTGGTTAGGGGCAAATCTAATATGGATGGGTTCTGCTACTTTCCCATCCACTTCTACCCAAAGACTTGTGTCCTTGGAGATTAAATCAGGGAGGCCATCTTTGCTGTGCACAACAGTCTGGGCTACTCCAGTATCAATCAATAACGGGATTACTTCTTTATCACCCAGAGTTAGGGATATCCTCTGGGCCAGACTGAATCTGCTAAAAATGTTTAAAGGCACAGCCAATACTGGATTTCCTGTTTTCTAATCTTGATCTAACTTTCCCCCTCACCTGTCTTTGTGTTGTCCTTATGGGTGTCTGTAGGGACGGACAGTGATCCGGGCATGGTCAACACAGAATACAATCCTCTCATGTGGTGTGGACGAGGAGTACCACACACAGCACAATTCTCTCTCTCCTGAGTTCTGGGTCCCACAGACTCTGCCGGTCCATCTCCCAGAATCATTATAAAGTGGTAAACTTACTTTTCCCCACTTCAGTGAGGCATTTGGCATCAGGGCTGAAGCAATGCCCGAGGAACACTACGTGTGGTTGTCATCAATGAATCACCAATGCTGTGTGATGTTATTCTGCATTTTAGTTTACAGAAGTACCCAGCTTTCCTTAACACAGAAACTAATAGACTGGAACACGTGACTTCTCATTTTTCATGGGAGTGTCTTATAACCAGGGGATGGGCATAAGGGCTGTCGTCTCCATCCACCCCTATCCTCCTCCCTCCCCTCTGAGTCATCTGTCCACCCCTTCCAGTCGGACTCTCTGATCTTCTCTTGCTTGGTCAATTTTGTCTGAACCGTCTGTGTGGACAGATCTCTGATGTTAGCACAAACATTTAACATATAACACGTAACTACAAACATTAAATGAACAGATCTGACAATACAGGCATAGACACATGAAGGGCCCATAAGAAACGTTTCATTGACTTCAATTTAAAAAAATGTAGAGCTCAATCAACACTTTTGGTACCAATAAAAATCAAAAATCTTCCAAGAAAAATAAAATAAAATTGTCAATGCGCATATTATATGAAAACAAATATCGTGCTCCATACGTATTCACATTTTCACAAACAGCTCATAACCACGCCCTTACATAAAATAAAATATGACTTGCATACACAGCTCTGCTAAATTATCCATCAGTTTTCACACATATTCGACTTAACTACAACTCAGAGCCATACCCATTCACATTCCACTGAATCATTTATGTCTTCCAACCCAGCCACAAACTTGCAGCACAAAGAAACACAGCTTTCCTGGAATCAGATAGACACACCACACCCAGAATTGCTCATGGTCTATGTCGCTGCGGTGTTTTCCAATGTCTTCTGGTCTTCACTCTGTTATTAATCAAATCTTATAAAAAGATAGCATTAAGTTATAATCATACAGTAATTTTGTTAAACCCAAATCTTCCTATATGCCACGTGGTCTTAGTGTTGCACATATATAATAATTTTTATTAAAAGCTGGATTCCCACATTACGCTGCTTGGGAAAGAAGAAAGAAAATGATTAAACAATTCTTCGTCTTGTATAATGTTATTACACATATAACATCACTTATTCTGCAGGATTCCCTCCCCCTTCTCTTTGCCTGCTTCTCTTATCTTAGGAATGTTTCTCTGGTAAGGCGGGGGAAAGTGAATCCCACCACAGCCCCAAGGATTCACTCAGCTTTCCTGAGACTTCGAGATAAACGCAGGGGGACGGGACTATACGAGACTTTCTTTAAGCTTTCTACAGATTCTCACACTCTGGAAAGCAGAACTACTTCAACAGAGATATCCTTCTAACGCCTTCATCTTCTTAGTGCTAACCACACATCTATTGGCACACACTAGGTACAATACCTATCCATTAACTGACCATCCTTTACTGCTATGATCTCTAATGCTAGAGCTACGGATCTTTCCTATTTGGACACACATAATATTATGGTAACAATACAAAACTTAACCAGTTCATTTCTGAACATTTAACACCTTTCTGATTGTAGACACTCGGCCGCTTTCTTTCTTGCTAGTGCCATCAATTAACATCCTGACACTGCTCTGTTTCCTCACTCATTAGAGCCCCCCTCAAGTCTGCGAGCTCTAACTTCACAGAGTCTTACAGACTTTCCTCCCTGTTATCAGCCAGGCTACCTGCTGTATGGGGCCACACTTTCTCTTTACCTAGCAAAGTTAACTTTCCTCACTCAACTTTCAGTTCTCCATTAATATCACATCCTATAATCTCCCTCTTCCCTCGCTACTAGCTAGTGGGCTGTATATTCTCCTTCTTTATAATACTGGGACTGGCCCATTTCAACAGCAGTATTTCAGACTGACTCACAGAAAACAGAGGAGTAAAGAGGCACCTTTAACCTTTTCCTCCACAGACAAAGGATTCACCTTCCCCTCTGGTTGGCTCAAATCTGACTATCAATCGCGTCTACGACTAGTCAGCCAGGGACTTCCTCCGCACCTCAGGTCAGGCAGACCAATCATCCACCCCTGATCAGGCCGGCCGGAATTTACTTTGTCCCACACCTTGGTGACTATCAATCGCGACTACGACTAGTCAGCCAGGGACTTCCCCGCACCTCAGGTCAGGCAGACCAATCATCCACCCCTGATCAGGCCGGCCGGAATTTACTTTGTCCCACACCTTGGCACTACAATGCCCTCTAGTCCAAACCAGGAGGTTACTGTCCCCTCCATTTGTCTGTGGTCTTGCCGTCCGTGCTCAATTGACTCCTCGGACAATCACAGACACACATAAAACATATACACACCAGAGTGATCTATAAATTCAGACTATGGTTCTATGGACCCCAGGCTTTCAGCATATTAGCCGACTACTATACTTGAGTATGACCTCACAGCAGACTGAGGCACCATGAAGTGACGAACTAAATGGCAGAAAGGCGGGTAAGATAGTTTTCTTACCTTCCATCTCCTCTCTGCCGTTCATCAAGTCCTGGGGCCTCTTGTGTGTCGGCTGTTTTTATGCTCCCTTCACCTTGGGGCCCCACGTTACGGGCGCCAACTGTTAAAGACACTCTAATCAGAGCATTTGAGATGCACTCTGGTGCTCCAAATCAAGGTACCCCCAAGGGGTTAATATCCACGCGTGGATGAGAGACTAGACTCTGACACATAGCTGGTCAATGTAATCTCTACCTTTATTACAAAAAGTAAAAGCAATTATACATCTTCAGAAGAGGGCGGTCCTTTCCTGAGGCTCAAGCATTATTTCATTGGTCAAAAGGAAAGAAAAGATAAGAGAAGAAGAGATAACACACTAGCATCTGCGCAGTATGCACTACTTTGGAATGTGAACTTAATGTAAACATCTAAGTGTCCGCCATCTTATAATGGCGGCTATCCTAACAACAATACTGCATACATCATATGTGACACTTCAAGGAGGTGCTTCTCTATAGGCAGTGAATAATATATATATATATATATATCATCAAGCTACATGATTGGCTTAGGCATCCTTCAAAGCAACTGTGGGGATATAGAAGACAAACACTGCCCCCCTTCTCCTCATGGCCTTGCATAGACAGAAAGTTGAAACAGCAGAGAAGAGAGAGGGAGGCCCCTGAGATAAGAGAAGACTAAGAAGAAGTTTGTTACAGCTTTAAAGAAAAGTGTAACCCTTTAGAGTCCAAAAGATACAAACATAGAATAAAATTCACACATCTCTAACAAGGCCTGGAGCGAACAGGCATGTCACACTAAGGTCTCGGCGTGCAAGGCTGTGTGCGTAAGAGGGGGCAAGCATATAATAAGGTACCCATAAAATTACACTGTATACATGTGGCGGCACCTGAGACGCTGCGGTTATATAACTAGGAGCAGAAAAAGTCCGTCCGACAGCCAGTAATGTGGAGAGTGGCAAGACAACGTATGACGTATGAGCAGGGAACTCGAGGACAATGGTGACCAATCAAACCTAAGGACACTCAGAGTTCCCCGACCCCTGTCGGGGTAGAGACAATGTATGCAATGCGGCTGCTAACCACGTGCTTGGTGAAAAACCACTATGCATCCCCACAGGACCACGACCTATGACCTAGTGTATGTGGAGTAGCGAGGTGTACTGCACTGCGACATGCGCATGTAATGAACAGAAAATGTGAGGGAACCCTCGACAGAGTTCCACACACCTGAAATGAGTAAGCAGAACAAATTCCCACGGGGAACAGCAGATCCACACGCACACTCAGACCTGCGATAAATGAAAACGGCAATGTGAAAGGCACAAGCATCCCGCAACCTCAGACTCCCACGTCAGCCTAGCAACGGACACGCAGACACATGCCAACAGTCCAAATGCCCCACTTACCGACACATATGCCGCCACGCAACACCCCTGTCACGACTAGCGGAACCTGCACATGTGCAATTACCAGGAAACCCCCATACCTGCACATGCTAAACGTCCGCCATCCACTAACAAGGGCACTGACATGCAGTAACCACGGGAAGCACAACACGCAAGGCAGCAAGCACAACCAAAAACACAATCACCAGAAATAGATGTCACTTCCCTTTAAAAAAAAAAAAGTATAATATTAATTCAAACACCCATTTTTTTAAATATATTTTTTCCAGTTGCAGGTTAGCTAGAGCAAGGGTAGGCAGTGGCTGTGCAGCCTGAAATAAAACGAAGCATTGTATTGTATGGAAACTGCAAACGGCAGAGCTCAAAGGCATACTAACAAACCCTGAAAATTCGAATCTCCAGCCGCAAGGAGAGGAATGAAACGGCCGATCAAATCTTAATGCAGCCGAGCCTGGAAAGCAGCAGCCAAATGACATCACGGGTCGGAAGCCGGAAGCCTGAACGAAGCTCCAGATGACTCGATAGTCCCAACAGGTGAGTGGGATATTCATAAATAGGACCTAACCTGGGTAAGGTTATTTAACATATAGATTATTTAACAAATGCCTAAACAGGCGATGAAACCTGTCTTGACCCAGGTTAAACTAAAACTTCCCTTTTATTATTCCATAAACTAAAAATTCTGTGTGAATAGGTGCACTTTAAATACAAAGTGTTACTGTGTCACCGTTTGCAGAGCCATTGCTATCTAGATATCTAGATGGGACTACACCCAATCACAATGTATAGTGGGAACTAGTATACGTTCAACCGCAAACAGGGCTAAGTGCCTTTAAGCTTAATAACCGCTAGTTGTGCTAATCTGTTAGTGGTTGAACGTATACTAGTTCCCACTATCCATTGTGATTGGGTGTAGTCCCATCTAGATAGCAATGGCTCTGCAAACGGTGACACAGTAGCACTTTGTATTTTTAAGTGAGAGAGTGGGAGACAGTGCACACCTCCCAACCCCCTTACTGAATAACATATTCATTCATTAGTGGAGTGACGACTGTATTTTTAAACTCCCTGTTTTGGTTCATTAATAAAATTGCACCTATTCACATTGAATTTTTAGTTTATGGAATAATAAAAGTGAAGTTTTAGTTTAACCTGGGTCAAGATAGGTTTCATCGCCTGTTTAGGCATTTGTTAATTAATTGACAGGTGAGTGGGGAACCATAGGGGTTTAAATGTGCAGGGCTTCTCCCACAAATCCGGCCAATAATTGGCCTCAAACATGTTTCTGGATTCCCCTATACCTCACCCAGCTGAGCATTCTGGGTGATATATACACCCTCTCCACCATTTTACTACACACATTGTTACATACATTAAAATATATTATCCACCTGTGTACTGCTCCATGCCACCATGTGAGATGAGTTGCCACATCCTGAGTTGTCGTGTCACAGCGCAGGTACTCACAATGACATCATTATGACCTCCTGTGCCTGGTCTCAGATGAGGTGATCGCCTGGTCATGAACATCTGGCAAGACTTGGCGCAGAATAACTCTTTGCATATTCGTTTCCCATGGAGCATTGCCAAAAAGTATTGATACTATGGAGTACTTACAGTAAGTCTCCATACAATACTAATCTCTTTAAGGAGACTCAGCACAGAATCCACTGGTATCTGAGTTTTCCCCAATGCTGGTGGATACAGCAGTGATTCAGCTGGCAGTAACAACTGGGCACCTGCTGATGATCAAGCTAGTGCAGTTTCGTGGACCCCTTGATCAGCTTGCTTCACAGGAACGCACTAACCTCTGCACTCTACATTCATGGCACCTGTCGAAAGGGGGTTAATTCTGATTGTATGTAATGTACCCAAAAAATATGAAGTGACATAATTAGTTCAGTAAGGCCCTCCTGTATGCAATCTAAGTGTCACATGACCAGTCATATGATGTGAGTAGTGTTGAGTGAAGCGAGCTTCGGATGCTTCATCTGAAGTTGCTTAGTTCAAGACTTTGGAATAATACTGTACGGAGATTCGTCTCCGTATAGGATTAGAATGTATGGGCTCTGATGAGCGGTGAGTTATTCATGAAGTCGCACGTGACTTCGTTGAATAACTTCGGTAATTGATTTTTAAAGTGGAAAACCACTTTAAAACTTGAAACAGAACTCAGGTGCAGTTCCGAGATACTAGTCAAATTTTCGTACAGTATTATTCCGAAGTTTTGAACGAGGCGACTTTGGATGAAGCACCCGAGCTCGCTTCGCTCAACACAAGATGTCAGCTTAAATATACCTGTTCTCAAAGGCCCCGAGTCTGCAACACTACTAAGCATGCAACGTGAAGACCTTGGTAAACACGCAGCTGCTGGTTTCCTTGGATCTCATCATTACCTGAGGAAGTTTGGGGTTTTCTGAAATTATAAAACATTTTTTGTATATTTTTTCTTCTTTCTCCAGTTAGGATGAGGTGGTGGATGGAGTTGGAATATATATGTATTATGTGATATTTTTGTACCATGTGTAATTTTGTATTAAAAGATTTTTTTTTTTAATTGAGGACTAATTTTGAACATCCCATGGAACATAATTAAATCCATTATAATAAAATGGAAAGAATATAGTACAACTAAAACTTGATAAAAGAAGACCACCCACTAAAACTCAAAGACTGGGCAATGAGGGAAAAATCTAATATTCAAAGACACCAATGATAACACTGAAAGTTCTGCAACGATACACAATGAAAACAGAAGCATCTATCCATATGACCACTATAAACATTATGGAAAAGTGTCCAGAAAACATAAAACCAGAACAGGTCCTCTGCTCTTAAGCAGCAGAAGAAGCAATCCAAAGAAGATGAAGTTAACAAAGTCCACCACCAGTGGCAGAACAAGATAAAAAATATTTTCCGGCTTTATTAAATCCTTAAAGTAAAATTCAGCAGCATAACAGAGAATCTCCTACAGGAGCTCTAAGAATTTTAGAATTTGACTGTTGGGGATCCTCTATTGGGGATTCTGTGTTGTACTGCTGTATTGTACTTTGTGGACTAAATAAAGTCTGAAGTAGAGATGAGCGAATTTCTGGGCATTCTTTTTCTTGGTCTGATCCTAACAAATTAGTGAATAAATTCAATTTAGGTTCGAATCATTTCTACCTAAATCAAAAGTGCTCCAAGTGGCTTGAAAATTGGTATATAACACTCTGAGGTCTCCTAGGACTCATATATATTTTTTTAATATCTTTCCCTTTAATGCAGTGACACTGACATATATACCTATGAGTAAATGCATGGTTGACCGTGTTAAGGATCAGCCTGTTTAAAAACACTCTGCACCATCACATTTGTTATGCTTTTATAAACATTGTTCCTTATTGGGGGCAGATGCTTTCCAGTGTTTATGCACACACAGTAGAACTGGTAAAATCAGTGGCTTGTTCTGAGCAATCGCCTAACTATTCTCCCTTTTAAAGAACAGCAGCAGTGCAGTGGGAAACCTCATGGACAAGGCAGGAGATGTGCAGCCTTTTAGGTGTAGAAGTTGTGGCAGCAAGGGAGCAGCAGCTGCAGCATCAGCAGATGATGTACATTGTGGACCATGATGAACAGGCAGACAGGGACAGCTGCATCACTGGGTTGGTGATAAGTAGCCACTGTCAGCAATGGGAAATGTATTTATTGTCATCAGGTGGAGATGTATGGAAATCTTCAAGGATTCATGTGCCTGATTCATTTTGACAAACGTTAAGTTTTGTACACTTGCTTAGGACAATTTTGCCCACTTGTAACAGAGAGCAGGAGAGTGGTGACATCAATTTTGGTGAATTAGCAGAACTATACCACATTTGCAGAACAAGAAGAAGATTTCTACGGACAGCTGTTCTACACAAAACAGAATCAAATCTGGGTGAAGGATCGGAACTACATTACATTTAGAGACCAACAAGTTCACAGACAGCTAGCCAAAAATAATAATGCCTGCCTTCTGAATTAAATTTAGGTGAGGGCAAGGAACTAGACCACATTTGAAGAATGAGAAGATAAATTTTATGGACATCTGGCCAGAAGTACTACTGCTATAGAACACAATAAAATTTGCGTGAAGGGGCACCACAAATGAAGAAAGACAAGTCAATTTTTACAGACAGTTGGCAAGAAGTAATAATGCCTGCAGAATTAAATTTTGATGAAGGCACGGGATTGCACCACATTTACAGAATGAGACCTTTTTACAGACAGTTAGCAAGAAGTAATGCCTGCTGAATTTAATTTTGGTGAAGGCACTGAAGTGAACCACATTTACAGAATGAAACATTTTTATGGACAGCAGGCAAGCAGTAATAATGCCTGCTGAATTAAACTTTGGTGAAGGCGCAGAAGTGCGCGACATTTGCAGAATGAGAATTTTTACAGACAGCAGGCAAGAAGTAATAATGCCGGCTGAAGTACAGTTTGGTGAAGGCTCAGAACTGTTCCTCATTTACCTCAACTAAGTGTTACGGCAACAGCTGCACTGCAGCTAATTGCTGGCCGCAAACAGTTTTATTATGGTCACACAGTCTAAGGAGTCTGAACTTTTGAAGTAACTGATGATAACAAGGACACTGTACTGCATGGGGAGGGAGTCTTCCTGCTACAAAGAAGGCCAGAGAAAGGAGAATAGACTGGCCAGTTATATTTTCCCTCTAGATGTGCTGATGCCACCTCATGTGCTACAATAGAGCCTTGGTACCTATGTTTGTGTTTGAACAGCCATGGATTATTTACAGCTTGTACATGTACTGGCTTTGTGGAAAGAAACTGCCAAACCTAATACACTCAAACAGATCTAACAGCAGCAGCAGAGCTGGGTCTAGGTCTGGCACATTTGATCCTGCACCCACAGTATCAGCAGCATTACCAGTTCCCAAGCTGACCACAATAGAAGCAGATCCGGCCCTGGTAGTTTTCTTGGAGGTTTTGGCTGCACCTTGCTTCTGCTTTTTATTGCTGCTGCCACCACCCTGCTCCTCGGACATCACTTGCTCCTCAGCAACCCGATCCAGCTCCTAGGTCCTGTCCAACACACAATCATTATCATAGTCCTAACCCTCTTAACACCTTTTATCAGACTGTAATATGAAGCTATAGGCTCAAGGGCCCTGGTGCAAGAGTTCAGTTTGGGCCCCCGACCCTCAATACCATTTCCTAACACCACCAGACCCCTTCACGCCCACAATGCCCAATGGCAGAACTAAAATCTCACAGAGAAAATACATTTTAATCCAATAAGTGCACGCGCAGCTGCCCTCCATTCATTTTCTATGGGGCCTGTGAAAATAGCCGAGTGCTGGCTCGTCTATTTTCATTGAGCCCATAGAAGTGGATGGAAGCGGTGGCGGTCATGCGCAATACGCTCCAATTTACTTCTATGGGGAGCCAGCTTGGTGGTGGCCGGACCGGTGTCCTCCAGTCCTCCAGCCTGTGACAACACAGCCATGTGAATGTAGTTGACAAGTACATTCTAAAACAGGGATACATCAGAAGGCAAGGTAGTGGCAGTGTACCCCCAAACTGAGGTGACATGCTGTACAGCCACATTACAGCAGTGTCACTAACACAGTGACTATTACATTCCCAGTAGAATCCAGCCCCATCCCAGGCCAGCACAATCTGGGGAAAACAATAAAACTGGCCACTTTATACACAGACTACTAGCAACTTGGTCCTGGGCCCTGGTCCTGCCTGCCTACCAGCCTGTAGCAGGAGTGGCCGGCCCTTCCACATCAGTCAGGCCTCCGCTGAGCTGGAGACCTTTAAGCTCATGTTGTGCTGCTATCTTCCAGTCAGTCACCATTCCTACCCACCCGGCACTATCGCTCTGTAGAGCTCTGCTTGTCAACCCGCCTCACCTAACTCACTCCCTGCAGCAGGCGCGTGCAGCTTCAACTCCACGTCCGGCTTACAACTCTGCCACACAGTATAAACGGGAGCAGTACCACTCCTCTCCTGGCTGCGCCTGCATGAACACACGCTCTGCCTCCGCCCCACCCTATGTGAACTTACGTAGCTGGTATTGTTTGTAAATCTCTCTAGCGCTGCAGACAGTTCTGAAGCAGTGCTTTCACTGTTCACTGGGACTCCGTCCCTCCTGGTTGACCCCTAAATTGGGGGCCCAGTCGCAATTGTGACCACTTCGACCCCTATAGCTACACCACTGGTGATATGTCATAGTGGGCTCCTTGGCCTCCTACCAATTCCTTCCTCTGTATTTGCCCCAAGTGCTTCTATTGCCACGGCTAACACTGCCCCTATCACCATCACCATGACTATAAGTTCCACTACTACTGAAACCACCAACACAGCTATTCATCAGGTCCCCACCTCTTTTTTCAAAGCACATGGGGTATTGTTTCCTCATCTTAGGAAAGAAGGAACCCCACTGGAAGGGGGCAGTGAAGACAGAGATGATACAACCGAAAGGCCTATGAAGTTGTAAAAAATAAAAAATGGAGACAGCACGTCTAGAGTTGAGCGAACACCTGGATGTTCGGGTTCGAGAAGTTTCTGCTGAACTTCCCGAAAATGTTCGGGTTCGGGATCCGAACTCGACCCGAACTTCCCCGAACCCCATTGAAGTCAATGGGGACCCGAACTTTGGGCACTAAAAAGTCTGTAAAATAGCCCAGGAAAGGGCTAGAGGACTACAAAAGGCAGCAAAATGTAGGTAAATCCCTGTGGATATGGAAATGAATTAAAATAAAATAAAATAAATAAAAATTAACCAATATCAATTGGAGAGAGGTCCCATAGCAGAGAATCAGGCTTCATGTCACCCACCAATGGAGAAGGCCACTTTTACTTGTTTAGGCCCCAGCACCCAGTCAGAGAAGAGAGGTCTCATAGCAGAGAATCAGGCTTCATGTCACCCACCAATGGAAAAGGCCACTTTCAGTTATTTAGGCCCCAGCACCCAGACAGAGGAGAGAGGTGGCATAGCAGAGAATCAGGCTTCATGTCACCCACCAATGGAAAGGCCACTTTTACCTATTCAGGCCCCAGCACCCAGACAGAGGAGAGAGGTCCCATAGCAGAGAATCTGGCTTCATGTCACCCACCATTGGAACAGGCCACTTTACGATATTTAGGCCCCTGGCACCCAGACGGAGGAGAGGTTCCTTCAACTTTGGGTCGCCGTGCAATATAATGGTAAAATTAAAAAAGTGGATTGAATGAAGAAGTTCCTGGAGTCCAAGAATATATGGTTAAGGAGAGGTAGTTATAAATGTCTAATCTTCACAAGGGATGGACAGGTCCTGTGGGATCCATGCCTGGTTCATTTTTATGAACGTCAGCTTGTCCACATTGGCTAGGTTTGTCTGTAATGACCCCCTGCCCTGCTGAATACACGCTCAGACAAAACACTGGCCGCCGGGCAGGCCAGCACCTCCAAGGCATAAAAGGCTAGCTCTGGCTACGTGGACAATTTGGAGACCCAGAAGTTGAATGGGGCCGAACCATTAGTCAGTACGTGGAGGGGTGTGCACACGTACTGTTCCACCATGTTAGTGAAACGCTGCCTCCTGCTAACACGTTCCATATCAGGTGGTGGTGCAGTTAGTTGTGGCGTGGTGACAAAACTTTTCCACATCTCTGCCGTGCTAACCCTGCCCTCAGAGGAGCTGGCCGTGACACAGCTGCATTGGTGACCTCTTGCGCCTCCTCTGCCTTCGCCTTGGGCTTCCACTTTTTCCCCTGTGACATTTGGGAATGCTCTCAGTAGTGCATCTACCAACGTGCGCTTGTACTGCGCATCTTCCTATCACGCTCCAGTGCAGGAAGTAAGGTGGGCACATTGTCTTTGTACCAGGGATCCAGCAGGGTGGCAACCCAGTAGTCTGCACACGTTAAAATATGGGCAACTCTGCTGTCTTTGCGCAGGCACCGCAGCATGTAGTCACTCATGTGTGCCAGGCTGCCCAGAGGTAAGGACAAGCTGGCCTCTGTGGGAGGCGTATTGTCATCGTCCTCCGTTCCCCCTAGCCACACACCAGTGATGGGCCCTTACTAGATGTTTTCCTCATTGTTACCGCTCACCACAATAAGAAAAAAATTATTTGGCCGAATGTATTGAATTCAAATTCACGCCTTTTTACAGGCACCTAATTCTATCTGGCTATCTATTTATGTACCGTATTACACTAATCCAGGCACAGCAGTAACCACAGATTTAGGGGAATATCAATTGTAGGCCTAGTATTTATGCCCTGCATGAAAGGTATCATTTTGCAAACAGATTTACACTTGGAGATGCACAGTAGCGTGTGAAAAAATATATAGGATTATGCTTTCAGCACTTGTATTTTAACACTTTGTGTAATATTCCCTTTAACGGAAAGAAATACACTTAGAGATGCAAAATAGTGTGTGCAAATGTAGAGGATTATGCTGTATTTTAACACTTACTGTAATATACCCTTTATCGGAAAGAAATACACTTGGATATGCACAATAGTGCGTGCAAATTTAAAGGATTATGCTTTCAGCAATTGTAATTTAACACTTTGTGTAATATACCCTTTACGGAAAGAAATACACTTGGAAATGCACGCTGAGTGTAATATACCCATTTATGGACAGATTTACACTTGGCCTGCAATAGCTGGAACACCAGATCTTGGGTATTGCTATTTTGGCAATTGAATTTCACCCCAGAACAAAATATATCCTTTGACGGATACTATTAAGCTACTTGTCCAGCCACAGCTAGAACACCAGATTTATTGTACTTCTATTTTTGCAACTGAATTTCACCCCAGAAAATAATATATCCTTTGACGGACACTATGAAACTTGTCCATTCAAAGCTGGAACACCAGATTTACGGTATTGCTATTTTGGCATTTGAATTTCACCCCAGAAAAAATATATCCTTTGACAGATCCTATTAAACTACTTGTCCAGCCAGAGCTAGAACACTCAGATTTACTGAATTTCTATTTTTGCAACTGAATTTCACCCCAGAAAATAATATATCCTTTGACGGACACTAAGAAACTTGTCCAGTCACAGCTGGAACACCAGATTTATGGTATTGCTATTTTGGTAATTGAATTTCAACCCAGAACAAAAGCTATCCTTTGACGGACACTATAAAACTTGTACTGCCACAGCAGAAACCACTGATTTAGGGTATTGCTATTTTGGAAATTGAATTGCACCTCAGAAAAATATATATTATTTGCCAGACAGTATTACACTTGGCTAGCCACATCTGGAACACCAGATTTAGGGGATTGCTATTTTTTAAGTGAATTTCACCTCTCGATAAAATATAGAAAATTCTATCCTGAGAGTCCAGGGGTGACAAATTAACAATAAGCACAGCCAATCCCTGATGTAGGATATAGCAAAAAAAAAAAACTACTATTGATGGATTAATGGACTTGGTGGCAGCTTAGCTGGCGCAACACAAGACACAAAATGGCCGCCGATCACACCAGAAAAAGTGACAGAAAAATGCTTTGGGCAGCCTGAAAACAGTGAGCAGTTAACTAGCAGAAGTTGAATGATTCACAGCTGTAGATCGATCACTTCATTAAGTGTTTTTCTGAGTTAATCCTCGCCCTAACAGCAGCTGCATCCTATCCCTACACTAATAAGAGCAGAGTGACGTGCTGCGCGACCTGACTCCAGCTTAAATAGAGGCTGGGTCACATGCTGCACTTGGCCAATCACAGCCATGCCAATAGTAGGCCTCTTGGGGCAAGTAGTATGACGCTTGTTGATTGGCTGCTTTGCAGGCTTTCAAAATGCGCCATAGAAATCGACGAACAACGAACCCGAACCCAAACTTTTACGTAAATGTTCGTGTCCGTGTCACGAACACCCCAAAATTCGGTATATTCATTCACTTATCTCTAAGCAATATCCAAACAGTGGGATTTATTCCAGATACAACATTGTAGCTAATGAGCCTTTGTCAAGCTTGACAAAGGCTTATCAGCCGAAACGTTGCATCTGGAAAAATCCCAGTGTTTGGACGTGCTGTCTCCATTTTTTTATTTTTTTACAACTTCATTGGACTGTTTATATATAGGGGATTTTTACCACCTGGAGACGAGCACCCACCGTATACAGACCAAGGAGTGCTGTTCATCTCTGTAACTATACAACTGAAAGGCCTGTGACTGAGAGGATGAGTGAGTTATCCAGTCCAGAATGTCCTCTTCTTTGTCCTCGATAATAATCTGGCACCTACCAGACGTGAGGGAGAACTGTGGCCTGCTTCTAGTATTGCTACTGGCTGTATGTATGGTGCCAACTGTACTGCTACTGCTCTTGCACTAGTACAGCCACACACATTCTCACTCATGAATGACGAGGCACGGGTCTTTAGTTTTCCAATCAGTTTTTTCCCGGTGACATCATCGAGGAGCGCCCGGCCGCCGTACGGAAGGTAAGTAGCTTTTCCCCGGCTCCTCGCTTTTCCATGGCAGCCAGTAGAGTCCTGGCTGCCATGGTAACCTGAAAGCATATTGAAGACTGATCAGTCTTCAAATGCTTCAGTTGTCTTGCGCTAGATGGATCTGGCGGGCATTTCCGCCGACGGAAGTGCACGCCGGATCCTCACAACGCAGACGTGAAAGGGGCCTAAAGGAAAACAGATTTACATTCTAAATCTAATGCATCCTACAGAGAAACAGGTTGGCTTGAGTCTGAAGAATAACTTATTAGAGTATATGAACCAACATTGAGAGGAAGCAGATAATTCAATAAAATGGTTTTGAATGTAGAAGGGCTAGCAACATCCTCAACCCTTGTGTCAATTGAGAGGTAGACAATGCAGAAGTACTTTTATTTCTTGAGGAAAAACCTGTTATTAGCAGGCCCTCTCGTCTGACAAAGATTTTTCTTCTTTAGGTATGAGGAACAGTCCTTGAGTTGCCGAAAAGCGGACTCAGCTTCAGGGGTCAACTTTGGGGTCTTTGCATCCACCCCTTTCTTCGTCAGAGCAGAAATAGGGGCTGTGAGGGGAGAAAAGTTTGGGAAGAACTGCCTATAGAAGTTGGCAAACCCCAAGAACCTTTGAATGGCACGGAGACCTTGAGGACAAGGCAAATTCAGGATGGCAGAGACCTTGTCAGGGTCCATTTGCAGACCAATGCAGGAAACAATTTATCCCAGGAAGGGTAAGGAGAACTGCTCAAAGACACACTTTTCTAGCTTAGCTTACAGACCATTCTCCCTTAATCGCTGCAAAACCTGGCACACTTATTTCCGGTGAGTGGTTAAGTCAGGGGAAAAGATGAGAATATCATCGAGATACAGCACTACACAGTTGTATAACAGGTTCCGGAAGATATCGCTCACGAATTCTTGAAAGACTGCAGGGGCATTGCATAGGCCGAACGGCATGACCAGGTACTCATGGTGGCCATCACGGGTATTGAACGCCGTCTTCCACTCGTCGCCTTCACGGATTCTGATCAGGTTATACTCACAACGTAGATCCAACTTAGAAAATATCCGAGCGCCTCAGATACGATCGAACAATTCGGAAATTAGGGGCATAGGGTACTTGTTCTTGACCGTGATCTTGTTCAGCCCACGATAATCTATGCACTGACGGAGTGACCCGTCTTTCTTGGCCACGAAGAAGAAACCGGCTCCTGCCGGAGCGGTAGACTTCCGGATAAATCCCCTCTCGAGGTTTTCCTTAATGTACTTGGCCATAGCCTGAGTCTCGGGTAGAGATAATGGATAAACACTTCCACGAGGTGGAAAAGTCCCTGGTAGAAGATCAATCGGGCAGTAATAAGACCGATGAGGTCGTAAAGTCTCAGCCCTCTTCTTACAGAAGACGTCCCCATATGTGACATATTGCGGAGGCAGCCCTGGCAGGTTCATATGGACTGGACGAGGAGACATTGGGCGAACCAACTACAGACACGAAGTCTGGCACTGAGGTCTAAGACAGGAGAATGCTGCTGTAGCCAGGGTAATCCCAGAAGCACTGGGTCCGTGGAATCCGGCAGGACATAGAAAGATTCTTCCGAATGTAGGACCCCGACTTGGAGTTTAACAGGAGCAGTGATGAACTGAATAGGTCTGGGCAGGGGTTCTTTATTTACAATCGTTGCCACCAGAGGATTTGCCAGACGTTTAGTGGACAACTGCCACTGGGTCCCCAGGGCCTGATTAACGAAATGTCTGGCTGTGCCGGAGTCCAGGAAGGCAAGTACAGATATACTGGTTTTCCCGGAGGACAAGACTACCGGAATAAGAAGTTTGTGAGAATCGTCTCTTTCACCTAGGGTCACATCTCCCATTGAGCCTAGGCGCAGAAGTTTTCCACCTTCTGGGGGCAGGTACAAACAACGTGACCCTTTCTGCCACAGTAGAGGCACAAGTTCTCTACTAGCTGCCGCTGGCGCTCCTGGTCATAGAGCTTCAGGCGCTCCACCTGCATAGGCTCTTCAGGCGAAACCGCAGCAGGAGTCTGTACAGTCCTCTGGAAGACAGGTGTGAGTCTGGATGTCCGCTTCACCCTTGAAGCTTGAGAGAAACATTCTCGAAATTGCACGTCAATACGTGTGGCCAACATGATCAAAGAGTCCATAGAGCCAGTAAGGTCCCTTCCCGCAAGTTCATCTTTAATGCAGTCAATAAGACCCTCCCAGAATATGGCTCGTTGGGCTTCATCATTCCAGGACAGTTCTTTGGCCAGAGAAGAGAACTGGATTGTATATTGTACCACTTTCATTGCGCCTTGATGCAGACGAAGAAGAGCAGAGGCTGCAGACGAGGCATGACCTGGTTCCTCAAACACCGTATGGAAGACAGTTAGGAAGGTCTGGAGGTTTGCAGTCTCAGGTCCGCTTCGCTCCCATATAGGATTAGCCCAGGTTAGAGCTTCTTCAGAGAACAGGGAGACAATAAAAGCCACTTTCGCTCGGTCAGACTGGAACTTGTCCCCATGTAGCTCAAAGAGGATCAGGCACTGATTCAGGAACCCTCTGCAGGTTTTTGGCTCGCCATTGAAACGTGGAGTCAAAGGTAGTTGAACAGCAGTCGTGCCCTGGTGTGCAAACGATGCAACAGGATTTGCAGAAGTTGTTGGGACCTGTGGTGCAGCAAGAGCAGAACTAGGTAGAGCATCCAGGCGTGCAGAAATTGCATTCAGACACTGCAGCTGGACATCTTGGTGTTCGCTCTGGCGTTGCAGCTCTTGATATTAATAATGTACCACACGATTGGGCTTGCCAGCGGGTCCATGGCCTGAGCAAACTGTAACGCTTCAACGGGTGTGGACCCGCTGTGCCACTTACCGGTTTGACTTTGGGCCAAACTTGGCAGCGGAATCTAAGTGTCCCCTGGTCTTCACCCTTTATACCGCTCCTTGATGCGGAAGCTGGTCTCAGCTGCAGGCGAGACACCAGGTCTTTCCAGTACCCGCTGATGGGGGTGAAATAAGTAGCACTTAGCATCAGATGTGTGGCATCAGGTGGGTTGCAACATCAAAGTAGAAGTTGAGGCAGGTAGTCAGAAGAAACCGGTCTCTTGTACCCAAGTGTTGGTGTGGCACCATGGATGATCTAGTCTGATGCATCACCCGCTCTGATGCCACACTACTGGCCGGGAGGACAGCTTTTCCAGGGCAAACTCTGCTAATTGCGGCCACAAATCCAGTTTGGCTACCCAGCGGATCTTCAATGTGGAGTGGCAGGGGCTGTCCAAGTATGCCACCACCTGCTGGTTCAGGTCATGCTCCAGGTCTACCTGCTGCTGCTAGTGATGAGCGGCAGGGGCTATATTCGATTTTGTGATATTTTGCAAATATATGGGCGAATATTCGCCATATATTTGTGAATTTCCAATTCACGGTTATTTTCTTGATTGCGAAAATCGGCAATGTAATATTCCCGTAATACGCGTGCAATACAGGTGTGGATCACTTTGGGTACATTTTTCAAGCTGCTAGAAGTTTACTGAGACTCGAGATAATAGTTGGCATGGCTGAACATTACAATAGCTTTATATATGCAGGTAAAGTGCTCCAATATATATTTGCAAATGCGAAAATTGGCAATTAATGATGCGCATATTTTTGCGCAATACGTGCAACTGGGTGAAATCACAGCACTATGTATGTATGGACAGCAGAACCCTACCTAACACCCTGCACTCGATCAGCTACACTACAAATCAATGTAACCTATATTGACTATCTCCCCATAACAATCTGAATTATATATCTAAGTTAGCTGTCTAATTATACAGCAAAGCACAGAGCGCAGCAATCAAACTGCTGTCTCTCTCAGAACTCCATTACATTAAAGGAACTGGCTGCTGGGGAGGTTCTTTATAGTAAAGGGTAGGCAACTTTCCTATGGGTGCTAGGGATGTTGCTAAGCTCAGTCAAAGACATTGCAGCCTTCTCATTGGCCCAACAAACAAGATGGAGGTTACTGATGAAGAAAATATATAGAATATTCGAAATTACTAATATATAGCACTATATTCTAAATATTCACAAATTCTCGATATTTGGAATATTCACGCCTAACAGTAGCTGCTGCGGCTGGTGAGTAGTTTCTTCACAAGGTGGGTGAAGAAAGCTAATCATCAGCGACTGTAGACTTAGGCTGCTGCTGATGTAGCTGGTACTGCTCCTGCCACCCCACTCCTACCCAGCGCAGAGGGGCCCCTGTTAAGACCTGCGAGAGGATGGAAAATTAAGCAGATAGTCAGCGCCCAACTGACTACATAGGATGTCTTTATAGTAGTTCAGTTTGTCCGCCCCCATTTTCAACCGGTAGCAAAGGTCCAACAAGGTGGAGAGCCAGAGGTCATCCCTCTGCTGAATGGTGACAATTCGTCTGTCAGTACACAAGCAAGTGAGAATACATTGGGCCATTTGTGCAAGTGACTCAGAGGGGCTCCCAGCCTCCATCTCCACTGCATACTGGCACAGTGTGTCTGGGTCCACTGCCTCATCCCCTCATCGCTTTGTAGCATCTCTGGCTGCTCCTGCTCCTCCTCTAATATCACCTGTGTAGAAAAAGCACCCATTTTTTAAACATTTCTTGTGCTCCAATGTTCTCCTCCAGTTCATCCGCCAAAGGGCTCATGTGGCCTCGGGATCTAGCCGCCATGTCTCCAGTCCCCTAACCAGCCAGATTTACCAGCATCTGTTTCAGGACATGAAGCAGTGGAATGACGTTGGTGACTGACAAATAACGTGGCTTCCTCAAAGGGCCTGAGCAAACAGCAGGTGTCACACATGAGCTGTCACTGGCTGACATCGAAGTTACATAGAGGAGTACTTCTGTCTGCTTGGATCATCAAGAAATCGCTTATGGCCTTTCTCTGTGGGTGGAAATGTCGCATATCAGCCTAAATTGGGGATGGTGTTCTGACGCTGCAGCTCAAGGAGGGTGTGCTGTGAGGTGTACAAGTGGCTGAAGTGCATGCAAAGTTTCCTGGCAATTTTTAGGATGTCTAGCAGATTGGTGGAAGACTTCAGGAACCAGGATTCGATTTCTTAATGAAGGACATGGAGCAGTTCCTCCCTGTGTGACTCCATTCGCCCAGGCAAATGAGGGGCAGAACAGTGTGACACCACCGTGTCCTGCACATGTGGTATGCTGGATGGGCACTCTGAATTGTCCCTGCAGTGGCGGCTGAGGACATGGTGGAGGATGAGCGGGCAGAGGTGGACATTGCCGCAGTACCAACTGCTTGACAACGTGGAGGTGGAAGGGGCGTCAACTGGCCAAGTTTCTTGTGTGGCTGTGCAGGAACCACATTCACCCAGTGGGCCGTAAAGGACATATATTGTCCCTGACCGTAGTTACAGCTCCACAAGTCCGCGCTGTAGTGGACTTTGACAGACACCAACAGGCTCAAGGACTGGCCCACCTTCTTTTCTACATGTGTGTGCAGGGCTGGTACTGCCTTTTGGCAAATAAATGATGGCTTGGGACTCTCTACCCCGGCTTGGCACAAGCTATCAGTTCTCTGGTGCAGAGTTCACCACTTGGAAAGGGAGGGACGGCAGCACCAGCAACTGTCAAGGAGCACATTCAGCTTCTGCACCCTTGGATGAGTGCACGCATACTGATGTCTCTTAGCAATCACTTCGGTCATCAATTGCTGACGGAATGACTGACGATGAGTAGGAGCAGGAGCATCAGGACCAGCAGATGATGGGAAGGACAGACAACTCCTTTCGGCTGAGGTGGTGGAGCCTTGACTGCCTGAAATCGGGTGCGTGCCACTGGGTGATGCAGCAGTTGCTTTGGCAGGCTGAACCACCATATCGAAGCCACGGTTCCCCAGGCCACTTTATGGTGATGCTGCATATGTTGACGCAGGGCCATGGTGCCAACATTGGCATCCTGGCCACGCTTCACCTTCTACCCACAGATACTACATATGGCCATGTTCACCTTATGTGGTGGAATAACAAAAACTGCCACACAGCCGAGTAGGTGATTTTACCCCCAACACTACGCACTGACTGACTGCTACTGTAGCTGCCTCCGTGAACCCATGCACCGCTACTTCCCAGGCAGGAAGACTCCAGCGAAGCGGGTGGTCTACCCTGGGCATATTTGGCTCCCAACCTTCCATTGCTGCCACCCTGCTGACTCCCAGCCACGCTAGAAACTTCCTGGCTCTGGAGCTGGCTCACGGGCAAGCTGCCAACCCCCGATGATCATGAAGCCCCTTCATCACCCAGTTCCTAAGTGCTATCAGCTACATCATCATCATCGAGTACTGTCTGCACGTCACTGATGTCCTCCTCAAACGTTTCTGGGTCAGGAGCCTGACCGCTTGCAACACCAGCTCCCATGCCACTCTCCTCATCGCAACTTGCCCGCCTAGTGGAGGAAGCGGCGGATGTCTCCTCCATATTTTGGCTTGCCAGTAGCTGCTGACTGTCTTCTAGTAGCTCGTCCTCACTGTATAGTGGAGCTGAGCCCACAGCATACAATACTTCTCTGGCTGAGGGAAACAGAAAAGGACAGAGGCAGGTTGAGGACAGTTCAGGGCACAGGGCCTGCTCCCGGACCATGCCAACAAAGGGTTGTGTCTGAGGAACCCACTGACTCTTGGTTGGGGGTGTCTGATGTCACTTGCGATGAAATCGAAGATCGAGTCAACCATTCAAGAACCTCTGGGTTGCTGGTTACGACACGACCGCTAGCTGACACTGGGAGCTCAGGCCTTTCAAAGTGACCTTTACTCTGCTGGGACCTCTGCCTGCTCCAGAAACATTTAGGCCTCTGCCTCTTCCCTCTCTCTGTCTGACATACTGTTAGATCAAATAATCAAATGTTAGATCAAATAGGGCTTTAAAATATATCACTGCACCGCTGAACGGAAATTAGACCCTAATTCTTTTCTACTTTTACAGAACACAAAAGGCTTTACAACAGATAAGTGTGACGTTGAACGGCAAATACATTTTTATTTCGCAACTAATACACGGCAAACAGGGCTTTAGAATATATTACTGCGCTGCTGAACGGCAATTAGGCCCTAATTTTTTTCTACTTTTACACAACACAAAAGGCCTTTCAACAGATAAGTGCAACGCTGAATGGCGAATATATTTTTGTACCACTAATACACAGCAAACAGAGCTTTAGAATATGTCACTGCACCGCTGAACTGCAAATAGGCCCTAATTATTTTCTACTTTTACATTACACAAAAGGCTTTTCAACAGATAAGTGCAACGCTGAACGGTGAATATATTTTTGTTTCTCCCCTAATACACAGAAAACAGGGCTTTAGAATATATCACTGCACCACACAAGGGCAAATATATTTTTCTTTTGCCACTACTACACCGCAAAAAGGGCTTTACAACTTATAACTGCACCGCACAAGAGCAAATAAGACATACCATAGAAATATTTCCTGCAATAAACCTTGTTAATGGCTGTATCAAACAGCACTTGCACCCCAATAAGAAGAAAATTTTGCTGGAATGACAGAGCTATATAATGGCAATTTGGATCCCCAGTCAGTGCACCAAGGTGTAATGGTATGGTTCCTATTACCCAGTCTGAAACCTCCCTATTGAACACTGTTCTACATAAATGCTGTGGAACGATTCCTCCCTATCCTTTCCATGCACTTATAAATCATTTTTTCACCACATTCAAGTCTTTCCTATCACTGTCCCTAGCGCCTGCAGACATCTCTCATTGCAATAAGTTCACTCGTAAATGGCAGGATCTAAGATGACTGACGCTATTTATAGGGCTGTGACATCACAGGGCTGGCTGCTGATTGGCTGCATGAATGGCATTATGCGTGATCCCGCCTTCCCAGAGTACCTTTCTCCATGCCCTCAAATGTGCAGCAGCCATATTAGGAAAAGACACAATTCGTTACCACGAAACGTGAGGAAATGCGGCTTCGGTGCAAATCAAATTTTTCCTGAAATTTGGTTCAAATTCCACTTTGTCAGCTTCGATTCGCTCATCTCTAGTCATTTTCCAGTACCAGCCCTTCACACGAATGTAGAACAGAAGGTGGGTCAGTCCTTGAGCCTGTCCGTGTCTGTCAAAGTGCACAGCAGCATGGACATGTGGAGCTGTAACTACGGTCAGGGACAATACATGTCCTTTACTGCCCACTGGAAGAATGTGGTTCCTGCTCAGCCACACCAGCAACTAGGCCAGGTGATGCCGCTTCTACCTCTATGTTCTCATGCCGTTGGTTCTGCGACAATGTCCACCTCTGCCTCCTCATCCTCCACTGTGTCTTCAGCGTCCACTAAAGGGACAATTCACAATGCCTCTCCAGCATACCACATGTGCAGGGCACAGTGGTGTCACGCTGTTCTGCACCTCGTTTGCCTGGGTGAACGAACTGCTTTGTGTCCTTCATCAAGAAATCGAATCCTGGCTTTCTCCGCAACAACTCAAAATTGGAACCATGGTGACCGACAACGGGAAGAACATGGTGTCTGTGCGTAATCAAGGAGGGCTTAGCCATGCCACCTGCATGGCACATGTGTTCAATCTGGTTGTCAAGTGGTTCCTGAAGTCTTACACCCATCTGCGAGACATCCTAAAAATGGCCAGGAAACTTTGCATGCACCTCAGCCACTCGTACAAGGCAAAGCACACTCTCTTGAGCTACAGCGGCAGAACGGCATCCTCCAACAAAGGCTGATATACGTTTCCACCCGTTGGAATTCCACCCTCCATATGTTGGATTGACTATACAAAAAGAAAGACCATAAACAATTTCTTGATGATCCAAACGGACTGGAGTACTCCCTGTGTAACTTCGAAGTCAGCCAGTGGCAGCTCATGCGTGACATCTGCTGTTTGCTCAGAGGACCCAGACACACTGTAGCAGTATGCAGTGGAGGTGGAGGCTGGGAGTCCCTCCGAGTCACTTCCCAAATGGCCCGATGCATGCTCACTTGCTTGCGTACTGACAGCCTATAGGTTCAAAATGGAGTCCTTTGTTACACCCGCTGAGAGGGAGGACAAACTGAACTACTATAGAGACATCCTATCTAGTCAGTTGGCTGCTGCCTATCTGTGCCATCGTCCATCCACTGGTAGGTCTGACCAAGGGGCCCACTGCACTCACATTTCTCTGCCATAGCTGCTTTGGCAAGGTTGGGAGGTTGGGAGGTTGGGAGGTTGGGGGTTGGGGGTTGGGGGGGTAGGAGCAGTTCTACCTCCACCAGCAGCAACTTGAGTCTAGAGTTGCTGATGAGCAGCTTTCTTCACCCGCATAGTGAAGAAACTACTCACCCGCAGCAGCTAGACATGGAGCAGGACCTAAACTAGCTGGTGGTGGCATACTTGGACAGCACCATGCCACCCCACATTGAAGATCCGCTGGACTACTGGGTAGCCAAACTGGATTTGTGGACGCAATTACCAGAGTTTGCCCTGGAAAAGCTGTCCTGCCCGGCTAGTAGTGTGGCATTAGGCAGGTGTTTAATGCGGCGGAGGCCACAGTTACCCCAAGAATAACTCCGTGTACACCCAAAATGTGGAGAGACTGACCTTTGTCAAGATGAATCAGGCGTGGATCAGCCCGTATTTCCACCCACCAATTTCTGATACAACAGACTAGATCATCCATGCTGCTGCACCAACACTTTGAAAAAAGAGACCGGTTTCTTCTGGCTACCTGCCTCAGTTACTATTCTGATGCTGCCATGCGCCTGATGCCGCACATCTGATGCCAAGTGCTCTTTCTTTTGCCCACCATCTTCAGCTGGTACTGGTATTGCCAACCACCTCCCCACTCTGTCATCTGGTCACTCTGTGGTCTCCTTTTTTTATTATAAATTTTTATTTTAGTCATCTCGAAAAATACAATCCACAAAAGGACAAAATTACAAAATCAAGAGATAGACTTCAAGGCCTCTTGGATCTCCGAAAGAGATAATTCTCTTTCCAAGAATTTTTTTTGGACTTCCGTTAACATCGGGAGAGAAATTTTCTCCAGGAACTGCCTCGCCAGGTCAGGTGGCAAACCAGCTCTATATATCTGGGAAAAGTATTGCAGAAAAGTGTCTCTAATTCCCTCTGGGTCTGATATAATTACCCCATCTAGGTTACGAATCAAAGTAATAGCTTTCTTTTTCTTATCCTGTTGTGAGATTATTCTAGCTAAAAACTTACCAGGGCGTCCGGACTCTGAAAAGTACTTCTGTCCCTTAAAAAATAATCTATGGTTTGCTTTCTCGATTACATATTCCTTCAGAGAACAACTAGCCTTCTGCATCTCCTCCTTATTATATTCAGTAGATTCAGTAGATTGATTAATATATCGCTCCGTTGTGGATGCCACGGTCTTAACCAAGTCCTCCTCTTTTTCCCTAGATGTTCTCCTCACAGCAGTAATATTTCTTATAAGGACCCCCCTCAGATATGCTTTCAGAGCATCCCAAAACTAAATTGATGTTGGCAGAGGGAAGATTCACCCCCCAAAAGGAGGATACATGTAATTTGGTAGATTGATAATTATCCATAATGGTAAGCCAATATGGATTCAGCTTAAAACCAAGCCCCCTATTCTCTTTGTTCTCCCCAATGCGAACCTCAATTGATACCGGTGAATGGTCTGAAACTGTTCTTACTCCATATCGTATCCTTCTAATATTATTCAAATTACTCTCATTAGTAAGCGCTAAATCGATCCTGGACATTGCTCTACCCCCCCTGCTAACACAGGAGTATACTCTCTTTCCTCTGCCAACATATTCCCATATATCAACCAGTCCAACTTCCAAGCAAAACTGGGGCAGTGGAGAATTACAAATGTTCCTTCCCCAGTCTGCATCTAAAGTCAGTCTGTTCTTTTTAGGATCCATAACGGCGTTAAAGTCTCCCATCAGGACAAGCCGACATTCTGGTTTCTTTTCCAAGAAACATAATAGTTGGGTAAGTGGATACATCGAGAATGGCGGAGGTATATAAAAAAAGGCGAGAATATAACTATAACCATAGAGCCTGCCATACAGAAAAATAAATCTACCCTGATCATCTAAATAACATTCTATTAAAGAAAAATCTATAGAATTATGAACCAGAACTGATACACCCCTAGAGGCACTACTAAAAGTGGAGTGGTAGGCTTGGGAATGCCATCCCGTCATCAAGCGGGTCACGGTCTCTTTAGTGAGATGAGTTTCCACTATGCAAATAATTGCAGAAAGATATCTTTTATTGCATCCATAATAGCTTGCCGCTTAACCCCTTCCCGAGACCTCTAACATTCCAAGAGACGATTCTAATAGACATCAGTTAAGCAGAACAAAAAAAAAAAACTTTCCCTGCAGGGTAAATTCCCACCCCACTCCCCTCCCCCTCCACTGGTCCGCCCGATCTAGTCAGCAAACCTCTACCTTCCGGCCATTCTCCCCCACTAGTCCCACCCCCTCCATCCCCTCCATCACTTCATTACAAAAATGTTTCATATGCCCAGTTGCTCCATCCAGTCCAGCACTTGTTGCGGTTTTTCAAAAAATTAGGAAGTCCCATTGTAAATCACTCTTAATTTCGCTGGGTACTGTAGAGAATATTTAATGTCCTTGGACGCTAAGCGTTTCTTTATCTCAATAAAACTTCTTCTTTTTTTCTTGAGTCTGCCGAGCAAAATCGGGAAGAACAGCAATTTAGTACCCTGATATTCAGTGGGTGAGCATTCTCTTGCTCTTCTCAGTATCATATCTCTGTCCATGGACGATAACAGATTTATTAAAATTGCTCACGGCGGCCTCCCTGGGATGGGTTTCCCCCTGGAATCCGATGGGCTCTTTCTATTTGAAACATATACGAAAAGTGTTCGCTGCCCAGGTTTTCCAAAATCAGATCCTTAAGTTGATCAACTAGCTGCCGACCTTCAACTCCTTCTGGAAATCCAACTATGTGGATGTTATACCGCCTTGATCTGTTTTCCAAAACCTCCAGATTATTTTGTAGAAGGTGTTTTTCTGAGGCCAGGGACAAAGTCTTAGATTTTAACATAACAATAGCGGTTTGTAGAGAGTCGACCGTCTTTTCCACATTAAGAACTCGATCGCAGATTTTCGCCAGGACTTCTCTTATTAAGGATATATAACTCTGCATTGACCCCAATTGAGTGGGCATCCCTTGCATTAGAATACCATTATTTTTAACCGCACACAGGATTTTTCCAAAGCTAAGTCATGTTCGATTTCTGTTTGCATTAGCAGACTTTCCTCCCCTCCATCCTGGCCTACCTCTGAAGACCTATCCTCAGAAAATTCTTCAGCTTGGGGATTTTAACAGTTCTCTTAGGGTTGATACACAGTTTCCCTTTAAGTAAGTCCTTTTCATTTGGAGAGGGAGATTTCAAGAACTTATCGATTTTACTCTCTAGTGTCTTAGACCCCAGCTTTGTTCCAGAAGAGTCGATTGCGCGCCGCTTTGGAGCCATTTCTTATTTAAACCCCTTTTTCAATATATATATATATATATATATATATATATATATATATTTTTTTATTATTATTATTTTTTAATATATATATATATATTTTTTTCCTTGAAGCCCCCAATTTTTTTTTCAAATTTTAAGGAGTCTTTGAGGGCTTTCACCTCTCTTCTTTTGAGGACTTTTCTTTTTTTTTAGGCCCTTATCAGTTTTCTTTTCTCTCCTTCTTTGTTATCTTATTATCCCTTTTTTTTTTCTCCTTTTCCCTTTTTTTTTCTTTCCTTTTCTCCTTTCCTCCTCCTCCTTCTTCTTTTTTTTTTTTTCCTTCCTTTTTCCTCTCCTTTGCTCCCGCCTTTATTCTGCTTTTTAGTATTAAGCAAATATATTTGCTGTATTTGTGGGAGGGGAGGCTGATTACAAGGCAATTTACATGCACCTGTGGGCGTAGGCTAGCTGTTTGCTAGGCTATTTATAGGCACCTGTGGGTCCAGGCTGACGCCGGTTCAGCTGATTTCACTACCTCTGGGTCAGC
The DNA here is from genome assembly GCA_033119425.1 of Bufotes viridis. Lineage (NCBI taxonomy): Eukaryota > Metazoa > Chordata > Amphibia > Anura > Bufonidae > Bufotes > Bufotes viridis. The sequence continues at coordinate 218,966,511 of CM065593.1, read as the reverse complement.
TCTAGGATACAGCAGCATGGTGTGGAAGCTCCTTACGGCTGGACAACGGTGGAATCTCTCAGGAAGACGCTGGTATTCATGGTAGGATCGGAGTGGTTACACGGGACCCACGCTGTGGTCCGCGACATGTAGCGCTCCAGGTCGAAGCAGAGTTGGTCGCTAATGCTTGAGCGATGGCGTCAGTATTGTTTGACTGGCTTTTCAGAGGCCTGCGGGGGCCATTGCATACAGTTATTGCGGTAGCATGCGCTTAGAGTAGGTTTGGTTGCATGTTACTGATACCTGGTTCACTCGTGGGTTGCGTATCTGCAGTTGGCTCAAGCTATGCATGCTATGTTAGGTGTTGTATATAAATGGTCAATGTAGAAAAAAAAAACGCAGCTGCATTGTGTGCAGGCTCATTCACGCCTGGGCTGCGGCAGAAAGTGCCAGGCGAGTGCTGGCATTCACTGTAGAATCACACTTGTCGGCATGTGACCCACACTGCGGTATGCGATCTGTTATACTCTGGGAAGAAGCAAAGTTGGGCGCTAATGGTAAAGTGACTGTTGTTAGTTCTTCGTCTGGCTGTTCTGGGGCATGTTGGGGGCATTGCATATAGTTATTGATATTGCATGCGACTAGAATACGTATGGTCACATGTTTTCTGATATCTGCTTGATACGGGACGCATGTCTATAAGCTACGCACGCTGTGTTTAAGTGATGGTAGTACTTAGTTTATCTATCTGGAAGGGCCATGTATCAATGGCGGTTAACATTAAAAAAAAAAAAAAATGGTTATTGTCACCTGTTTTACATGTGGGCGCACGTCCGCAGTTAGCGCCAGACTTGCAAGGTGTCGGTAAATGTATATCAGTGGGCACAAGCAGATTGATCAAGGCGCCTGTATTTGAGTTCTGATGCTCTGGTAAGCGTGTTCAATCTAGAAATTGTATATTATGGGCACGCATGTGTCAGCGGTTCTGTTTTGTGCTTACAGGTGCACTATCGTGTCGATTATTTGGCATTGAATCAGGGTTTATGTTCAACCACCTTTATGTTTTCTTAAAGGAACACTAGGTGGTGTGGTAATGACCATCTTTAAAAAAAAAAAAAAAAAACTGCAGCATTATGTGGAGGTCCATTCGCACCTGGGCAACGGCAGAAGGTGCCAGGCGAGTGCTGGCATTCACGGTGGGATCGGACTTGGTTACACGGTCCGTGACTTGTAGCTCTCTGGCACGTGAGGGGTTGGGCGCTAATTGCCGAACGATCTTGGCTAGGTTTGTTACCTTCAAAGCTACATCCGTGTGTCTGCATTTACATTTTGTCCTATACTCCATTCACTACTAGAGCTGAGTTCATGCATCTGTTGTATCACATTAATACTCTGCTTACTTTCAGATATTGTTCATATGGCTGCGTTATGCCTTGCTCTCTATGCTCAGAGCAGGCCCATACCATGTTTTAGGCACCACCCAGAGTTGCATTCACCCACCTGTTCTTACACCATGTGTTACCCTGGGTTCACACCTGAGCGTTTTACAGCGCGTTCAAACGCGCTGTAAAACGCTCAACACATGAAAATCAATGCTTTCCTATGGCCCTGGTTCACACTTGAGCGTTTTACAGCGCGTTTGAACGCGCTGTAAAACGCCCGACGCATAAACAAGTACTTGAGCTTTTTTTTGGGCGTTTGTCGCGCGTTTTGGTCCATAGACTTCAATGGGAACGCTCAACGCTTGTTTGTTTGCGCGTTTTGGACACTGAAATCGCGCGTTCGAACGCGCGTTTGGATTTTGCAACATGCTGGAAAAGGCTGCACACCAGGTGCAAAGCACAGTTTGGGACAGAATCCAGCATGGAGGAGTGTGTGTGTGACCCCGAGACACTCATCAGACTGGTGCAGGCCAAACGCTGCCTGTATGACACACAGGATGCAAAGTACAAAAACAGGAGGAGCAGGCAGCAGGCCTGGGAGGATATTGCAAACACCATCTGGCCAGATTGGGCAAGTTACAGCAAGACAGTCAAACAAGGAAAAGGTATTTCCATGTGTGTTCTAATGTGAAAAGTAAACTTCTTGTGTGCAGTGGTGTACCAACTATATGTAATAGCCCTGGCCAGCTCTACCTGCAGCCCTCCAGCTGTTGTCAACCGCCACCTTCACAAATGCTGGGCTGTATTTTACTTGCTGGAGCGTGTGCAGGCATGCATGGAGTTGGATTTTAGCCACAGCTAGAGGGACGCAGCATCACCATCCCTGTTCTTGTATATGGGCACTCAGTGGCCTTAGTTTACAAAGAATGATGATATGCCCATTACATGTTGTATAGTGTCCCCTCACCCCTTTAGTTTTTAGTACTGTCCTGGTTCACCCTCCCCACATTCTGGTACAATGCAATGGCCCAGTATGTTCAATTTGCAGTGGTTCCACTGTCTTATGCCAGACTGCGCTCTTTCAATCTGCAAATGTAGTGGCATTTTGGGGTGAGGGATTTGAAGCCTAAGTTGTTGTTGATATGGTGTACTTTATCAAATTAGACTGCTTGTGGACTATGGGTGGGCTGGCATATTTTAGGTGCTTCTGTTTTTAACGTGCCAGTATTGGGCACCATGATGGGATCCGTTATTTCACCCACATTGGCTTATATTCTACTGGCCGAGTATTGGGCACTTAAATGGGACACATTATTTCGGCCACATTTTAAACCAGTGTTAATGGGCGACTATTGATGGCCACTATAGGGGCATCCCCAAGGGGCACTATATAGGTGAAAAAACAGAAATGCACAAATGATCTTTTCACACTTTGTAATTTAGGCATAGTAATAAACAACCAAAATGGAAATAAAACCTTCATATTTAAACAGTCTTTTCATCAGCAAAATATAAATTAACATAAACTTAGATGGCTTCCAATTGCCATGGTAACGCCCCATGTGGTGATAAAAATATGCGGTGAAGTGGTCCCTGACAGCTGCACCGTGTCTGGTCCCACGCACACCGCTTGGATTAGGACTCTCCAAGGAATGGCTGAGGGAATCTTCAAAATTAAAGCCATCCCGTACACGAACAAAATTATGCAGAACACATGCTGCCTTCACGGCTGAGATGGCGGTCTCCAATTTTAAATGAATAGGAGAATGGAGAAAACGCCATTTGTTAGCTAAAATGCCGAAGGCGCACTCCACCACCCTGCGTGCCCTTGTCAGCCGGTAATTAAACACCCGCCTGGCAATGGAGAGACCCCGGCTGGAGTACGGCCTCATAAGATGCTCCCCAGCGCAAAGGCCTCGTCCCCCACAAAAACAAAGGGCATCGACGGATAAGTAGTCCCAGGCAGTGTGGTGTTCCCGGGAGGTCCAGCTCATTATTATTGAGCATTTGCCCAAAGGCAGAATGCCCCAAAACAGCAGAGTCTGAGCTGCTGCCGTAGGACCCCACGTCAATGTATCTGAAGCAATAGTTGGCATCACACACCGCGAAAAGAACAAACGAAAAATATTTTTATAATTAAAAATTGACTCCCGCTCCTGATGGGCTTCTTAACGCGGATGTGCTTGCCGTCTATTGCGCCGACACAGTTTGGGAAATTGCAGGATTGGAAAAATATCCGCAATTTGCAGCCAGTCCTCCTTCTGTGGTTGGGCCATCACAGCTGGATGAAGGACATCCCAAATTGCCAGGCAGGTTTCCCGGACGACCATACTGGCTGTGGACTTGCCGATGAGGAAGGCGAAGTGTAGACTGGCCAATGACTGTCCGGTCGCTAAATACCTGAAACAAATGTAAGAAAATAAAGAGACATTAACGGATGTTTTTTTTATTTTTTCATAGTCAACACTATCAAAGGCAAATGGAAAAGCCTGAAAGATGCCTTTATCCGCCATAGGCGCAAAGAAAGGGAGCAGAGGAGTGGATCTTCCCAAGCGCACACTCCAGTTACGTGCATGCTCAACAGATGTCATTTTTGATACCGTGCACGGAAATGCGGAGGTGAGTCAAGGGCATACACAGGAGAGGATGTGGTATGACATGACATACATTCAATTTCATATGGGGAACATACTTACCTATATTTTCCACTTCACAGCACCGATAGTAGCTGGGAACCCAGCCAGGCGCGAGATGACGAAGAAGAGGACGAGGGCACAACCATGGACAGTGAGCCCGGACCATCTATGGGGCCAATGAGTCCTCCAGGCCCCCACCCACTCCGAGTATCGTGAGCCCAACGCAGCCTGTCCCAGCTGTCCCAGAGGCAAGTCGGCAGCCCCGACATAAAAGGAGGAGAACAGAGAGGCATGAGGACAGGCTAATAGGCTGCCTGGATGCCCTGGCACATCCTGTGCCAAAACTTTCTAGTGATGCCCATTTTCTCCTCAGTCTAGAGGAGAAAATGCTACATGTGCCCAGAAATCTGGTCACAAAAGTAAGGGATGAGTTGTCTAAGACCATTGATAAATATTGCATCCCTTATGAAATCCCCACATCTATTAGTGCCCCACAGCAGGCCCCACTGCATACAGCACAGCAGGCCCCACTGCAGCCAGCACTGCAGGCCCCACTGCAGCCAGCACTGCAGGCCCCACTGCAGCCAGCACTGCAGGCCCCACTGCAGCCAGCACTGCAGGCCCCACTGCAGCCAGCACTGCAGGCCCCACTGCAGCCAGCACTGCAGGCCCCACTGCAGCCAGCACAGCAGGCCCCACTGCAGCCAGCACAGCAGGCCCCACTGCAGCCAGCACAGCAGGCCCCACTGCAGCCAGTACAATATGGCCAACAATATGGTCCACAATATGGGCCGCAATATGGGCTCCAATATGGCCCACAATATGGGCCACTACATCCCCAACAACACCCTCACACATACCCAGCACACACATACACACAAAGTAACATACAACACCCTCCTGACACATGGCAGACACAACACACATCATACCCATATACCTCAACAAGCACGGGCCCAAGCACCTTCACCACCCCCACCACTGAAATGCCACCCGCAAATCAGTCTCACGGAGCCAGAGAGACACGGCGGGATCCCGAGGTTGAGTTTTCAGGGCCGCAATATGAAACCCTGTGAAAATTTTATGAGGGCAATTCTCAGGCTCAAGGATATTTTTATGTTGTTTACCAAAATTGCTCCTTTGTTAAACAGAGTTAACAAATTTAAGTTGGAAATGTAGGATGTTATTACATTCACCAAAGATAAATAATTTGAAGCAAATGTTTGGACTATTTTTTGAAAGTGAGGGGTAAAACATGGCCAAATGAGGATACATGATGCATGTATGGGATATCTATGCCACACGTTGACAACATACACATCACATACCCCCACACAAACACTCATGCGTCACAAACAACCAGAGAAACACGGCGAAACTCAAATCCTAGCACAACACACTGCAAATGGATTAAATGGCCACAATAATAAGCTACTTACCGCAAAGTAATGACCAGTCTTTCCACTGGTGGGATGCAGTCCCGCATAAAGGTGTCCTGACGCTGCAAATGAGGGGACAACAGCACCAGGAGCTCGTCAAAGCTATGAAACAATAAAATGTTCATGGTTAACAATACAAAAAGCACAAAACACTTAGCTTAACCATTGAAAAACATTGCAACAACGTATACGTACTAACCTGTGGATGGACATCCTGGTGTAGTCCAAAAACTTGTCCTCATGGGCACGGAGGTTGGCATACAGTGCCCAGAACTGGCCCCTCTCCTGTCTATTTGCAATGACTGGATGGACCCAGAAACGCCGCCTGCTGTCCCGCCTTCTCCTGAAGCTGCTCCAGTTCGATAGCTGCAACAACTGCCGCAACACGCCGCCGTCTATAACATTCCATGACTACAACCAGCACTCTCTACCAACACACATGGAATTTCACACCTACAATGCCCTATGATTGGCCAAACTTCATATAGACAGGGAAATTTGGTCATTGGACAACACTGCAGTCAATCACACAAACGCTGCGTCAAACGCGCGCTTACTATTGCAAAAACGAGCATAAAACGCGCGTCAAACGCGCGACAAAACGCTCGATAAACGCGTCTTAGAAGCGCTCAGGTCTGAACCCAGTGTTATACTCTGCTTCCACTTAGAGCTACATTTTCCTTTTAACTTCGACATCATGATTACTCAGTATTTTCATTTGGGCAATCAGCACACCGCTCTGACACTGCTCTCCCGGTTAACATAGCTGCTTTCTTTTCAAGCTTGCGTGTTTTTCCTTGTTGGTTTGCTATATTCCAAAGGCCTACTTTTGCTGTTCGCTTCAAAGGAAAAAAAAAAAAAATGCGGTTGGTTAATGTTTATTCATGCACGTGGTTCGCATCACTGATGTCCATGCATATCCCATCGGGTCTGGCTCACGTTTTGATTACTACTCGTCATTGTAAGGCCATTCCGGTCAGTCTCATGGCTTGAGGGGTCTCATGGCTTCGGTGGCCTTATGATCGCTTCGGCCTTATGGCTCCAGGGGCCCTTTGACCGTTCTTCATGTTGTTTGTTAGGGATACCATATGGTTGTAGGCTGTTTAGTGTCTTAGGCTCCCTGTCAGAGGGGTTCATGGTTACGCAAGTTCCCAAGTCATATAAGTGGTTTATAAAAAAAAAAAAACTGCCGTTAGAGTATCGCATGTATGGCTCTGCCATTAGTCTCTCACGTATAGCTTCTCCGAGTTAGTGTTACACATATGACTCCGCCATTAGTCTCCCGCGCATGGGTTCTCCGATTTACTGTTACACATATGACTCTGCCATTAGAGTCCCCACGCATGACTTCTCGGTTTATGTTTTACACATGACTCCGCCATTATAGTTTCCCTAGCAACGCTTCTCCGATTTAGTGTCCACCATTAGAGTCCTCACGCATGGCTTCACCGATTTAGTGTTACACGTATGACTCCGCCATTAGAGGCTCTCACGCATGGCTTCTCTGATTTAGTGTCCGCCATTAGAGTCCCTCACGCATGGCTTCACCGATTTAATGTTACACATATGACTCCATCATTAGTCTTCCACGCATGGCTTCTCCGATTTAGTGTTACACATATGACTCCATCATTAGTCTCTCATGCATGGCTTCTCCGATTAAGCATTTCACTTATGACTTTGCCATTAGTCCCCCACGCATGGCTTCTCCGATTTAGTGTTACACGTGTGACTCCGCACTTAGAGTCTCTCACGCATGGCTTCTCTGATTTAGTGTCCGCCATTAGAGTCTCTCACGCATGGCTTCTCTGATTTAGTGTCCGCCATTAGAGTCTCACGCATGGCTTCTCTGATTTAGTGTCCGCCATTAGAGTCTCTCACGCATGGCTTCTCTGATTTAGTGTCTGCCATTTGAGTCTCTCACGCATGGCCTCTATGGTTAAGTGCCCATTAGTCTCCCACGCACGGCTTCTCCGATTCAGTGTTACACATTTGACTCCGCCATTAGAGTCTCTCACGCATGGCTTCTCTGATTTAGTGTCCGCCATTAGAGTCTCTCACGCATGGCTTCTCTGATTTAGTGTCCGCCATTAGAGTCTCTCATGCATGGCTTCTCTGATTTAGTGTCCGCCATTAGAGTCTCTTACGCATGGCTTCTCCGGGTTAGTGTCCTCCATTAGAGTCTCTCACGCATGGCTTCTCCAATTAAGTGTCTGCCATTTGAGTCTCTCACGCATGGCTTCTATGGTTAAGTGCCCATTAGTCTCCCACGCACGGCTTCTCCGATTCAGTGTTACACATTTGACTCCGCCATTAGAGTCTCTCACGCATGGCTTCTTTGATTTAGTGTCCGTCATTAGAGTCTCTCACGCATGGCTTCTCTGATTTAGTGTCCGCCATTAGAGTCTCTCACGCATGGCTTCTATGGTTAAGTGCCTATTAGTCTCCCACGCACGGCTTCTCCGATTTAGTGTTACACATATGACTCCACCATTAGAGTCTCTCACGCATGGCTTCTCTGATTTAGTGTCCGCCATTAGAGTCTCTCACGCATGGCTTCTCCGATTTAGTGTCCGCCATTAGAGTCTCTCACGCATGGCTTCTCCGATTTAGTGTTGACATATGACTCCGCCATTAGTCTCTCACACATGGCTCCACTATCAGAGTCTCTCACGCATAGCCTCTTCGATTAAGGGTTGACATATGACTTCGCCATTTAAGGTCGGCCACGTGGCCCCACCACAGGTAGGTTCCATGTCTTTTCTGCCGCTTGGGCGAGGGTGTTGGTGCCGGGCCTAAGTCCTGGGTATCGGTCTGTCTTCCAGTAGGAGGTACAGTAATAAGGCGCAATTCTCAATTTCTCATGTCTACAGGCGCTGCATACATAGTATCACAACCTTAAGCTTATTTCCGGTCACAACTGCAGGTATGGCGTGTTCGTTTCTCTGTCTTCATTACAGGCAACATTAGCTTGTTAATTGAAATAGCCATGTATTCGTGTTGATGGTTCCCCAGGCCTGGTGAGTTTACACATTCCACTTGAATCTACTAGTAGAGGAACACGGCATACGCCATGTTCTAAATTTTTGGCCCCTTACATATAAAAGGCGGCCTGGGGTATAAGTAGAGGTGTAGTAGTTCGCAACCAGGAATAGTTGGTGCCCGTTCAAGGCCCTCGGCGAACGCTTGGTATTCATTTAGACCTTCCAACAGATTCACCATGGTTTGTTCAGTCTGCAGCTCTCTGGATCCAGATCTTCTCGTAATATGTTCATACGTTGTTAGTATACATAGGAGTAAATCGTTTCTGATTACCGGCCACTCCTTCAATCGCATCAGCGTTAGTCACCTCCAAGTACGATGTGCCGGTGCACATGACAGAGGTAAGGTAGATGGTAGTCACTGTGACACGTACGGTAAATTCCGCACCTTCATCAGGGAATGTCTTTTACGTTCAACGTGGGCGTAGTAATGGTATGTATATATTTTGCTCTAACCTAAGGCCTGTTCTTTTTGGTCCCTTTAGGCTGCCCTACCGCAGCAGTCATGGCACAATTCTACTGCTTGTCGTAGATAGGGTTGTTAGGTTAGGTACACCTTTCTGATAGCTGATCCGACCACAAGTATTAAGCAAATATATTTGCTGTATTTGTGGGAGGGGAGGCTGATTACAAGGCAATTTACATGCACCTGTGGGCGTAGGCTAGCTGTTTGCTAGGCTATTTATAGGCACCTGTGGGTCCAGGCTGACGCCGGTTCAGCTGATTTCTCCCACCCACCCACACCTTCTTACAGTCATTTCATATTAGGGTGGCCCCCTTTAGGCTGCCTTACCGCAGCAGTCATGGCACAATTCTACTGCTTGTCGTAGATAGGGTTGTTAGGTTAGGTACACCTTTCTGATAGCCGATCCGAGTACTAGTTAAGCTTCTTATTTTAACCTTTAACCTTTTTTTTTTTTTCAGCCCTTAGTTACATCCCTTTTTTCCCCCTCTTTTCTTTATGTCCTTTTACTTCAAATGCCACTGCCCAGACGTATATTCTCAATAGAGCACCACACAAGGCACATACATGTGGGCAAAAAGAGGAACAGGGACAGATGCATCAAACACACTTTCTCCCCACAGTTTTCTCACGTGTCAGATGTCTTCGCCCAGTAAATACTGGCACAGGAGGGAGCAGGAGACGCGAGCCAGCAGAGGCAGGAGCAGTCAAGAGCCGGCACGGCACAGCACCAGCAGGGGAGGAGGCAGGACCAACAGAGCCAGCATAGAAGCGGAGGAGCGGAGGAAGCGGGGAGAGCCAGACGGAGCCAAGGCAGGAGGAGAGGGACACGTCAGGCAACAAGCTGCAGCTGCCCAGAAGTCCGCACCCACCGCGAGCGGCAGTAAGCACAGCAAGCGAGCAGGAGGCCGTCCGGGGTTCAGCGCACACAAGTTCGGGAGAATTCACAGGGGGCCGGCGTACTCAGGCTTCAGACTTCGGGCAGCAGGCGCTAGCCGGAAGACGAGGAGGGAGGGAGGAGGGCAGGGGAGGAGAGCGCAACGTGAAGTGTTCACGTCATCACGCCTGGAACCAAAACCACTCTGTGGTCTCCTGATGCTGCTGCAACCTCTACGCTATGTCACCTTGCCACTCTGTGGTGTCCTTGTGCTGCTGCTGCCACCTCCACACTTTGACAACTTTCCACTCTGCAGTCTCATGATGCTGCTGCCACCTCCACACTATCTCACCTTGCTACTCTGTGGCCTCCTGATGATGATGCTACCTCAACACTGTCATTTTCCCCTCCCCACGACAGCACCACAGAGAGATGGCTCCACCTCTGGGACAGGAAACCTGCAGTATAAAAGGTGGAGCCCTCTCAGTGAGGTTTCCTGTCCCAGGAGATGGGGAGCCTGCAGTTTTTCCTTAGGAGTCCCTACATCTTCAAGGCCCGGATAGTTTCCGGAGGATGGGGGACTTACCGGCGGGGTCCATCCTCCAGAGTCTGGGGTGCGAGGACCCTAGGAGAGCGTGTCCGGTCCTGGTCGGAACGATCTCCTGCCGCTGGTGACGCCTACCTCCTCATGTGCAGCAGAGGTGGCGGGGATGCCGGGCATAGCGCTGGTGGAGTGCACTTCCGGCGACATGCGGTCCACAGGCTGATTTCCGGAGATTGTGCGTTCCAGTGACGCACTTCCGGTGGCGACCGGAAGTGCGTCGGAAGGGCCAGAATCGCGGGCCCAGAGTTATTTAAACAGGCGGCAAGCACGATATGGCCAGCCTTTGTTTGCAGAGGTGCTGGCTCCTTATCTGGTGGACGTTTTACATTCAGGAGAGTTTGCCTGGAGGTAGGCATCTGGGGGGACCCAGGATTCGTGTTTTTTCATGTACTGACAGCCTCATATATACACAGTGCGGTATGGAGGAGGACAAGCCTGTGGAGATCTTGGAGGGAGACACCCAGCCGGTACTGGAATCATTTCTTCTGGGGGTAAGTGCTGGGAAAAAAGTGTATGTTACTAATGGGATATTCGTATGCATATATTTTAGGCAATCCCTAAGAAGGCCTCTTCCAAAAAGAAATATAAGGAATGCCCATTGTGCAGGGGTGGCATTGTCCTCCGCTTATTATTCTAAAAGACTGTGCCAGGCCTGCATAGATAAAACTGTATCGGAAGAAGGTCCCAGCTTTATGGACAACATTAGGTCTGTGATTAGGTCTGAAGTGAAAGAGACCTTAAAATCACGTAAAAGACAAAAGAAAGTTCAGGAGGAACGCGAATCTAAATCGGAAAAATCAGATGCCAGTGAGGAAGAAGTCTTTCTAGATGATCCGGCCTCTTCATCCTCATCCGAAGCGAGAGAGAAGGAACTTATTTATTTCCAGCAGAAGATACGGAAAAATTATTAAAAGCTATTCGTTCAACCTTACAGTTGGATGATATTAAGGAAAATAAAACTATAGCGGACGTTGTTTTTGAAGGATTAGGGGAAAAGAAGCGCAGAATTTTTCCCAATCATAGTAATATAGAGGCAATGATTCATAAGGAATGGAACAAACCAGATAAAAAGGTTTTTCTCACTCGTAGCTTTAAAAGAAAATACCCCTTTGAGGAAGAGGCTTCTTCATCTTGGAGCAAGGCTCCTATGATCGATGTGGCCATCTCTAAAATAGCTAGGCGATCAGCGCTGCCCTTTGAAGATCTGGGTTCCCTTAGGGAACCTATGGATAAGAAGATTGAAGCTTGTCTCAAGAATTCATGGGAAGCTTCAACTTCTTCCTTTAAGCCTAATATCGCTTCTACGGTGGCAGCCAGGTCGGTAGCTATTTGGCTACAGAGATTGGAGGCCCAGATTAAGGACAGGTGTCCTAGAGAGCAATTGCTGGAATCCCTGCCTACATTAAAAAAGGCGGTGGATTTCATTGCGGACGCCTCTATGGATGGTGTTAGACTTGCTGCTAGGGATTCTTCCCTTTCTAATTCAGCTCGCAGAGCCCTGTGGCTGAAGTATTGGAGGGGAGGGGATCTAGCTTCCAAACAAAGGTTATGCAGCATCCCCTGCCAGGGTCAATTTTTATTCGGGCCCGAGTTAGATTCTTTACTTGAGAAGGCGGCTGACAGGAAAAAGAGATTTCCAGATAGCAGACAGGATTCATCACGTCCTTTTCGGAATTTTAAGCAGCCCTTTCGTAACCAGTCTAGGTTCCAATATAAAAAGGAAGAAAAAGACCAGGATTCCAGGTATAAGAGCTCAGGCAGAAAGGGGTTTCTCTTTCAGAATGCTTCCTCCCAACAGAGGAAGCAGTCCAAGCAATGACGCCAGAAGTTCGGTAGGGGGAAGGCTTCGGGACTTCGTCTCGGCTTGGGATCAGGTAGCCGGGTCCTGGGTAAAAGATATTTTGAAAACAGGATTAAAACTAGAATTTCTAAGTTCTCCCCTCACAGATTTATAACAACAAATTGTTCCCTGGAGATGGCCAGAGAAGTGTCAGCATTACTAGAGAAAGAAGTATTAATACCTGTCCCAGAGGAGGAGTGGGGCAGGGGTTATTATTCAACTCTAAGGAAGGACCTTCCTTACGGAAGAAAGGATCTGTTCGGTTCAGAAGGTAGTCAGGGACTTAATAGTGAGGAAAACAGTAAAAATCAGAAAGGCGATGTCAGTCCTGGGAACATTGACCTCTTGCATCACTGCGGTGGAATGGTCTCAATTCCATACCAGACAGTTGCAGGGAGAAATTCTCCAGGCAGTAGAAAGAGAAAAAGGAAATTTGGAGGCAGGGATGAATGTGACGGAGGAGGGTCTTCAGTCCCTGTTGTGGTGGACCAAACGTCAAAACTTATGTCAGGGTACGGAATGGTTCCCTCCAGCCCCTGTGGTGATCACTACGGACGCCAGTCCTTGGGGTTGGGGGCTCACTTCCTGGACCAGAACTTCCAGGGGAGCTGGTCGGCTTTGCAAAGGTCCTGGTCCTCGAACATGAAGGAGTTGTTCGCGGTCAGGCTAGCCCTGAAAAGTGCCCTTCCCTTTGTCAGGGGAGTCAGGTCAGGGTCATGTCGGACAATCAGACTGTAGTGGCTTATATAAATCATCAGGGGGCACAAGATCCCAAAGTTTGATGAAGGAAGCGAGCCTTCTGTTCCAGGAAATAGAAGGGCAGATAGATCACATCTCAGCCCTCCATATCAGAGGGGTAGACAATGTGAGAGCAGACTTTCTAAGTCGGCACACACTAAAGCAAGGGGAATGGTCCCTAAGTCCTCAGGTGTTTCTTCAGATAACGAAATTGTGGGGAGTTCCTTCAATAGATCTATTTGCCTCCAGGGGGAACAGAAAGGTGAGGCATTTTTATTCTCTAAATCCGGGAGAATCCCCAGATGGGATAGATGCTCTACTTCAGAGGTGGAATTTCAACCTGGGGTATGCCTTCCCTCCCTTTCAGTTGATTCCCCGAGTCTTGAAGAAGATCAGGTCAGAGAGGGCCAGGGTAATCATGATCGCTCCCTTCTGGCCAAAGAGGGGGTGGTTCTCGCTGATAAGAGAGTTGTCGGTGGCAGATCCGTGGATTCTGCCAGAATCGGAGGATCTATTGACACAGGGTCCAATATTTCATCCAAAAGCGAGTTCCCTTCATCTAGCCGCATGGATATTGAGAGGGTGATCCTGTACAAAAAGGGTTTACTAAACCAGTGGTGGAAACTTTGCTTAAAAGCAGAAAGGAGGTGACCAACAGAATTTATACCAGAATCTGGAAGAGGTTTAGTTCCTTTGCAGGGTTGTCACTAGAGGAGGACCTAGGAGCTCCCCTATCTATAAGATCCTAGAATTTCTTCAGAGGGGGTTGGCTTTAGGCTTGGCCAAAAGCACTTTAAAGGTTCAGGTCTCAGCTTTGTCGGCCCTTTGGGGGCAAGTTTGGCCTCAGATTTCTGGATTATTAGATTTTTTAGAGCAGTGGATCGTATAGTTCCTATCTCGGGCCCTAGGTTCCCTCCGTGGGATCTTAACTTGGTTTTGAACTCCCTTACGCAAAATCCATTTGAACCCATGGAAGAAGTTTCTATTAAGTTCCTAACTTGGAAGCTGGTGCTTTTAGTGGCTCTGACTTCAGCTCGTAGAATTAGTGAATTACAGGCCATTTCTATTAGCCCCCGTTTATGTTGATCAAGGAGGATAGGGTTGTCATTAGACCCGATCCCAATTTTCTCCCTAAAGTGCCCTCTAAAACCAATAGGTTGCAGGAAATTGTTCTACCTTCTTTTACACTAGCCCCAAAAATGACAGGGAGAGAGGGTTCCATACCCTGGATGTTAGGAGAACCCTCTTACAGTACTTGAAAGAAACTAAAGAATGGAGAAAGGATTCTCTCTCTTTATTCTGTTCTCCAGAGTCAACAGGGGTAAGAAAGCCTCTAAAAGTTCCATCGCTAGGTGGATTAAGAGTGTGATTGCGTTTGCTTACACAAATTCTGGCTCTACGCCTCCTGCGGGGCTTAGGGCGCATTCTACACGAGCTGTTTCTACCTCTTGGGCGGAGAGGGCTAATGTGTCTATCGACCAGATCTGTAAAGCAGCAACTTGGTCCTCTCCGTCCACTTTCTATCGTCATTATCGGCTTCAATTAGACTCTGTCTCTGACACTCTCTTTGGTAGGAAGGTGCTGGAAGTTGCTACCCACCCTGTTTAGAATCTCTGTAATCTCTCTCTGTGGTGCTGTCGTGGGGGAGGGAAAAACATCGGTTACACTTACCGGTAAGTGGTTTTTCCTGACCCCACGACAGCACCATTTCATTCCCTCCCTTCTGGTGTTTTTGGCCTGTTGGTGGTGGTCTGTCGCATAAAAAAAGTATATATATATATATATATATATGTGCTTAACTGGGTGGGAGTCCTCTCTTTCTCTGAAAACCTCACTGAGGGGGAGAGAGGTCTCCACCTTTTATACTGCAGGTTTCCTGTCCCAGAGGTGGAGCCATCTCTCTGTGGTGCTGTCGTGGGGTCAGGAAAAACCACTTACCGGTAAGTGTAACCGATGTTATTCCACCCTGTTGCCTCCTCCTGATGCTGCTTCTGCTGCAGCTGCCACCTCCACACTCTGTCATTGTGCCACTCTTTAGTCACCTGATGCTGCTGCTGCCACCTCCACACTGTCATTGTGCCACTCTGTGGCTTCCTCCTGATGCTGCTGCCACCTCCACACTCTGTCATTGTGCCACTCTATGGTTTGCTCATGTTGCTGCTGCTGTCACCTCCACACTGTCATTGTGCCACCCTGTGGCCTCCTCCTGATGCTGCTGCCGCCACCTCCACACTCTGTCATTGTGCCACTCTGTGGCCTCCTGATGCTGCTGCTGCCACCTCCAAACTGTCATTGTGCCACTCTGTGGTCTCCTCTGGATGCTGCTGCCACCTTCACATTGTTATAGGGCCACTCTGTGGACTTTTCATGCTGTTCTTACCCTCCCCACATTTTTCTGAAAATTCTTCGAACCAGCTGAATCAATTTTTTTAGAAATTCTCTTATCTTTCACCGTGGCATAAGAAGTCCAGCTACTTTACACTGGTAGCATGGTTCTGGTTCTCCTCTGACAAAGTGGCTTACTATGGAATATGTGTACTGAAGGACCTGGTGCAGGGCATTGACGGTGTCATATTGGATGAGGCTAATTAATGTGTTTTCAAGGCACACTCATCTCTCCTATCCTCTGGAATAGTGTTGAGCGAACAGTTCGAGCATAATTCAGGTTCATACTGAATTTTGGGGTGTTTGGGACACAGACCCGAACCCGAACATTTTCAAAAAGTTCGGGTTCGGGTCCGTTGTTCGGCGATTTCTTCCCGCTTTCTGAAGGGCTGCACAGCTTCAAGGAGTTCCCTGGCATGGCACTTCTTTAAACAATGTGCTGACGACAAGACCCGAGTGGTTTGCACGCTGTGCCATCAGAGCCTGAAGCGAGGCATTAACGTTCTGAAACTTAGCACAACCTGCATGACCAGGCATCTACATGCAAAGCATGATCTGCAGTGGAATAAACTGGAGTTGTGGCGGGGTATTGAACAACAGACTGACGAGTGGTTTCTGCTGGTGGGCCTCAAGCCCGGCCTGGTGGTGTGCGAGAATGGGCAAAATCTCGTTGCAGCTCTGGTACTAGCCGGTTTGATGCACATCCCTTGCCTGGCACATGTGCTGAATTTGGTGGTGCAGAAGTTCATTCACAACAACCCCGACATGTCAGAGCTGCTGCATAAAGTGCGGGCCGTCTGTGCGCGCTTCGGGATTCACATCCTGCCGCTGCTCGCCTGTCTGCGCTACAGCGGAACTTCAGCCTTCCTGCTCACTTCCTCATATGCGACGTACCGACCAGGTGGAACTCCACCTTGCACATGCTGGAGAGACTGTGCGAGCAGCAGCAGGCCATAGTGGAGTTACAGCTGCAGCACGCACGCGTCAGTCACACTGCGGAACAGCACCACTTCACCACCAATGATTGGGCATCCATGCGAGACCTGTGTGCCCTGTTGCTCTTTTTCGAGTACTCCACCAACATGGCCAGTGGTGATGACACCGTTATCAGCATTACAATACCACTTCTATGTGTCCATTAGATAACGCTTAGGGCGATGATGGAAGAGGAAGTGACCCAGGAGGAGGAGGAGGATGAGGGGTCATTTTTATCACTTTCAGGCCAGTCTGTTAGAAGTGGCTCAGAGTGAGGTTTTTGCAGCAGCAGAGGCCAGGTACAAATGTGGCCAGCCAGGGCCCACTACTGGAGGAACGAGGAGGATGAGGAGGAGGTGGAGGAGGATGAGGATGAAGTAGGTTCACAGCGGGGTGGCACCCGACACAGCTCAGGCCCATCACTGGTGCATGGCTGGGGGATACGGAGGACGATGACGATACGCCTCCCACAGAGGACCGCTTGTCCTACCTCTGGGGAGCCTGGCACACATGAGCGACTACATGCTGCAGTGCCTGCGCAACGACAGCAGAGTTGCCCACATTTTAAAGTGTGCGGACTACTGGGTTGCCACCCTGCTGGATCCCCGGTACAAAGACAATGTGCCCACCTTACTTCCTGCACTGGAGCGTGATAGGAAGATGCGCGAGTACAAGCGCACGCTGGTAGACGCGCTCCTGAGAGCATTCACAAATGTCACAGGGGAACAGGTGGAAGCCCAAGGCGAAGGCAGAGGAGGAGCAAGAGGTCGCCAATGCAGCTGTTTCACGGCCAGCTCCTCTGAGGGCAGGGTTAGCATGGCAGAAATGTGGAAAAGTTTTGTCTCCACGCCACAGCTAACATGGTTGAACAGTACGTCTGCACACCCCTCCATGTAATGACTGATGGTTCGGCCCCATTCAACTTCTGGGTCTCCAAATTGTCCAGGTGGCCAGAGTTAGTATTTTATGCCTTGGAGGTGCTGGCCTGCCCGGCGGCCAGCGTTTTGTCTGAACGTGTATTCAGCACGACAGGGACGTCATTACTGACAAACGCAGCCGCCTGTCCACAGCCAACGTGGACAAGCTGACATTCATAAAAATGAACCAGGCATGGATCCCACAGGACCTGTCCCTCCCCTTGTGCAGAATAGTCATTTATAACTGCCTCGCCCTCAACCATGTATTCTTGTACTCCGGGGCACTTCTTTATTGAATCCTCATTTTTTAACTTTACCATGATCTTGCGGTGCAACCCAAAGTAGAATGAACCTCTCCTCAATCTGGGCGTCGGGGCCTAAATAACTGAAAGTGGCCTTCTCCAGTGGTGGGTGATATGACGCCTTATTCCTTGCTGTGGGACCTCTCTCCTCTGTCTGGGTGCTGGGGCCTAAATAACTGAAAGTGGCCTTCTCCAGTGGTGGGTGATATGATGCCTTATTACTTGCTGTGGGACCTCTCTCCTCTGTCTGGGTGCTGGGACCTAAATAACTGAAAGTGGCCTTCTCCAGTGGTGGGTAATATGACGCCTTATTCCTTGCTGTGGGACTTCTCTCCTCTGTATGGGTGCTGGGGCCTAAATAACTGAAAGTGGCCCTCTCCAGTGGTGGAGTGATATGACGCTTTATTCCTTGCTGTGGGACCTCTCCTCTGTCTGGGTGCTGGGGCCTAAATAACTGAAAGTGGTCTTCTCCAGTGGTGGATGATATGATGCCTTATTCCTTGCTGTGGGACCTATATCCTCTGTCTGGGTGCTGGGGCCTAAATAACTGAAAGTGGCCTTCTCCAGTGGTGGGTGATATGACGCATGATTCTTTGCTATGGGACCTCTCTCCAATTGATATTGGTTAATTTTTATTTATTTTAATTCATTTCCCTATCCACATCCAGCCCTCTAGCCCTTTCCTAGACTATTTTACAGCCTTTTAAGTGCCTAAAGTTCGGGTCCCCATTGACTTCAATGGGGTTCGGGTTCGAGTTAAAGTTCGGGTCGAGTTCGGATCCCGGACCCGAACATTTTCGGGAAGTTCGGCCGAACTTCTCGAACCCGAACATCCAGGTGTTCGATCATCTCTACTAGGGGCATTATTGAGCTCCTAGATATTTTGACCACAGCCATATCCATTTTGGGATCAACAACTATTCTAGCTCCTGTTACTGCCAGAGAGGGAATATCTGCTTAAACTGTTTGTTAAAAATGGGAGACCTTTGAGGTGCCTAATAATCCAGTGATAACAGAACTATAAGGGAGATATCCACTTAAAAGCATTGGGTCCCCTAGACTTAGAGTCTGAGTGAGTTTAGATAGCTTCTCAATGCCCATAAGACAGGTTACTTCCAGGAATGCAGCTGCCGATATATACGGCGGCCATCTTACAGTCAGACCTTTTCCAGTGTTCATAGTGCAGGGATAGACGTGTTAAGATGCAAGTGGAAAGTGGCAAGTGGAAAAACAATTGTGGAAATAAAAAGACTGAAAAAACTATTTAAAAGTGCAGGGAAAAGATAGTGAGGAATCATTTCACAGCATCTTAGTGCTGGGAGAGATGTTGGAAAGCGCTAGGGACATTGATAGGAAAGGGATTTGCAAGTGCAGGGAAAGATTATTTGGGGATCCAAATAGTCATTAGACAGCTCTGTCATTCCAGCTTTTGTTATTGGGTTGCAAGTGTTATGTTAAAAAGCCTTTAGAGGCTTATATCTTAGTATCCTATTCAGTACTACAAAAAAAAATATATACGCATTTTACTTCTGCAGTTATTCCTGTTGAAAGTGTATAGGGCGTATTTCAGTAAAAAATAAAAAAATATATATATATATATATATATATAAGGACTGCACTGTTGCAGTTATTTCTAGTGAAAGCGTATTGAGGCGTATTTTAGTCCAACAAGAAATATACTTTCAGTTCGCTTCTGTATTTATTTCTGGTGAAAGCGTATAGAGGCGTATTTCAGTAAAAAATAAAAATATATACGCACTGCACAGTTGCAGTTATTTCTGTTGAAAGCATATAGGAACGTATTTCAGTCCAACAAGAAATATATATTCTCAGGTCACTTCTGCAGTTATTTCTGGTGAAAGCGTATAGAGGCGTATTTCAGTAAAAAAATATATATATATACGCACTGCACTGTTGCAGTAATTTCTGTTGAAATCGTATAGTGGCCTATTTTTGTCACGGTCCCTCCTGTGAGAGAGGTGAGAAAATCAGATAGATTTGCTGCACGTGAGGCTAGGCTCTCTGCTTTTCTCTATGTATGTTGTTGTTTGGCAGGATCTCACCTTTCCTTAGGTGCCGCACATTATCAATGATGAGGATCTATTTAGGTCCGCCTCACACTGCTGACCATGCAGTTGATATTTCTTCTTGGAGTTGTTAGAGCTTGTTTGTCTTGGATCTCCTGCTTCTCCATACATCTCTAAGCTAAGTACTTGTTGCTTTCTCTGTTTGTTATTCTCTGGTGTGTGTTGTTTCTAGGCCGCAGAGAGACGTGCGGTTCCTTCATCAGGGAAGGAACCAGCTGTCTCATCTCCTGCTACCTATCCTAGGCTTCGCCAGTTTTAGCAGGGCATAGGTATCCGGCGTATGAGTATTTCCACCATTTGGATCTGCTCATACTGGCAGGAGTTAGGGAAAGGCCTAGGTATTACTAGGAGGTCACCATCCCTCTTCCTTAGCTTTTGAGGCCTAGACTGTTGTCTATTTGTTGTTGTGTGTATCTGGTGTTTTCCCCATTCCCATAACTTGTGACAATTTTAGTCCAACACGAAATATATATTCTCAGGTCACTTCTGCAGTTATTTCTGGTGAAAGAGTATAGAGTAGTGATGTCGCGAACATAAAATTTTCCGTTCGCGAACAGCGAACGCGAACTTCCGCAAATGTTCGCGAACGGGCGAACCGCCATAGACTTCAATTGGCAGGTGAATTTTAAAACCCACAGGGACTCTTTCTGGCCACAATAGTGATGGGAAAGTTGTTTCAAGGGGTCTAACACCTGGACTGTGGCATGCCGGAGGGGATCTATGGCAAAACTCCCATGGAAAATTACGTAGTGGACGCAGAGTCGGGTTTTAATCCATAAAGGGCATAAATCAACTAACATTCCTAAATTGTTTGGAATAACATGCTTTAAAACATCCAGTGTGTGTATATGATCAGGTATGATGTTGTATCGATCAGGTAGTGTAAGGGTTACGCCCACTTTACAGACATTGACAGACCAAACTCCCTTTTAATGCACCGCAAACAACCGCAAACAGTTCATTTGCACAACCGCAAACTCCCCATTTGCACAAGGTTGGATACCAAGCTAGCCACATCCCGGTGATGTCATTGAAGGTTTCTTCCTCCACCCAGCCACGTACAACACCAAGGGTCCCCAAAAGGTGAATTGAATTGATTTTTCGAACGGGAGATGGTTAAAAAAACTCTGGCTCCCTCCCTTTGTTTTTATCCACGGTCACTGCGTCTGCGCCGTGCAATTTACTGTCACACCCGATATGAGTGGTATTTTCTGTAGTACTATTCTCATCAGTTTAATCCTCTAACGTCCCCAATCTGGGGGCCATTTATTGAATAGATTTTTCGAACGGGAGATGGTTAAAAACGCTGGCTCCCTCCACTCTGTTTTAAACCATGGTGACTGCGTCTGCGCCGTGCAATTTACTGTCACACCCGATATGAGTGGTATTTTCTGTAGTACTATTCTCATCAGTTTAATCCCTGTTATGTCCCATATCAGGGATTGCCTTTGTGAAAAAAAAATTTAGGCCGGGTACCTTCGACTGCCTTCGCAGTGACAGACCAAACTCTCATACACCAAACTGAATTGATTTGAGGAACCAGGAGATGGAAAAAGCAGCTTGGTCGGTCCTCTTACTCCCAAATTGGGGCACTGCGCGTGCACAGAGCACTGTGCTGTGACACCCTTTATGAGTGGTGTCTTAACTAGTACTATTCCTATCAGTTTAATCCCTGTTACGTACCCTATCCGGTCGAATTGATTAACCATTGTCGAATTAGCGAAACATTATGACATCATGAAATAATTTAGCTCTGAGCTCTGTACTTGCTTTGTATTGGAATTGATGGGGATTTTTAATTGTCTGCATCATTTCTAATAAACTATTAAGAGACTTTATTATGATTTTTTATTTTATGTATTAAAAACACATACAACATATAAAAAAAAAAAGGTAAATTAATTTTTTCTATGAAATATTATCCAGCCGTCCGATCGCTTTTGGTCTGACCATAATGAAGCAACGGCCTTATCATCTGTGTGTGGCAACATTGCCACCACACTCATAGAGGTGATGATTGCTTCATTGTGATACGCAAGCCCCTTCACCACAAGGTAACGATCACGACGGGGAATTGACACTTGTATGTGCCTTTTTTTTGGTTTTGTTTTTGCAGCCACAGTGCTGCACCATAGGACAGAAAAATTAGGCATGTACACATGCCTGAAAAATAATGGCATTGTTGCAGCCGCTATTGTAGCAGCGGCCGGAAAAATGGATGTTTTCCAGGCAGAAAAGTGACTAAAACATTGCGGCTTGAACCCTAGTTGGTGGTGGAGAATTCACGAAAGTCATCCGGTATGCAGACATTAAATACAGCAGCGTGGGGACCATTTTGAGGCCAAGGCATGTAATCAGGCCTTTTGTTAGTCAAACATATCCTCCACTGTCAGTCCCTTCGGGATCCATGCCTCATTCATCTTTATGAAGGTGAGGTAATCAACACTTTTTGACCAAGGCGACTTCTCTTGTCAGTGACAATGCCTCCTGCTGCACTGAAGGTCCTTTCTGACAGGACACTTGAAGCAGGGCAGGCCAGAAGTTCTATCGCAAACTGGGATAGCTCAGGCCACAGGTCAAGCCTGCACACCCAGTAGTGAAGGGGTTCATTGCTCCTCAGAGTGTCGATATCTGCTGTTAAGGCGAGGTAGTCTGCTACCTGTCGGTCGAGTCGTTCTCTAAGGCTGGATCCCGAAGGGCTGTGGCGATGAGTAGGACTGAAAAAGCTCTGCATGTCCTCCATCAACACCACATCTGTAAATCGTCCAGTCCTTGCCGCCGTGGTAGGAGGAGGATTACACTCACCTCTTCCCCTGTTAGATTCCCGTTGTGCTGTGACATCCCCTTATAAGCTGTGTAAAGCATATTTTTAGTTTGGTTTTGAACTGCTGCATCCTTTCCGACTTTCGGTAATTTGGTAACATTTCTGCCACTTTCTGCTTATACCCGGGGTCTAGTAGCGTGCACCCAGTACAGATCGTTCTCTTCATCCTTTTTATACGTGGGTCCCTCAACAAACATGACAGCATGAAAGACCCCATTTGAACAAGGTTGGATGCAGAGCTACTCATTTCCCGTTCCTCGCCCTCACTGATGTCATTGACGGTCTGTTCTTCCCCCAGCCACGTACAACACCATGGTTCCCAGATAGGTGACAACAACGAGCACCCTGGGGTGCCTGCTGTGGTTGGTCTTCCTCCTCCTCAAAGCCGCCACATTCCTCCTCTGACTCCTCTTCCTCATACTCCTCTTCCAGCGTTGCTGCAGGTCCGGCAAGCGATGATGACAAGGCTGTTTCTGGTGGTGATGGTGACCACAACTCTTCCTCTTCCTCTTCACGCTCATCTACAGCCTGATCCAGAACTCTTCGCAGGGCACGCTCCAGGAAGAAAACAAATGGGATGAGGTCGCTGATGGTGCCTTCGGTGCGACTGACTAGGTTTGTCACCTCCTCAAAAGGACGCATGAGCCTACAGGCATTGCTCATGAGTGTCCAGTAATGTGGCAAAAGATTCCTAGCTCCGCAGAGGCTGTCCTAGCACCCTGGTCATACAAATACTCGTTGATGGCTTTTTCTTGTTGTAGCAGGCGGTCGAACATTAGGATTGTTGAATTCCAATGTGTCGGGCTGTCGCATATCAAGAGCCTCACTGGCATGTTGTTTCGCCGCTGAATATCGGAAAAGTGCGACATGGCCGTGTAGGAACGCCTGAAATGGCCACACACCTTCCTGGCCTGCTTGAGGACGTCCCTAAGCCTGGGCACTGAGACACAAAGCGTTGTACAATAAGATTCAACACATGTGCCATGTAGTGATGAGCGGGAGGTGCCATATTCGATTTCGACTGAAATTGCGAATATTCGCTAGAATATTCGCCTCATATCTCGTCGAATCGAATACTGCATATTATTCTAGTTATGGCGATTATTCTGCGCATTTAAATAATCGTATTGCGATTCTTTATTTTTTTAACAAGGCAACTTGCCGATATTGGTTTGATATCTAGAATTAGCGAAGATGATGAATATGACGAATGTATTCATCATTTTCCTCAAAACGAAGATAACGAAATAACCTCCATCTTCGCTTTAGCTCCATATTACGTCGACTTCGCTAATTTTAGCAGTGGACCAAATAAACGGCAGGTAATTCGCTTATGCGATAATATTACATTGCCTTTTTTTTTTTAAAATAGAATAATACTATTCTATTTATTTTTTTAAAAGGCAAAGTAATATTATCGCATTAGATTCAGCTATACGATAATCTTACTTTGCCCTTTTTTAAATAAATAGAATAGCATTATTCTTAGTTAAAAAGGCAAAGTAATATTATCGCATTAAATTCGATATGCTATAAGTTATCTAGAATTAACGTAGATGACGTAATATAGCCCTATATTCTCCATATTCGCTAAATCTAATAGGAAGTTCACTTAAGTTAGAAGCGCAATGCAATTAAATATTTTCGCATTGCGATTCCAACCTAGAGCTGTGTTCAAAGTTTAAAAATAAATTACAATACTTACCACGAATTGATCGAATCACAAGGAATAATCGCGTATGCACGCGATCATGTGACAATCGTGTCACGTGACTAAATATGAATCAACAAAGTGGCCTGCTTAGACCTTGGTTATCGCGATTGGTGAAAAATTAATTTTCAATGAATAGAATTTCTTGTCGAAGTTCGGTGAATCGGCCGAATCAAACTTTCAAATCTTCGCTCATCTCTAATCAAAATCTTCCTAGCCAGAGTGGTAGTTTTGGTGTAGAAAAGGGGCCAGAGTTCCTGTTAATCTACAAAGCAGTTGGTAGATCTTTCTCTTTTGTGGTTATGCCACAAATCAAGATGAATGATACATTATGTTTGTTACCTTGCTAGACAATAACTGGAGACATGCCAAAGAAAAATACTGTCTGATGTAAAATGAAACATTTGAAATGATAGATATTGATCATATGTTACATGTAATTAGAATCTGTCCATGCATATTGTTATATTCTTTTACTGCAATCTAATTCTCAGTCTGTAATCTCTCTCTTTTTTCCCCATAGTATCAAGCACAGGTGCACCTAGCCTTTCTGCTGCCTGAAGTGGATATTGAAATGGCACACTCCCTTGTGCCAAATTTTCATTCCAACCACTTCCTCCAGCCCCACTGTTACAGATATATTTGGATGGACATTGCATACAGAGCTACGAAACATACAAGGTAATACAGAACTACTGTGGAAGTACTTGACCTCCACGCTTTTGCCAGGTTGCAGTGTCTTTGAGTATTCCAAACAAAGTGAGAAGAAGGTGGGGTGATGAAACAGCTGTCTCCTGGCAAGAGTGTGACCCTGCGGTCTGGTAACTGTGAACTCTCTGGGCCTTAGAAACCCGTAGAAGGCTAAGTAGATTGCCACCTTCAAAACCAGGATGGGCAGTACACCGAAAGGTGCCCGCAACAGCCCGCGATCAATATCCCGGAAAATGCCCATCGTAATGGGAAGGCGGGTGAGTCTTGGCCCTGGCTGCAGCTTCTGGATACCCCAAAGTATGGCCTTAATCAGATGCGCTGAAAGAGAGATGGCCTATCGGGGTCCCGGAGGGACATGTGATGTTGCACTCCCACTAAATACAGGGTAAACTGGCCTGCATGTGCAGCGTGTCCAGCTGAAAATCCAAAAGCCCACCATTAGACACCTGACAAACCAGACAACGAAAGACTGTGAACAACGTAATGGCAAGACAGACGTAGGGCAAAATGAGGCCCCTGATGGGTGTAAGCTAACTTACCGAGACGTGACCGAGGCTGTTAAAGACACTCTAATCAGAGCATTTGAGATGCACTCTGGTGCTCCAAATCAAGAGTACCCCCAAGGGGTTAATATCCACGCGTGGATGAGAGACTAGACTCTGACACATAGCTGGTCAATGTAATCTCTACCTTTATTACAAAAAGTAAAAGCAATTATACATCTTCAGAAGAGGCGGTCCTTTCCTGAGGCTCAAGCATTATTTCATTGGTCAAAAGGAAAGAAAAGATAAGAGAAGAAGAGATAACACACTAGCATCTGCGCAGTATGCACTACTTTGGAATGTGAACTTAATGTAAACATCTAAGTGTCCGCCATCTTATAATGGCGGCTATCCTAACTAACAATACTGCATACATCATATGTGACACTTCAAGGAGGTGCTTCTCTATAGGCAGTGAATAATATATATATATATATATATATCATCAAGCTACATGATTGGCTTAGGCATCCTTCAAAGCAACTGTGGGGATATAGAAGACAAACACTGCCCCCCTTCTCCTCATGGCCTTGCATAGACAGAAAGTTGAAACAGCAGAGAAGAGAGGGAGGCCCCCTGAGATAAGAGAAGACTAAGAAGAAGTTTGTTACAGCTTTAAAGAAAAGTGTAACCCTTTAGAGTCCAAAAGATACAAACATAGAATAAAATTCACACATCTCTAACAGTCCCCCTTGAATTTTAATTCTCTCCCTAAACCTAAACATCTGTCCCAATGCTTCACATGTTTCTTCACCGGCTACTTGACAAGCTATCCCTAATGAATAGTCTCCCATAACACCGGACTAAGCATTGGAAGGTCAGATGTTCTTTCCTAACTGGCGTTGACTAGTGATGAGCGGCAGGTGCCATATTCGATTTCGACGAAATTCGCGAATATTCGAATGAATATTCGTTTCATATTCGTCGAAATCGAATATTCGGCATTTTTCTAGTTATCGCGATTAACATGCGATTTAAATAATCGCATATTGCGATTTGTACTTAAGGCTACTTTCCTATTGGTTTCATATCTAGAATTAGCGAGGATGACGAATATGACGAATGTATTCGTCTATTCCTCAAAACGAAGATAACGAAGTATTCTACATCTTCGTTTTAGCTACCTATTCGTCAACCTCGCTAATTCTAGCAATCAAATAGGAAGGTTGACTTACCAGACAGCTGTGTTAAATTCGCTATGCGATTTTTTTTTTAATACAATAATTATATTACTTGATAAAATTATTATAAGTATTCTATTTATTAAAAAAATAATAAAAAAATCGTATAGCGAATTTACAACTGTCTGTAAGTCAACCTTCCTATTTGATGCTAGAATTAGCGAAGTTGACGAATAGGTTGCTAAAGCGAAGATGTAGAATACTCCGTTATCTTCGTTTTGAGAAATATGACAAATACATTCGTCATATTCGTCATCCTCGCTAATCTACCAAGCCAACCATAACTTCTGTGCTCATGGAGCGTCCCCATCACCATGGGAACGTCTCCATATACTAAAAATGTACTGTCGGATTTGAGGAATTACGTTGAAATCGCAATGCGATTAATTCAAGTTATATTAATCGCATTGCGATTTCAACTTAGAGCTGGGTTTATAATGGGTCAGCTTGCTAGAATTAACGAAGTTAACGAATATGGAATATAGCAGCAGTGCTAAGTTGAAATCGCAATGCGATTAATTTAACTTAAAGTATTCGCATTGCGATTCCATCTTAGAGCGGAGTTCTAATGGTTGTATTGCTAGAATATAATTGAAGATTGAGAATATAGCGCTATGTTCTCAATCTTCGTTATATTCTAGCAATACAACCATTAGAACACAGCTCTAAGTTCAATTCGCAATGCGATTAATATAACCTGTATTACTCGCATTGCGATTACAACTTTACGAAGACTGAATTCCCAATCTTCGTTATATTTTAGCAATACAACCATTAGGAACCCAGTTCTAAGTTGAATTCGCAATGCGATTAATATAACCTGTATTACTCGCATTGCGATTACAACTTTTACGAAGACTGAATTCCCAATCTTCGTTATATTTTAGCAATACAACCATTAGGAACCCAGTTCTAAGTTGAATTCGCAATGCGATTAATATAACCTGTATTACTCGCATTGCGATTACAACTTTACGAAGACTGAATTCCCAATCTTCGTTATATTTTAGCAATACAACCATTAGGAACCCAGTTCTAAGTTGAATTCGCAATGCGAACATATACTCGCATTGCGAATTAAACAGAGACTGGGTTCCTAAATTCTGTTAGTTCTAGATAGCCATAGCCAAACAATAGTGAAGTAAGGGCTCTTTCACACTGGCGTTTTATCTTTCTGTCCTAGAGTTCCGTCCTCGGGGCTCTAGGACGGAAAAATACTGATCAGGATAATCCCAATGCATCCTGAATGGAGAGAAATCCGTTCAGGATGCGTCTGGATATCTTCCGTTCAGTACTGAGACTTTTTGCCGTAGCAAAATCTGGAGCATGATGCAGATTTTTCTCCGGACCCAAATCCTGAAGGCATGCCGGAAAGAAGGATCGGAATTAATGGCCATTGAAAAGCATTTATCCAGATCCGGCTTTAAGCTAAACGTCATTTAGGCACATCGCCGGATCCGACGTTTAGCTTTTGTGAATGGTCACCATAGCAGCCAGGGCGCTAAAGTCCCGGCTGCCATGGTAGCGTAGTGGGGAGGCAGGGGAGAAGTATACTTACCATCTGTGCGGCTCCCGAGTCCCGGGGCCCTCCACAATGAATGATGTCAGAGCGCCCCATGAGCATGGATCACATGATCCATGCGCGTATGGCTCTCTGGCGTCATTGTGGAGCACCCGGGAGCCGCACGGACTGTAAGTATCTGCTCCCCGGCTCCCCACTACTACTATGGCAGCCGGGACTTTAGTAGAGTCCTAGCTGCCATGATTACCTAAAAGCATATTGAAGATTGATCAGTATTCCAATGCTTTCTGTTGTCTTGCGTTGTGACGGATCCGGCGGGCATTTCTTGCGACGGAAGTGCACGCCGGATCCTCACAAGGCAAGTGTGAAAGAGGCCTAAGTTGCATATACCCCAATGCAAGAATATTACTTTGCATACTTTATTTTTAAGTACATGTCTCTCTTAAAGGGGTGGTCACTCTTAAAGGGCAATGCCGGGTCATCATCAGCTAGGAGATGGCCAAAAAGCACCGTAAAGGGATGCAGAAAATGGAGGAGCTACTTTCCCAACTCACAATGTTCCCATAGAGGCCTTTTTATTTTGTTAATAAATAGTTTTTCTGAGTTATAGCAGCGTGATTTCAGTTTTTATAATGTTATGTTATGGTGTAATTCTTACTGATAACTTTATTTATTCTAAGGCCCCACCATTAACAAAGACTGCTGCTATTATCCTCACCACTATGAGTTCTGTGTAGGCCTTATACTACCAAATTTCCATGTACCTGCGGCTGCTGTATGTCATCATACTGATGAGTTTTGGATGGAAAAAATTGCCTTAATGTAACCAGAGTTGTTAAAATAAAACAGAAAACCAAAAATGATTTAAAACCAAACCAAACTTTATAAATAAAATAAAAAAAAATTGTTTAAAGAAACATAAAATAAAAATTAAATAAAACTAAGGCAGGGCTTTCAGGACATCATGCTGGTTGATCAGCTCCGTTATGGCCTTCTGATGCCACTCCTCCATGGCCTTCATTTCTTGGCTGATCTTCAGCTGCAAAGCCCTCATCCGCCTGGAGTGCTCCCGCTGCAGCAATATTATTTTTTTTCATGTCTTTTATTACTGTACAAAAAAATAATATATTAAAAATCAGATTAAATAACTTTTATTGATTAGTGTATAAAGGAGCTGGCCATTAAAATCACAATCAGTTATATAGTTCTTTACTTAGGAATATTTCAATAGAGTATTTTATTTAAAATATTTGTGGGATCAGTTGACTGTTTGATTGGTACTATTTTGGGGTGCATACGTCTTTTTGATCGCTTGGGTTTTGGAATTTATGTCATGGAACGTTACAAAATATGTATACTGTATAAAATATGTCTGTTTTTGACAGTTTTAAAAAGAAAATATTTGTATGGGATTTGCCAAAGGGGTAAGAACACGCTATATTGTTATAGAGCTGCTTTTACGGATGCGGCTATACCAATTATGTGCACTATATTATTTATGTAATTTTTAGATTACATAAATGAATATATATGAGAAGACGATTTCTAATTTATTCTTCTTTAAAAAAAATTTTTAGTCTTTTTGTCTTTCAATTTTTAAATTTTGTTTTATGTATCTATTTTCTTTTTATCAAAAACCATCTGCATAGTCTATTGTAATACACTGTATAGTCAGTGCCACACTTACACTAAGGCTGATCAGACCTCAGGGTCTGATCGGCCTTAAGTAAATGGCAACTAGGACGCCATTTGTAAGGCGTCCGGGTGCCATGGAAACCATCTTGCCGTTGCGGAAGCAGCAGCGGCAAGATGGAAGAAGAAGGAGCTTTCTTCCTCTCAACCACATAGATGTCGCTGGCCTGAAACAGGCTTTTTTTAAAGTGCTGCGCTACGATTGGTTAGTCTGCAGAGACAAAACAATCAGAGTGCTTACTAGCAAGGAACACTCTGATTGGTCCCTTGCCGGCTTACCACTTGTGTCTGCTCCTGGGGAGCTGTGACTCCCGGGGCTGTGACACTTTATAGTGTCACAGCCCCAGGAGCTGAATTTAGGCGTGGCCGTACATCAAAATGCAGCAAGTCACTTGTTATTTGGTCGTACAGTTATGTCAGAAAGCATGAAGGGGTTAAAGGATAAAGATTTAACATGTTTGTTATGGTTTTCTGGAAGAAACTGACACCAGTGACTGAGTTAAAACACCCACAACACATATTATTTACCCTCCTGGCGGGGGTGGTCACCAGCTCCTCCTCCTCCTCATTCTCCTCATGAGAACCGGGATGGTCTGAGGGTCCGGCATCCTCATGCTGTGGGGTAGGGGCAGAGGGTCCTGCCTGCTCCTGCTCCTCCTCCTCCGACACCTCCTCCTCCACCACCACTGCCTTTTTGAAGGCCTGCGGCGGACTGAGGGGACGGGATCACCTATAATGGCAAAATTTTCTTAAGTTATTAAAACCTCGTAAAGCATAACTGTACCTATACATTACAGAGTGTTGCTGAAAGATACAAGAGTCATGTAAGCATTGTACCTGGGCAGATTTTGTTCCGTATCTCAGTGATCCGCTCCTGGTGTCTCCTCTTCAGGTCGGACCACTTTTTATAATGGCCATCCGCTTGTGTGTGACATTGTGGTCACGGTATAGCTCATAACCGATCCTCCTCAGGATCCGCTGCTTGTCCACGCGGGACCTGGTGGTGTCATACTTCATCTCAAGCATTCGCTGCAGGATAAAAATGCAACCATATAATCCCAAATTTGTCAAATAAAAGTATTAGAAATGAATGTCATCATCTCAACACAACAAAAAATGTTTCAGTGTTTGAAAGTAAAACATTAGATTTAACGTTACAGTTATACAATCGAATTATATTTAAATTGTATGTGTGTGTAGTATGAGCAATCGGATATTGGCCATCTGAGGAGAGATGTACCCGTCTAGTGAGGTAACGGTACAGTATGGGGTGTACAGCTGGTCCGCCTCCACATGGTGCACCCTGGGTAACGCTAAATGAACCAGCAAATAATGGCGGTCAAACATTACTTCTCCTAACCAACCAGACGCATATTAGAATCCAAAGACTATGTGTGTGTGTGGAGGGATATACACTGTGGGGTATACGGTGTGGAGTATACGATGTGGGGTATGCACTGTGAGGCAGGAAAATGGATGTGCATTGTGCATATGAGAGATGTTTCTCAGCTGTCCAATGTGTCCATACATACATGCTACCAGACATAGTGGTGTGATGTCTTAACAGTACTTAGTGCACCTATCATTAACCCCTTCACGCCCAATGACATAGCTGTACGTCATCTGGCGGTTGTGGCACTCTTTGGAGGTGCGCTACTGGAGGTCGGGTTCCCACCCCTTAGTATCAAGAAGGAAATAAACTCCAGTTTATGCGTTGAAGATAAGTTTCTTTTAATCAGAAGTGCGGTAAATCATATACATGCGTGTGACGTTTCGGCCACAATACGGCCTTCATCAGACTGATACCGCTCTGAGGACTGTTTGGAAAATGGGCGTGTTGGTAGCAAAAGTAGACCACTGTCTATGTAGATATGCGGACGCAGGCCTTCCCTGCTATCGGGTCCCCATTACAGCAGCACGGTGACCCGATAGCCACCGCTCCCGCCGCCCAATTACACGCAAAAGCCGCAAACCGCAGGTCTGAATTGACCCCCGGCACATTGTCCCAAGGTGCCTGCTGATTGATTTCAGCAGGCACCCAGTTCTGATCACTGCCCGCCGCGTAGCGGTGATCGAACTATACATGATGTACCGTTGTGTCATGTGTCCTTAAGGGGTTACAAACCCGTAAAAATGGCGTGGCATTGCTTTTATTTTGCAATTTTTGGACATTTTGCATTTTGTTTGGCTTCCCAATACATCTTATGCAATATTAAATGGCGGAGTTAGAAAGTACAACTTGTCCCGCAAAAAACAAGCCCTCATATGGCTATGTGAACAGGCAAATAAAAAAGTGATGGCTCTTTGAAGGCAGTGAGCGAAATAAGAGGCTAACAAAAAAAAACTCTGGCTTTGACAGGGTTAATATGCCCTGAAGCAAGAAAAATGAGAATTTGTATAAATACATTGGAATAACAAGCCTGTGATATGTAATACAGTGCTGTAATGTGGAATTACTTACAGTAATCAGGAGATCTTCCTCGACTTCTTTAAAATTGCTTGAGACCATTTTCATGCGCGTCACACACGAGTAATGCACTGCGATTCAACCTTCCTCCTGTCAACAAACTCGCAAGACAAAGCCACGCCCGTATAGGCTCACACGAATATTTCAATGCGATTCTCGCGATAGAAACACCATGTGCATATTGCGAATGCAACTTAGCCAACTTCCTATTGGTTGTCTTGATGGAATGAAGGATTATTGACAATATACCCGCTGTAAGTTAGATGCGCAATGCGAGTAAACTTACTCAAATTACTCGCATTGCGCATCCAACTTAGTTCTGTGTATAGGCAACGTCCTAACAATGGTTGGCTTGCTAGAATAAGCGAATATGACGAATACGAATATAGCGCGATATTCTCTATATTCGTTAAGTCTAACAAACAACCAATAGGAATGTTGCCTATACACAGAAATAAGTTGGATGCGCAATGCGAGTAATTTAAGTAAGTTTACTCGCATTGCTGCATCAACTAGACAACTTTCCGATTGGCAATAGTAGTTGCCGCCGCCTATGCCTAAAGCCTATTCCACGCTCTAAGTTGGATGCGCAATGCGAGTAATTTAAGTAAGTTTACTCGCATTGCGCATCCAACTTAGACAACTTTCCGATTGGCAATAGTAGTTGCCGCCGCCTATGCCTAAAGCCTATTCCACGCTCTAAGTTGGATGCGCAATGCGAGTAATTTAAGTAAGTTTACTCGCATTGCGCATCCAACTAGACAACTTTCCGATTGGCAATAGTAATGCCTAAAGCCTATTCCACGCTCTAAGTTGGATGCGCAATGCGAGTAAACTTACGTAAATTACTCGCATTGCGCATCCAACTTAGTTGCTTGCTTGCTAGATTTAACGAATATAACGAATACGAATATAGCGCTATATTCTGTATATTCGTTAATTCTCACAACCAAGTACCCTCGCCCCTACCATTAGGATTTTGACTATACACAAAGTTGGACGCGCAATGCGAGTGATTTTAGTAAGTTTACTCGCATTGCGCATCCAACTTTTACCATGGTCTAGATAACCGTGATTCTCAAATCCGACAGTACATTCTAGCATGGAGGCGTTCCCATGGTGATGGGGACGCTCCATGCTGCAGAGAGATTGGCACTCGGCAGACGGGCACTGACTGGAGCGGGAGGGGAGCATGGAGTCCTCGGACATGTAAGAATAAATGCTTTTGGGAAGTGGGAGGGAACAACTTTAAAAAAAAAAAAAAAAAAAGCGAATATTCGAATTTGCGAATATATAGCATTATATTCGAAATATTCGCGAATTAGCGAAGTGCCGATATTCGCGATTTAAATTCGCTATTCGAATATTCGCTCAACACTAGCGTTGACCTCATATGGAGGGGAGACTGGAGATCATCAGTGCCTCTGATTTTGGGGATCGAAGTCTTCATACAATTCTTCCACATTCTTTTGGGTCAAGATCAACAGTCACACAAGGGGAACCAAAAAGCATCATCCTTTCAAGTCTCTAGAGTCAACACTTTCTTGAAATGACTCCAATTTGGCTTTCCTTTGAGCTTCACTGATGTGCTTGTGGTCAACAACACTCGGAATGGACCATCAAACCAGGGTTTTAGGACTTTTCTAACGTGTCTTTTTACTACCACCCAATTTACGGACACAAGTGGGTGGGTTCCTGGTACTTTATCAAAATCTGAAAGTGAAGAAAAAACTCGAGCACGTACTTTAGTCAAATGCTCGTACAAAACTGATCACATAATCTGTCAGACAACCGTGTTGCATCTGGAACTACTGTGGGAAATACAATCCTATACTAGGGCCTGACCCAAAATGGACCTCATAGGGACTAAGGCCTGTCTTATGGTTAGGTGTATACCTTACTGAAAAGAGGGCTACCAGCAGGCACTTTGTTCATAGCTTTTTTTTTTTTAAATCTTTAACTTTAGTGTCCCGTTCAGTTCCTGGTCTCCTACCCTACCGCTGCTTTGTGGATGGTACGAAGCATGTAAGGCCTGTCCTACATTCAAAACTTCATCATCTCCTGCATCACTTCACCTTTGAAGTGGACACCTCTGTTACTTTCAATGGACTCAGGTACCCTATGCCTATATACAGCCTCGGCCACAATCTTCTTTACTTCTTTGGGTACTGTTTTGGCCATCCTGAAAACAAGTCATCACATATCAATACCTACTCATAAAGGCCCACCTTGAGTAGTTGAAGGTAGTTTGCAAACGTTAAACAGATACAGAAGACAAGACGTGTGTTTCTGGGCACAAATCATACATCCTTGAGCATATCTGACTGCTACAGTGCTGAACCCTGGGGCGCACCATGCGCTATGTACTAAATCACACACAGCAGTTTCTGACTGATGCGTCACTCCACGGGTTGCCTGTGCCATCGTGGTGTAGAGGGAACTGGGAAGGCAGAGTTTCCCTTGGAACTGTTTTAGGCCTTCCCTTTGTCGCCCCCCTTTTCCATCCACCAGTCCCTTTCCTCCTTCCCCACCTGGCTCTGTAAGGTCTTAAGAACTTCCAGTGAGACAGGAGGAGTTATTTCAGGGACCTGACCTTTGGCCACTTAAGGCAGGGGTCTGCCTAGGCAATTTGGCAGCCATTTTGGCCGCCTGATCTGCCGTGGCTTTTTCCCTTGCCTCCGCTGAATCTGTTTTACAGTGGCCTTTCGTTGTTATCACCGCCACTCAAGTTAGCGACATGAGGGCTTCTATAAGAGACCTCCCTGCTTTCCCATTTTCGATGGCTTTACCTAAAGCGTTCAGGAAGTCTCTGTGTTTCCAAATGGGCCCATAGTCATGGGCCATCCCAAAGTCATACCTCGAATCAGTGTAAATGTTGGCTTTTTTTTTTTCTTCTTCCTCATATCTGCAAGCCATCTTCAGAGTCTTTTAGCTCCACTTGAACAGACATGTGTGGTAGTGGTGGTAAGGACTATGCTGTGTTTTGAGTGTCCCAATTAACCACCACTGCTCAACCTGTGTAGTACCTGCCATCCTGGCCATACCTCGATCCATCCACAAAGAGCACATTATCTGGATTACCTAATGGCTGATTTACCATAACCCACTGTCTCTTGTGACATCATCTGCAACAGTCATGAGCCTCTTCCTTTGGATCTGGAAGAAAAGTTTAGGTGCCCAAACTCTTCCCTCCCCCTTGTTCCAGAGGCAACAGGACGGCTGGAGGCAAAGTATTACACCTCTGGACAGCAACAGGCAACAAAATGGAACACTGCAATCTCAAATAACGGGCAACAAAACAATCTTTTGGGTTGCACTTTCACGAGGATAGAAGTAATATCACCGTCACTTTGTGGTTCAGAACTATCTCAGAGCTTTTATCAAGCATAGCTTGCACGACTACTACAACTCTGATGCAGAAAGGGTCACCTCTGGCCACGGGGTGTTGTTGTCGGCAGCTGGAGTATGGCCATACACTTCTGTACAACACAATCTAAATGTAATAATCTGATAGACCCGGTGTGGGGGAACACAAAATTGCCAGGTTTTGGCATCAAGGCCTCTACCACCTATAAGGTGGTAGAGACTAAAGGACAAACAATCATAAGAAGGCTGCATCAAACTTGCATATCCAAGGTCTGTAATGAGAAACAGGCCCAAAAATATCCTCAGTGCATTCATGTTTCTGGGCAAAGGGATGTCCTCCACAGCCTTCTAACATTCAGGGGTCAGATGGTTCTTTTCTCTTCACCTTGCAGCCTTGATTAGCTTAAAAGGACAGGAGTGTCATGGCTACGGTATACATACTGGGCGAGTTCTGGGCCCCCTGCGGCAGCACCACCACCCAGGTATCCTGTTTACCCTCATGTGTGGAGGAGAACAAGTACTAACTATCTGGATGTAGCGGTGCTGAAAAGAAAACTTTTGGTGAAATCAATCACAGTGGAGTGAGTAGAGGTAACGGGAACCTGAGCCAACAAAGTGTGTGGATTGGGCACCATGTGGGTGTTAAAAACTGTGGCTTCAGTAATGGCACATAGGTCATGTACCATCCGATGCTGGGTGCGTTCTTTTCTCATCTTCTGGGAGTCCTTACACAAACATGGACCAGGGAATATTATCACTAACGACCAACAAACAAGGTTCCTGGAAACAGAGGGCACCTATAAGCTTCACAGTGCGCATGTACTTTTGCAAGCAAGTCTGCACCCAGGAGGCAACAGGGGCGTTACCACTGACCAGCAACCGGGCAAGCACTTCTTGGTTAGGGGCAAATCTAATATGGATGGGTTCTGCTACTTTCCCATCCACTTCTACCCAAAGACTTGTGTCCTTGGAGATTAAATCAGGGAGGCCATCTTTGCTGTGCACAACAGTCTGGGCTACTCCAGTATCAATCAATAACGGGATTACTTCTTTATCACCCAGAGTTAGGGATATCCTCTGGGCCAGACTGAATCTGCTAAAAATGTTTAAAGGCACAGCCAATACTGGATTTCCTGTTTTCTAATCTTGATCTAACTTTCCCCCTCACCTGTCTTTGTGTTGTCCTTATGGGTGTCTGTAGGGACGGACAGTGATCCGGGCATGGTCAACACAGAATACAATCCTCTCATGTGGTGTGGACGAGGAGTACCACACACAGCACAATTCTCTCTCTCCTGAGTTCTGGGTCCCACAGACTCTGCCGGTCCATCTCCCAGAATCATTATAAAGTGGTAAACTTACTTTTCCCCACTTCAGTGAGGCATTTGGCATCAGGGCTGAAGCAATGCCCGAGGAACACTACGTGTGGTTGTCATCAATGAATCACCAATGCTGTGTGATGTTATTCTGCATTTTAGTTTACAGAAGTACCCAGCTTTCCTTAACACAGAAACTAATAGACTGGAACACGTGACTTCTCATTTTTCATGGGAGTGTCTTATAACCAGGGGATGGGCATAAGGGCTGTCGTCTCCATCCACCCCTATCCTCCTCCCTCCCCTCTGAGTCATCTGTCCACCCCTTCCAGTCGGACTCTCTGATCTTCTCTTGCTTGGTCAATTTTGTCTGAACCGTCTGTGTGGACAGATCTCTGATGTTAGCACAAACATTTAACATATAACACGTAACTACAAACATTAAATGAACAGATCTGACAATACAGGCATAGACACATGAAGGGCCCATAAGAAACGTTTCATTGACTTCAATTTAAAAAAATGTAGAGCTCAATCAACACTTTTGGTACCAATAAAAATCAAAAATCTTCCAAGAAAAATAAAATAAAATTGTCAATGCGCATATTATATGAAAACAAATATCGTGCTCCATACGTATTCACATTTTCACAAACAGCTCATAACCACGCCCTTACATAAAATAAAATATGACTTGCATACACAGCTCTGCTAAATTATCCATCAGTTTTCACACATATTCGACTTAACTACAACTCAGAGCCATACCCATTCACATTCCACTGAATCATTTATGTCTTCCAACCCAGCCACAAACTTGCAGCACAAAGAAACACAGCTTTCCTGGAATCAGATAGACACACCACACCCAGAATTGCTCATGGTCTATGTCGCTGCGGTGTTTTCCAATGTCTTCTGGTCTTCACTCTGTTATTAATCAAATCTTATAAAAAGATAGCATTAAGTTATAATCATACAGTAATTTTGTTAAACCCAAATCTTCCTATATGCCACGTGGTCTTAGTGTTGCACATATATAATAATTTTTATTAAAAGCTGGATTCCCACATTACGCTGCTTGGGAAAGAAGAAAGAAAATGATTAAACAATTCTTCGTCTTGTATAATGTTATTACACATATAACATCACTTATTCTGCAGGATTCCCTCCCCCTTCTCTTTGCCTGCTTCTCTTATCTTAGGAATGTTTCTCTGGTAAGGCGGGGAAAGTGAATCCCACCACAGCCCCAAGGATTCACTCAGCTTTCCTGAGACTTCGAGATAAACGCAGGGGGACGGGACTATACGAGACTTTCTTTAAGCTTTCTACAGATTCTCACACTCTGGAAAGCAGAACTACTTCAACAGAGATATCCTTCTAACGCCTTCATCTTCTTAGTGCTAACCACACATCTATTGGCACACACTAGGTACAATACCTATCCATTAACTGACCATCCTTTACTGCTATGATCTCTAATGCTAGAGCTACGGATCTTTCCTATTTGGACACACATAATATTATGGTAACAATACAAAACTTAACCAGTTCATTTCTGAACATTTAACACCTTTCTGATTGTAGACACTCGGCCGCTTTCTTTCTTGCTAGTGCCATCAATTAACATCCTGACACTGCTCTGTTTCCTCACTCATTAGAGCCCCCCTCAAGTCTGCGAGCTCTAACTTCACAGAGTCTTACAGACTTTCCTCCCTGTTATCAGCCAGGCTACCTGCTGTATGGGGCCACACTTTCTCTTTACCTAGCAAAGTTAACTTTCCTCACTCAACTTTCAGTTCTCCATTAATATCACATCCTATAATCTCCCTCTTCCCTCGCTACTAGCTAGTGGGCTGTATATTCTCCTTCTTTATAATACTGGGACTGGCCCATTTCAACAGCAGTATTTCAGACTGACTCACAGAAAACAGAGGAGTAAAGAGGCACCTTTAACCTTTTCCTCCACAGACAAAGGATTCACCTTCCCCTCTGGTTGGCTCAAATCTGACTATCAATCGCGTCTACGACTAGTCAGCCAGGGACTTCCTCCGCACCTCAGGTCAGGCAGACCAATCATCCACCCCTGATCAGGCCGGCCGGAATTTACTTTGTCCCACACCTTGGTGACTATCAATCGCGACTACGACTAGTCAGCCAGGGACTTCCCCGCACCTCAGGTCAGGCAGACCAATCATCCACCCCTGATCAGGCCGGCCGGAATTTACTTTGTCCCACACCTTGGCACTACAATGCCCTCTAGTCCAAACCAGGAGGTTACTGTCCCTCCATTTGTCTGTGGTCTTGCCGTCCGTGCTCAATTGACTCCTCGGACAATCACAGACACACATAAAACATATACACACCAGAGTGATCTATAAATTCAGACTATGGTTCTATGGACCCCAGGCTTTCAGCATATTAGCCGACTACTATACTTGAGTATGACCTCACAGCAGACTGAGGCACCATGAAGTGACGAACTAAATGGCAGAAAGGCGGGTAAGATAGTTTTCTTACCTTCCATCTCCTCTCTGCCGTTCATCAAGTCCTGGGGCCTCTTGTGTGTCGGCTGTTTTTATGCTCCCTTCACCTTGGGGCCCCACGTTACGGGCGCCAACTGTTAAAGACACTCTAATCAGAGCATTTGAGATGCACTCTGGTGCTCCAAATCAAGGTACCCCCAAGGGGTTAATATCCACGCGTGGATGAGAGACTAGACTCTGACACATAGCTGGTCAATGTAATCTCTACCTTTATTACAAAAAGTAAAAGCAATTATACATCTTCAGAAGAGGGCGGTCCTTTCCTGAGGCTCAAGCATTATTTCATTGGTCAAAAGGAAAGAAAAGATAAGAGAAGAAGAGATAACACACTAGCATCTGCGCAGTATGCACTACTTTGGAATGTGAACTTAATGTAAACATCTAAGTGTCCGCCATCTTATAATGGCGGCTATCCTAACAACAATACTGCATACATCATATGTGACACTTCAAGGAGGTGCTTCTCTATAGGCAGTGAATAATATATATATATATATATATCATCAAGCTACATGATTGGCTTAGGCATCCTTCAAAGCAACTGTGGGGATATAGAAGACAAACACTGCCCCCCTTCTCCTCATGGCCTTGCATAGACAGAAAGTTGAAACAGCAGAGAAGAGAGAGGGAGGCCCCTGAGATAAGAGAAGACTAAGAAGAAGTTTGTTACAGCTTTAAAGAAAAGTGTAACCCTTTAGAGTCCAAAAGATACAAACATAGAATAAAATTCACACATCTCTAACAAGGCCTGGAGCGAACAGGCATGTCACACTAAGGTCTCGGCGTGCAAGGCTGTGTGCGTAAGAGGGGGCAAGCATATAATAAGGTACCCATAAAATTACACTGTATACATGTGGCGGCACCTGAGACGCTGCGGTTATATAACTAGGAGCAGAAAAAGTCCGTCCGACAGCCAGTAATGTGGAGAGTGGCAAGACAACGTATGACGTATGAGCAGGGAACTCGAGGACAATGGTGACCAATCAAACCTAAGGACACTCAGAGTTCCCCGACCCCTGTCGGGGTAGAGACAATGTATGCAATGCGGCTGCTAACCACGTGCTTGGTGAAAAACCACTATGCATCCCCACAGGACCACGACCTATGACCTAGTGTATGTGGAGTAGCGAGGTGTACTGCACTGCGACATGCGCATGTAATGAACAGAAAATGTGAGGGAACCCTCGACAGAGTTCCACACACCTGAAATGAGTAAGCAGAACAAATTCCCACGGGGAACAGCAGATCCACACGCACACTCAGACCTGCGATAAATGAAAACGGCAATGTGAAAGGCACAAGCATCCCGCAACCTCAGACTCCCACGTCAGCCTAGCAACGGACACGCAGACACATGCCAACAGTCCAAATGCCCCACTTACCGACACATATGCCGCCACGCAACACCCCTGTCACGACTAGCGGAACCTGCACATGTGCAATTACCAGGAAACCCCCATACCTGCACATGCTAAACGTCCGCCATCCACTAACAAGGGCACTGACATGCAGTAACCACGGGAAGCACAACACGCAAGGCAGCAAGCACAACCAAAAACACAATCACCAGAAATAGATGTCACTTCCCTTTAAAAAAAAAAAAGTATAATATTAATTCAAACACCCATTTTTTTAAATATATTTTTTCCAGTTGCAGGTTAGCTAGAGCAAGGGTAGGCAGTGGCTGTGCAGCCTGAAATAAAACGAAGCATTGTATTGTATGGAAACTGCAAACGGCAGAGCTCAAAGGCATACTAACAAACCCTGAAAATTCGAATCTCCAGCCGCAAGGAGAGGAATGAAACGGCCGATCAAATCTTAATGCAGCCGAGCCTGGAAAGCAGCAGCCAAATGACATCACGGGTCGGAAGCCGGAAGCCTGAACGAAGCTCCAGATGACTCGATAGTCCCAACAGGTGAGTGGGATATTCATAAATAGGACCTAACCTGGGTAAGGTTATTTAACATATAGATTATTTAACAAATGCCTAAACAGGCGATGAAACCTGTCTTGACCCAGGTTAAACTAAAACTTCCCTTTTATTATTCCATAAACTAAAAATTCTGTGTGAATAGGTGCACTTTAAATACAAAGTGTTACTGTGTCACCGTTTGCAGAGCCATTGCTATCTAGATATCTAGATGGGACTACACCCAATCACAATGTATAGTGGGAACTAGTATACGTTCAACCGCAAACAGGGCTAAGTGCCTTTAAGCTTAATAACCGCTAGTTGTGCTAATCTGTTAGTGGTTGAACGTATACTAGTTCCCACTATCCATTGTGATTGGGTGTAGTCCCATCTAGATAGCAATGGCTCTGCAAACGGTGACACAGTAGCACTTTGTATTTTTAAGTGAGAGAGTGGGAGACAGTGCACACCTCCCAACCCCCTTACTGAATAACATATTCATTCATTAGTGGAGTGACGACTGTATTTTTAAACTCCCTGTTTTGGTTCATTAATAAAATTGCACCTATTCACATTGAATTTTTAGTTTATGGAATAATAAAAGTGAAGTTTTAGTTTAACCTGGGTCAAGATAGGTTTCATCGCCTGTTTAGGCATTTGTTAATTAATTGACAGGTGAGTGGGGAACCATAGGGGTTTAAATGTGCAGGGCTTCTCCCACAAATCCGGCCAATAATTGGCCTCAAACATGTTTCTGGATTCCCCTATACCTCACCCAGCTGAGCATTCTGGGTGATATATACACCCTCTCCACCATTTTACTACACACATTGTTACATACATTAAAATATATTATCCACCTGTGTACTGCTCCATGCCACCATGTGAGATGAGTTGCCACATCCTGAGTTGTCGTGTCACAGCGCAGGTACTCACAATGACATCATTATGACCTCCTGTGCCTGGTCTCAGATGAGGTGATCGCCTGGTCATGAACATCTGGCAAGACTTGGCGCAGAATAACTCTTTGCATATTCGTTTCCCATGGAGCATTGCCAAAAAGTATTGATACTATGGAGTACTTACAGTAAGTCTCCATACAATACTAATCTCTTTAAGGA
Source organism: Bufotes viridis (assembly GCA_033119425.1). Classification (NCBI taxonomy): domain Eukaryota; kingdom Metazoa; phylum Chordata; class Amphibia; order Anura; family Bufonidae; genus Bufotes; species Bufotes viridis. Next base: position 218,923,937 of record CM065593.1, on the reverse strand, counting down.
GACTCAGCACAGAATCCACTGGTATCTGAGTTTTCCCCAATGCTGGTGGATACAGCAGTGATTCAGCTGGCAGTAACAACTGGGCACCTGCTGATGATCAAGCTAGTGCAGTTTCGTGGACCCCTTGATCAGCTTGCTTCACAGGAACGCACTAACCTCTGCACTCTACATTCATGGCACCTGTCGAAAGGGGGTTAATTCTGATTGTATGTAATGTACCCAAAAAATATGAAGTGACATAATTAGTTCAGTAAGGCCCTCCTGTATGCAATCTAAGTGTCACATGACCAGTCATATGATGTGAGTAGTGTTGAGTGAAGCGAGCTTCGGATGCTTCATCTGAAGTTGCTTAGTTCAAGACTTTGGAATAATACTGTACGGAGATTCGTCTCCGTATAGGATTAGAATGTATGGGCTCTGATGAGCGGTGAGTTATTCATGAAGTCGCACGTGACTTCGTTGAATAACTTCGGTAATTGATTTTTAAAGTGGAAAACCACTTTAAAACTTGAAACAGAACTCAGGTGCAGTTCCGAGATACTAGTCAAATTTTCGTACAGTATTATTCCGAAGTTTTGAACGAGGCGACTTTGGATGAAGCACCCGAGCTCGCTTCGCTCAACACAAGATGTCAGCTTAAATATACCTGTTCTCAAAGGCCCCGAGTCTGCAACACTACTAAGCATGCAACGTGAAGACCTTGGTAAACACGCAGCTGCTGGTTTCCTTGGATCTCATCATTACCTGAGGAAGTTTGGGGTTTTCTGAAATTATAAAACATTTTTTGTATATTTTTTCTTCTTTCTCCAGTTAGGATGAGGTGGTGGATGGAGTTGGAATATATATGTATTATGTGATATTTTTGTACCATGTGTAATTTTGTATTAAAAGATTTTTTTTTTTAATTGAGGACTAATTTTGAACATCCCATGGAACATAATTAAATCCATTATAATAAAATGGAAAGAATATAGTACAACTAAAACTTGATAAAAGAAGACCACCCACTAAAACTCAAAGACTGGGCAATGAGGGAAAAATCTAATATTCAAAGACACCAATGATAACACTGAAAGTTCTGCAACGATACACAATGAAAACAGAAGCATCTATCCATATGACCACTATAAACATTATGGAAAAGTGTCCAGAAAACATAAAACCAGAACAGGTCCTCTGCTCTTAAGCAGCAGAAGAAGCAATCCAAAGAAGATGAAGTTAACAAAGTCCACCACCAGTGGCAGAACAAGATAAAAAATATTTTCCGGCTTTATTAAATCCTTAAAGTAAAATTCAGCAGCATAACAGAGAATCTCCTACAGGAGCTCTAAGAATTTTAGAATTTGACTGTTGGGGATCCTCTATTGGGGATTCTGTGTTGTACTGCTGTATTGTACTTTGTGGACTAAATAAAGTCTGAAGTAGAGATGAGCGAATTTCTGGGCATTCTTTTTCTTGGTCTGATCCTAACAAATTAGTGAATAAATTCAATTTAGGTTCGAATCATTTCTACCTAAATCAAAAGTGCTCCAAGTGGCTTGAAAATTGGTATATAACACTCTGAGGTCTCCTAGGACTCATATATATTTTTTTAATATCTTTCCCTTTAATGCAGTGACACTGACATATATACCTATGAGTAAATGCATGGTTGACCGTGTTAAGGATCAGCCTGTTTAAAAACACTCTGCACCATCACATTTGTTATGCTTTTATAAACATTGTTCCTTATTGGGGGCAGATGCTTTCCAGTGTTTATGCACACACAGTAGAACTGGTAAAATCAGTGGCTTGTTCTGAGCAATCGCCTAACTATTCTCCCTTTTTAAAGAACAGCAGCAGTGCAGTGGGAAACCTCATGGACAAGGCAGGAGATGTGCAGCCTTTTAGGTGTAGAAGTTGTGGCAGCAAGGGGAGCAGCAGCTGCAGCATCAGCAGATGATGTACATTGTGGACCATGATGAACAGGCAGACAGGGACAGCTGCATCACTGGGTTGGTGATAAGTAGCCACTGTCAGCAATGGGAAATGTATTTATTGTCATCAGGTGGAGATGTATGGAAATCTTCAAGGATTCATGTGCCTGATTCATTTTGACAAACGTTAAGTTTTGTACACTTGCTTAGGACAATTTTGCCCACTTGTAACAGAGAGCAGGAGAGTGGTGACATCAATTTTGGTGAATTAGCAGAACTATACCACATTTGCAGAACAAGAAGAAGATTTCTACGGACAGCTGTTCTACACAAAACAGAATCAAATCTGGGTGAAGGATCGGAACTACATTACATTTAGAGACCAACAAGTTCACAGACAGCTAGCCAAAAATAATAATGCCTGCCTTCTGAATTAAATTTAGGTGAGGGCAAGGAACTAGACCACATTTGAAGAATGAGAAGATAAATTTTATGGACATCTGGCCAGAAGTACTACTGCTATAGAACACAATAAAATTTGCGTGAAGGGGCACCACAAATGAAGAAAGACAAGTCAATTTTTACAGACAGTTGGCAAGAAGTAATAATGCCTGCAGAATTAAATTTTGATGAAGGCACGGGATTGCACCACATTTACAGAATGAGACCTTTTTACAGACAGTTAGCAAGAAGTAATGCCTGCTGAATTTAATTTTGGTGAAGGCACTGAAGTGAACCACATTTACAGAATGAAACATTTTTATGGACAGCAGGCAAGCAGTAATAATGCCTGCTGAATTAAACTTTGGTGAAGGCGCAGAAGTGCGCGACATTTGCAGAATGAGAATTTTTACAGACAGCAGGCAAGAAGTAATAATGCCGGCTGAAGTACAGTTTGGTGAAGGCTCAGAACTGTTCCTCATTTACCTCAACTAAGTGTTACGGCAACAGCTGCACTGCAGCTAATTGCTGGCCGCAAACAGTTTTATTATGGTCACACAGTCTAAGGAGTCTGAACTTTTGAAGTAACTGATGATAACAAGGACACTGTACTGCATGGGGAGGGAGTCTTCCTGCTACAAAGAAGGCCAGAGAAAGGAGAATAGACTGGCCAGTTATATTTTCCCTCTAGATGTGCTGATGCCACCTCATGTGCTACAATAGAGCCTTGGTACCTATGTTTGTGTTTGAACAGCCATGGATTATTTACAGCTTGTACATGTACTGGCTTTGTGGAAAGAAACTGCCAAACCTAATACACTCAAACAGATCTAACAGCAGCAGCAGAGCTGGGTCTAGGTCTGGCACATTTGATCCTGCACCCACAGTATCAGCAGCATTACCAGTTCCCAAGCTGACCACAATAGAAGCAGATCCGGCCCTGGTAGTTTTCTTGGAGGTTTTGGCTGCACCTTGCTTCTGCTTTTTATTGCTGCTGCCACCACCCTGCTCCTCGGACATCACTTGCTCCTCAGCAACCCGATCCAGCTCCTAGGTCCTGTCCAACACACAATCATTATCATAGTCCTAACCCTCTTAACACCTTTTATCAGACTGTAATATGAAGCTATAGGCTCAAGGGCCCTGGTGCAAGAGTTCAGTTTGGGCCCCCGACCCTCAATACCATTTCCTAACACCACCAGACCCCTTCACGCCCACAATGCCCAATGGCAGAACTAAAATCTCACAGAGAAAATACATTTTAATCCAATAAGTGCACGCGCAGCTGCCCTCCATTCATTTTCTATGGGGCCTGTGAAAATAGCCGAGTGCTGGCTCGTCTATTTTCATTGAGCCCATAGAAGTGGATGGAAGCGGTGGCGGTCATGCGCAATACGCTCCAATTTACTTCTATGGGGAGCCAGCTTGGTGGTGGCCGGACCGGTGTCCTCCAGTCCTCCAGCCTGTGACAACACAGCCATGTGAATGTAGTTGACAAGTACATTCTAAAACAGGGATACATCAGAAGGCAAGGTAGTGGCAGTGTACCCCCAAACTGAGGTGACATGCTGTACAGCCACATTACAGCAGTGTCACTAACACAGTGACTATTACATTCCCAGTAGAATCCAGCCCCATCCCAGGCCAGCACAATCTGGGGAAAACAATAAAACTGGCCACTTTATACACAGACTACTAGCAACTTGGTCCTGGGCCCTGGTCCTGCCTGCCTACCAGCCTGTAGCAGGAGTGGCCGGCCCTTCCACATCAGTCAGGCCTCCGCTGAGCTGGAGACCTTTAAGCTCATGTTGTGCTGCTATCTTCCAGTCAGTCACCATTCCTACCCACCCGGCACTATCGCTCTGTAGAGCTCTGCTTGTCAACCCGCCTCACCTAACTCACTCCCTGCAGCAGGCGCGTGCAGCTTCAACTCCACGTCCGGCTTACAACTCTGCCACACAGTATAAACGGGAGCAGTACCACTCCTCTCCTGGCTGCGCCTGCATGAACACACGCTCTGCCTCCGCCCCACCCTATGTGAACTTACGTAGCTGGTATTGTTTGTAAATCTCTCTAGCGCTGCAGACAGTTCTGAAGCAGTGCTTTCACTGTTCACTGGGACTCCGTCCCTCCTGGTTGACCCCTAAATTGGGGGCCCAGTCGCAATTGTGACCACTTCGACCCCTATAGCTACACCACTGGTGATATGTCATAGTGGGCTCCTTGGCCTCCTACCAATTCCTTCCTCTGTATTTGCCCCAAGTGCTTCTATTGCCACGGCTAACACTGCCCCTATCACCATCACCATGACTATAAGTTCCACTACTACTGAAACCACCAACACAGCTATTCATCAGGTCCCCACCTCTTTTTTCAAAGCACATGGGGTATTGTTTCCTCATCTTAGGAAAGAAGGAACCCCACTGGAAGGGGGCAGTGAAGACAGAGATGATACAACCGAAAGGCCTATGAAGTTGTAAAAAATAAAAAATGGAGACAGCACGTCTAGAGTTGAGCGAACACCTGGATGTTCGGGTTCGAGAAGTTTCTGCTGAACTTCCCGAAAATGTTCGGGTTCGGGATCCGAACTCGACCCGAACTTCCCCGAACCCCATTGAAGTCAATGGGGACCCGAACTTTGGGCACTAAAAAGTCTGTAAAATAGCCCAGGAAAGGGCTAGAGGACTACAAAAGGCAGCAAAATGTAGGTAAATCCCTGTGGATATGGAAATGAATTAAAATAAAATAAAATAAATAAAAATTAACCAATATCAATTGGAGAGAGGTCCCATAGCAGAGAATCAGGCTTCATGTCACCCACCAATGGAGAAGGCCACTTTTACTTGTTTAGGCCCCAGCACCCAGTCAGAGAAGAGAGGTCTCATAGCAGAGAATCAGGCTTCATGTCACCCACCAATGGAAAAGGCCACTTTCAGTTATTTAGGCCCCAGCACCCAGACAGAGGAGAGAGGTGGCATAGCAGAGAATCAGGCTTCATGTCACCCACCAATGGAAAGGCCACTTTTACCTATTCAGGCCCCAGCACCCAGACAGAGGAGAGAGGTCCCATAGCAGAGAATCTGGCTTCATGTCACCCACCATTGGAACAGGCCACTTTACGATATTTAGGCCCCTGGCACCCAGACGGAGGAGAGGTTCCTTCAACTTTGGGTCGCCGTGCAATATAATGGTAAAATTAAAAAAGTGGATTGAATGAAGAAGTTCCTGGAGTCCAAGAATATATGGTTAAGGAGAGGTAGTTATAAATGTCTAATCTTCACAAGGGATGGACAGGTCCTGTGGGATCCATGCCTGGTTCATTTTTATGAACGTCAGCTTGTCCACATTGGCTAGGTTTGTCTGTAATGACCCCCTGCCCTGCTGAATACACGCTCAGACAAAACACTGGCCGCCGGGCAGGCCAGCACCTCCAAGGCATAAAAGGCTAGCTCTGGCTACGTGGACAATTTGGAGACCCAGAAGTTGAATGGGGCCGAACCATTAGTCAGTACGTGGAGGGGTGTGCACACGTACTGTTCCACCATGTTAGTGAAACGCTGCCTCCTGCTAACACGTTCCATATCAGGTGGTGGTGCAGTTAGTTGTGGCGTGGTGACAAAACTTTTCCACATCTCTGCCGTGCTAACCCTGCCCTCAGAGGAGCTGGCCGTGACACAGCTGCATTGGTGACCTCTTGCGCCTCCTCTGCCTTCGCCTTGGGCTTCCACTTTTTCCCCTGTGACATTTGGGAATGCTCTCAGTAGTGCATCTACCAACGTGCGCTTGTACTGCGCATCTTCCTATCACGCTCCAGTGCAGGAAGTAAGGTGGGCACATTGTCTTTGTACCAGGGATCCAGCAGGGTGGCAACCCAGTAGTCTGCACACGTTAAAATATGGGCAACTCTGCTGTCTTTGCGCAGGCACCGCAGCATGTAGTCACTCATGTGTGCCAGGCTGCCCAGAGGTAAGGACAAGCTGGCCTCTGTGGGAGGCGTATTGTCATCGTCCTCCGTTCCCCCTAGCCACACACCAGTGATGGGCCCTTACTAGATGTTTTCCTCATTGTTACCGCTCACCACAATAAGAAAAAAATTATTTGGCCGAATGTATTGAATTCAAATTCACGCCTTTTTACAGGCACCTAATTCTATCTGGCTATCTATTTATGTACCGTATTACACTAATCCAGGCACAGCAGTAACCACAGATTTAGGGGAATATCAATTGTAGGCCTAGTATTTATGCCCTGCATGAAAGGTATCATTTTGCAAACAGATTTACACTTGGAGATGCACAGTAGCGTGTGAAAAAATATATAGGATTATGCTTTCAGCACTTGTATTTTAACACTTTGTGTAATATTCCCTTTAACGGAAAGAAATACACTTAGAGATGCAAAATAGTGTGTGCAAATGTAGAGGATTATGCTGTATTTTAACACTTACTGTAATATACCCTTTATCGGAAAGAAATACACTTGGATATGCACAATAGTGCGTGCAAATTTAAAGGATTATGCTTTCAGCAATTGTAATTTAACACTTTGTGTAATATACCCTTTACGGAAAGAAATACACTTGGAAATGCACGCTGAGTGTAATATACCCATTTATGGACAGATTTACACTTGGCCTGCAATAGCTGGAACACCAGATCTTGGGTATTGCTATTTTGGCAATTGAATTTCACCCCAGAACAAAATATATCCTTTGACGGATACTATTAAGCTACTTGTCCAGCCACAGCTAGAACACCAGATTTATTGTACTTCTATTTTTGCAACTGAATTTCACCCCAGAAAATAATATATCCTTTGACGGACACTATGAAACTTGTCCATTCAAAGCTGGAACACCAGATTTACGGTATTGCTATTTTGGCATTTGAATTTCACCCCAGAAAAAATATATCCTTTGACAGATCCTATTAAACTACTTGTCCAGCCAGAGCTAGAACACTCAGATTTACTGAATTTCTATTTTTGCAACTGAATTTCACCCCAGAAAATAATATATCCTTTGACGGACACTAAGAAACTTGTCCAGTCACAGCTGGAACACCAGATTTATGGTATTGCTATTTTGGTAATTGAATTTCAACCCAGAACAAAAGCTATCCTTTGACGGACACTATAAAACTTGTACTGCCACAGCAGAAACCACTGATTTAGGGTATTGCTATTTTGGAAATTGAATTGCACCTCAGAAAAATATATATTATTTGCCAGACAGTATTACACTTGGCTAGCCACATCTGGAACACCAGATTTAGGGGATTGCTATTTTTTAAGTGAATTTCACCTCTCGATAAAATATAGAAAATTCTATCCTGAGAGTCCAGGGGTGACAAATTAACAATAAGCACAGCCAATCCCTGATGTAGGATATAGCAAAAAAAAAAAACTACTATTGATGGATTAATGGACTTGGTGGCAGCTTAGCTGGCGCAACACAAGACACAAAATGGCCGCCGATCACACCAGAAAAAGTGACAGAAAAATGCTTTGGGCAGCCTGAAAACAGTGAGCAGTTAACTAGCAGAAGTTGAATGATTCACAGCTGTAGATCGATCACTTCATTAAGTGTTTTTCTGAGTTAATCCTCGCCCTAACAGCAGCTGCATCCTATCCCTACACTAATAAGAGCAGAGTGACGTGCTGCGCGACCTGACTCCAGCTTAAATAGAGGCTGGGTCACATGCTGCACTTGGCCAATCACAGCCATGCCAATAGTAGGCCTCTTGGGGCAAGTAGTATGACGCTTGTTGATTGGCTGCTTTGCAGGCTTTCAAAATGCGCCATAGAAATCGACGAACAACGAACCCGAACCCAAACTTTTACGTAAATGTTCGTGTCCGTGTCACGAACACCCCAAAATTCGGTATATTCATTCACTTATCTCTAAGCAATATCCAAACAGTGGGATTTATTCCAGATACAACATTGTGACTAATGAGCCTTTGTCAAGCTTGACAAAGGCTTATCAGCCGAAACGTTGCATCTGGAAAAATCCCAGTGTTTGGACGTGCTGTCTCCATTTTTTTATTTTTTTACAACTTCATTGGACTGTTTATATATAGGGGATTTTTACCACCTGGAGACGAGCACCCACCGTATACAGACCAAGGAGTGCTGTTCATCTCTGTAACTATACAACTGAAAGGCCTGTGACTGAGAGGATGAGTGAGTTATCCAGTCCAGAATGTCCTCTTCTTTGTCCTCGATAATAATCTGGCACCTACCAGACGTGAGGGAGAACTGTGGCCTGCTTCTAGTATTGCTACTGGCTGTATGTATGGTGCCAACTGTACTGCTACTGCTCTTGCACTAGTACAGCCACACACATTCTCACTCATGAATGACGAGGCACGGGTCTTTAGTTTTCCAATCAGTTTTTTCCCGGTGACATCATCGAGGAGCGCCCGGCCGCCGTACGGAAGGTAAGTAGCTTTTCCCCGGCTCCTCGCTTTTCCATGGCAGCCAGTAGAGTCCTGGCTGCCATGGTAACCTGAAAGCATATTGAAGACTGATCAGTCTTCAAATGCTTCAGTTGTCTTGCGCTAGATGGATCTGGCGGGCATTTCCGCCGACGGAAGTGCACGCCGGATCCTCACAACGCAGACGTGAAAGGGGCCTAAAGGAAAACAGATTTACATTCTAAATCTAATGCATCCTACAGAGAAACAGGTTGGCTTGAGTCTGAAGAATAACTTATTAGAGTATATGAACCAACATTGAGAGGAAGCAGATAATTCAATAAAATGGTTTTGAATGTAGAAGGGCTAGCAACATCCTCAACCCTTGTGTCAATTGAGAGGTAGACAATGCAGAAGTACTTTTATTTCTTGAGGAAAAACCTGTTATTAGCAGGCCCTCTCGTCTGACAAAGATTTTTCTTCTTTAGGTATGAGGAACAGTCCTTGAGTTGCCGAAAAGCGGACTCAGCTTCAGGGGTCAACTTTGGGGTCTTTGCATCCACCCCTTTCTTCGTCAGAGCAGAAATAGGGGCTGTGAGGGGAGAAAAGTTTGGGAAGAACTGCCTATAGAAGTTGGCAAACCCCAAGAACCTTTGAATGGCACGGAGACCTTGAGGACAAGGCAAATTCAGGATGGCAGAGACCTTGTCAGGGTCCATTTGCAGACCAATGCAGGAAACAATTTATCCCAGGAAGGGTAAGGAGAACTGCTCAAAGACACACTTTTCTAGCTTAGCTTACAGACCATTCTCCCTTAATCGCTGCAAAACCTGGCACACTTATTTCCGGTGAGTGGTTAAGTCAGGGGAAAAGATGAGAATATCATCGAGATACAGCACTACACAGTTGTATAACAGGTTCCGGAAGATATCGCTCACGAATTCTTGAAAGACTGCAGGGGCATTGCATAGGCCGAACGGCATGACCAGGTACTCATGGTGGCCATCACGGGTATTGAACGCCGTCTTCCACTCGTCGCCTTCACGGATTCTGATCAGGTTATACTCACAACGTAGATCCAACTTAGAAAATATCCGAGCGCCTCAGATACGATCGAACAATTCGGAAATTAGGGGCATAGGGTACTTGTTCTTGACCGTGATCTTGTTCAGCCCACGATAATCTATGCACTGACGGAGTGACCCGTCTTTCTTGGCCACGAAGAAGAAACCGGCTCCTGCCGGAGCGGTAGACTTCCGGATAAATCCCCTCTCGAGGTTTTCCTTAATGTACTTGGCCATAGCCTGAGTCTCGGGTAGAGATAATGGATAAACACTTCCACGAGGTGGAAAAGTCCCTGGTAGAAGATCAATCGGGCAGTAATAAGACCGATGAGGTCGTAAAGTCTCAGCCCTCTTCTTACAGAAGACGTCCCCATATGTGACATATTGCGGAGGCAGCCCTGGCAGGTTCATATGGACTGGACGAGGAGACATTGGGCGAACCAACTACAGACACGAAGTCTGGCACTGAGGTCTAAGACAGGAGAATGCTGCTGTAGCCAGGGTAATCCCAGAAGCACTGGGTCCGTGGAATCCGGCAGGACATAGAAAGATTCTTCCGAATGTAGGACCCCGACTTGGAGTTTAACAGGAGCAGTGATGAACTGAATAGGTCTGGGCAGGGGTTCTTTATTTACAATCGTTGCCACCAGAGGATTTGCCAGACGTTTAGTGGACAACTGCCACTGGGTCCCCAGGGCCTGATTAACGAAATGTCTGGCTGTGCCGGAGTCCAGGAAGGCAAGTACAGATATACTGGTTTTCCCGGAGGACAAGACTACCGGAATAAGAAGTTTGTGAGAATCGTCTCTTTCACCTAGGGTCACATCTCCCATTGAGCCTAGGCGCAGAAGTTTTCCACCTTCTGGGGGCAGGTACAAACAACGTGACCCTTTCTGCCACAGTAGAGGCACAAGTTCTCTACTAGCTGCCGCTGGCGCTCCTGGTCATAGAGCTTCAGGCGCTCCACCTGCATAGGCTCTTCAGGCGAAACCGCAGCAGGAGTCTGTACAGTCCTCTGGAAGACAGGTGTGAGTCTGGATGTCCGCTTCACCCTTGAAGCTTGAGAGAAACATTCTCGAAATTGCACGTCAATACGTGTGGCCAACATGATCAAAGAGTCCATAGAGCCAGTAAGGTCCCTTCCCGCAAGTTCATCTTTAATGCAGTCAATAAGACCCTCCCAGAATATGGCTGCTGGGCTTCATCATTCCAGGACAGTTCTTTGGCCAGAGAAGAGAACTGGATTGTATATTGTACCACTTTCATTGCGCCTTGATGCAGACGAAGAAGAGCAGAGGCTGCAGACGAGGCATGACCTGGTTCCTCAAACACCGTATGGAAGACAGTTAGGAAGGTCTGGAGGTTTGTAGTCTCAGGTCCGCTCGCTCCCATATAGGATTAGCCCAGGTTAGAGCTTCTTCAGAGAACAGGGAGACAATAAAAGCCACTTTCGCTCGGTCAGACTGGAACTTGTCCCCATGTAGCTCAAAGAGGATCAGGCACTGATTCAGGAACCCTCTGCAGGTTTTTGGCTCGCCATTGAAACGTGGAGTCAAAGGTAGTTGAACAGCAGTCGTGCCCTGGTGTGCAAACGATGCAACAGGATTTGCAGAAGTTGTTGGGACCTGTGGTGCAGCAAGAGCAGAACTAGGTAGAGCATCCAGGCGTGCAGAAATTGCATTCAGACACTGCAGCTGGACATCTTGGTGTTCGCTCTGGCGTTGCAGCTCTTGATATTAATAATGTACCACACGATTGGGCTTGCCAGCGGGTCCATGGCCTGAGCAAACTGTAACGCTTCAACGGGTGTGGACCCGCTGTGCCACTTACCGGTTTGACTTTGGGCCAAACTTGGCAGCGGAATCTAAGTGTCCCCTGGTCTTCACCCTTTATACCGCTCCTTGATGCGGAAGCTGGTCTCAGCTGCAGGCGAGACACCAGGTCTTTCCAGTACCCGCTGATGGGGGTGAAATAAGTAGCACTTAGCATCAGATGTGTGGCATCAGGTGGGTTGCAACATCAAAGTAGAAGTTGAGGCAGGTAGTCAGAAGAAACCGGTCTCTTGTACCCAAGTGTTGGTGTGGCACCATGGATGATCTAGTCTGATGCATCACCCGCTCTGATGCCACACTACTGGCCGGGAGGACAGCTTTTCCAGGGCAAACTCTGCTAATTGCGGCCACAAATCCAGTTTGGCTACCCAGCGGATCTTCAATGTGGAGTGGCAGGGGCTGTCCAAGTATGCCACCACCTGCTGGTTCAGGTCATGCTCCAGGTCTACCTGCTGCTGCTAGTGATGAGCGGCAGGGGCTATATTCGATTTTGTGATATTTTGCAAATATATGGGCGAATATTCGCCATATATTTGTGAATTTCCAATTCACGGTTATTTTCTTGATTGCGAAAATCGGCAATGTAATATTCCCGTAATACGCGTGCAATACAGGTGTGGATCACTTTGGGTACATTTTTCAAGCTGCTAGAAGTTTACTGAGACTCGAGATAATAGTTGGCATGGCTGAACATTACAATAGCTTTATATATGCAGGTAAAGTGCTCCAATATATATTTGCAAATGCGAAAATTGGCAATTAATGATGCGCATATTTTTGCGCAATACGTGCAACTGGGTGAAATCACAGCACTATGTATGTATGGACAGCAGAACCCTACCTAACACCCTGCACTCGATCAGCTACACTACAAATCAATGTAACCTATATTGACTATCTCCCCATAACAATCTGAATTATATATCTAAGTTAGCTGTCTAATTATACAGCAAAGCACAGAGCGCAGCAATCAAACTGCTGTCTCTCTCAGAACTCCATTACATTAAAGGAACTGGCTGCTGGGGAGGTTCTTTATAGTAAAGGGTAGGCAACTTTCCTATGGGTGCTAGGGATGTTGCTAAGCTCAGTCAAAGACATTGCAGCCTTCTCATTGGCCCAACAAACAAGATGGAGGTTACTGATGAAGAAAATATATAGAATATTCGAAATTACTAATATATAGCACTATATTCTAAATATTCACAAATTCTCGATATTTGGAATATTCACGCCTAACAGTAGCTGCTGCGGCTGGTGAGTAGTTTCTTCACAAGGTGGGTGAAGAAAGCTAATCATCAGCGACTGTAGACTTAGGCTGCTGCTGATGTAGCTGGTACTGCTCCTGCCACCCCACTCCTACCCAGCGCAGAGGGGCCCCTGTTAAGACCTGCGAGAGGATGGAAAATTAAGCAGATAGTCAGCGCCCAACTGACTACATAGGATGTCTTTATAGTAGTTCAGTTTGTCCGCCCCCATTTTCAACCGGTAGCAAAGGTCCAACAAGGTGGAGAGCCAGAGGTCATCCCTCTGCTGAATGGTGACAATTCGTCTGTCAGTACACAAGCAAGTGAGAATACATTGGGCCATTTGTGCAAGTGACTCAGAGGGGCTCCCAGCCTCCATCTCCACTGCATACTGGCACAGTGTGTCTGGGTCCACTGCCTCATCCCCTCATCGCTTTGTAGCATCTCTGGCTGCTCCTGCTCCTCCTCTAATATCACCTGTGTAGAAAAAGCACCCATTTTTTAAACATTTCTTGTGCTCCAATGTTCTCCTCCAGTTCATCCGCCAAAGGGCTCATGTGGCCTCGGGATCTAGCCGCCATGTCTCCAGTCCCCTAACCAGCCAGATTTACCAGCATCTGTTTCAGGACATGAAGCAGTGGAATGACGTTGGTGACTGACAAATAACGTGGCTTCCTCAAAGGGCCTGAGCAAACAGCAGGTGTCACACATGAGCTGTCACTGGCTGACATCGAAGTTACATAGAGGAGTACTTCTGTCTGCTTGGATCATCAAGAAATCGCTTATGGCCTTTCTCTGTGGGTGGAAATGTCGCATATCAGCCTAAATTGGGGATGGTGTTCTGACGCTGCAGCTCAAGGAGGGTGTGCTGTGAGGTGTACAAGTGGCTGAAGTGCATGCAAAGTTTCCTGGCAATTTTTAGGATGTCTAGCAGATTGGTGGAAGACTTCAGGAACCAGGATTCGATTTCTTAATGAAGGACATGGAGCAGTTCCTCCCTGTGTGACTCCATTCGCCCAGGCAAATGAGGGGCAGAACAGTGTGACACCACCGTGTCCTGCACATGTGGTATGCTGGATGGGCACTCTGAATTGTCCCTGCAGTGGCGGCTGAGGACATGGTGGAGGATGAGCGGGCAGAGGTGGACATTGCCGCAGTACCAACTGCTTGACAACGTGGAGGTGGAAGGGGCGTCAACTGGCCAAGTTTCTTGTGTGGCTGTGCAGGAACCACATTCACCCAGTGGGCCGTAAAGGACATATATTGTCCCTGACCGTAGTTACAGCTCCACAAGTCCGCGCTGTAGTGGACTTTGACAGACACCAACAGGCTCAAGGACTGGCCCACCTTCTTTTCTACATGTGTGTGCAGGGCTGGTACTGCCTTTTGGCAAATAAATGATGGCTTGGGACTCTCTACCCCGGCTTGGCACAAGCTATCAGTTCTCTGGTGCAGAGTTCACCACTTGGAAAGGGAGGGACGGCAGCACCAGCAACTGTCAAGGAGCACATTCAGCTTCTGCACCCTTGGATGAGTGCACGCATACTGATGTCTCTTAGCAATCACTTCGGTCATCAATTGCTGACGGAATGACTGACGATGAGTAGGAGCAGGAGCATCAGGACCAGCAGATGATGGGAAGGACAGACAACTCCTTTCGGCTGAGGTGGTGGAGCCTTGACTGCCTGAAATCGGGTGCGTGCCACTGGGTGATGCAGCAGTTGCTTTGGCAGGCTGAACCACCATATCGAAGCCACGGTTCCCCAGGCCACTTTATGGTGATGCTGCATATGTTGACGCAGGGCCATGGTGCCAACATTGGCATCCTGGCCACGCTTCACCTTCTACCCACAGATACTACATATGGCCATGTTCACCTTATGTGGTGGAATAACAAAAACTGCCACACAGCCGAGTAGGTGATTTTACCCCCAACACTACGCACTGACTGACTGCTACTGTAGCTGCCTCCGTGAACCCATGCACCGCTACTTCCCAGGCAGGAAGACTCCAGCGAAGCGGGTGGTCTACCCTGGGCATATTTGGCTCCCAACCTTCCATTGCTGCCACCCTGCTGACTCCCAGCCACGCTAGAAACTTCCTGGCTCTGGAGCTGGCTCACGGGCAAGCTGCCAACCCCCGATGATCATGAAGCCCCTTCATCACCCAGTTCCTAAGTGCTATCAGCTACATCATCATCATCGAGTACTGTCTGCACGTCACTGATGTCCTCCTCAAACGTTTCTGGGTCAGGAGCCTGACCGTTTGCAACACCAGCTCCCATGCCACTCTCCTCATCGCAACTTGCCCGCCTAGTGGAGGAAGCGGCGGATGTCTCCTCCATATTTTGGCTTGCCAGTAGCTGCTGACTGTCTTCTAGTAGCTCGTCCTCACTGTATAGTGGAGCTGAGCCCACAGCATACAATACTTCTCTGGCTGAGGAAACAGAAAAGGACAGAGGCAGGTTGAGGACAGTTCAGGGCACAGGGCCTGCTCCCGGACCATGCCAACAAAGGGTTGTGTCTGAGGAACCCACTGACTCTTGGTTGGGGGTGTCTGATGTCACTTGCGATGAAATCGAAGATCGAGTCAACCATTCAAGAACCTCTGGGTTGCTGGTTACGACACGACCGCTAGCTGACACTGGGAGCTCAGGCCTTTCAAAGTGACCTTTACTCTGCTGGGACCTCTGCCTGCTCCAGAAACATTTAGGCCTCTGCCTCTTCCCTTCTCTGTCTGACATACTGTTAGATCAAATAATCAAATGTTAGATCAAATAGGGCTTTAAAATATATCACTGCACCGCTGAACGGAAATTAGACCCTAATTCTTTTCTACTTTTACAGAACACAAAAGGCTTTACAACAGATAAGTGTGACGTTGAACGGCAAATACATTTTTATTTCGCAACTAATACACGGCAAACAGGGCTTTAGAATATATTACTGCGCTGCTGAACGGCAATTAGGCCCTAATTTTTTTCTACTTTTACACAACACAAAAGGCCTTTCAACAGATAAGTGCAACGCTGAATGGCGAATATATTTTTGTACCACTAATACACAGCAAACAGAGCTTTAGAATATGTCACTGCACCGCTGAACTGCAAATAGGCCCTAATTATTTTCTACTTTTACATTACACAAAAGGCTTTTCAACAGATAAGTGCAACGCTGAACGGTGAATATATTTTTGTTTCTCCCCTAATACACAGAAAACAGGGCTTTAGAATATATCACTGCACCACACAAGGGCAAATATATTTTTCTTTTGCCACTACTACACCGCAAAAAGGGCTTTACAACTTATAACTGCACCGCACAAGAGCAAATAAGACATACCATAGAAATATTTCCTGCAATAAACCTTGTTAATGGCTGTATCAAACAGCACTTGCACCCCAATAAGAAGAAAATTTTGCTGGAATGACAGAGCTATATAATGGCAATTTGGATCCCCAGTCAGTGCACCAAGGTGTAATGGTATGGTTCCTATTACCCAGTCTGAAACCTCCCTATTGAACACTGTTCTACATAAATGCTGTGGAACGATTCCTCCCTATCCTTTCCATGCACTTATAAATCATTTTTTCACCACATTCAAGTCTTTCCTATCACTGTCCCTAGCGCCTGCAGACATCTCTCATTGCAATAAGTTCACTCGTAAATGGCAGGATCTAAGATGACTGACGCTATTTATAGGGCTGTGACATCACAGGGCTGGCTGCTGATTGGCTGCATGAATGGCATTATGCGTGATCCCGCCTTCCCAGAGTACCTTTCTCCATGCCCTCAAATGTGCAGCAGCCATATTAGGAAAAGACACAATTCGTTACCACGAAACGTGAGGAAATGCGGCTTCGGTGCAAATCAAATTTTTCCTGAAATTTGGTTCAAATTCCACTTTGTCAGCTTCGATTCGCTCATCTCTAGTCATTTTCCAGTACCAGCCCTTCACACGAATGTAGAACAGAAGGTGGGTCAGTCCTTGAGCCTGTCCGTGTCTGTCAAAGTGCACAGCAGCATGGACATGTGGAGCTGTAACTACGGTCAGGGACAATACATGTCCTTTACTGCCCACTGGAAGAATGTGGTTCCTGCTCAGCCACACCAGCAACTAGGCCAGGTGATGCCGCTTCTACCTCTATGTTCTCATGCCGTTGGTTCTGCGACAATGTCCACCTCTGCCTCCTCATCCTCCACTGTGTCTTCAGCGTCCACTAAAGGGACAATTCACAATGCCTCTCCAGCATACCACATGTGCAGGGCACAGTGGTGTCACGCTG
This sequence comes from Bufotes viridis, assembly GCA_033119425.1. Taxonomy (NCBI): domain Eukaryota; kingdom Metazoa; phylum Chordata; class Amphibia; order Anura; family Bufonidae; genus Bufotes; species Bufotes viridis. The sequence goes on along the minus strand of CM065593.1, from coordinate 218,906,739 downwards.
TTCTGCACCTCGTTTGCCTGGGTGAACGAACTGCTTTGTGTCCTTCATCAAGAAATCGAATCCTGGCTTTCTCCGCAACAACTCAAAATTGGAACCATGGTGACCGACAACGGGAAGAACATGGTGTCTGTGCGTAATCAAGGAGGGCTTAGCCATGCCACCTGCATGGCACATGTGTTCAATCTGGTTGTCAAGTGGTTCCTGAAGTCTTACACCCATCTGCGAGACATCCTAAAAATGGCCAGGAAACTTTGCATGCACCTCAGCCACTCGTACAAGGCAAAGCACACTCTCTTGAGCTACAGCGGCAGAACGGCATCCTCCAACAAAGGCTGATATACGTTTCCACCCGTTGGAATTCCACCCTCCATATGTTGGATTGACTATACAAAAAGAAAGACCATAAACAATTTCTTGATGATCCAAACGGACTGGAGTACTCCCTGTGTAACTTCGAAGTCAGCCAGTGGCAGCTCATGCGTGACATCTGCTGTTTGCTCAGAGGACCCAGACACACTGTAGCAGTATGCAGTGGAGGTGGAGGCTGGGAGTCCCTCCGAGTCACTTCCCAAATGGCCCGATGCATGCTCACTTGCTTGCGTACTGACAGCCTATAGGTTCAAAATGGAGTCCTTTGTTACACCCGCTGAGAGGGAGGACAAACTGAACTACTATAGAGACATCCTATCTAGTCAGTTGGCTGCTGCCTATCTGTGCCATCGTCCATCCACTGGTAGGTCTGACCAAGGGGCCCACTGCACTCACATTTCTCTGCCATAGCTGCTTTGGCAAGGTTGGGAGGTTGGGAGGTTGGGAGGTTGGGGGTTGGGGGTTGGGGGGGTAGGAGCAGTTCTACCTCCACCAGCAGCAACTTGAGTCTAGAGTTGCTGATGAGCAGCTTTCTTCACCCGCATAGTGAAGAAACTACTCACCCGCAGCAGCTAGACATGGAGCAGGACCTAAACTAGCTGGTGGTGGCATACTTGGACAGCACCATGCCACCCCACATTGAAGATCCGCTGGACTACTGGGTAGCCAAACTGGATTTGTGGACGCAATTACCAGAGTTTGCCCTGGAAAAGCTGTCCTGCCCGGCTAGTAGTGTGGCATTAGGCAGGTGTTTAATGCGGCGGAGGCCACAGTTACCCCAAGAATAACTCCGTGTACACCCAAAATGTGGAGAGACTGACCTTTGTCAAGATGAATCAGGCGTGGATCAGCCCGTATTTCCACCCACCAATTTCTGATACAACAGACTAGATCATCCATGCTGCTGCACCAACACTTTGAAAAAAGAGACCGGTTTCTTCTGGCTACCTGCCTCAGTTACTATTCTGATGCTGCCATGCGCCTGATGCCGCACATCTGATGCCAAGTGCTCTTTCTTTTGCCCACCATCTTCAGCTGGTACTGGTATTGCCAACCACCTCCCCACTCTGTCATCTGGTCACTCTGTGGTCTCCTTTTTTATTATAAATTTTTATTTTAGTCATCTCGAAAAATACAATCCACAAAAGGACAAAATTACAAAATCAAGAGATAGACTTCAAGGCCTCTTGGATCTCCGAAAGAGATAATTCTCTTTCCAAGAATTTTTTGGACTTCCGTTAACATCGGGAGAGAAATTTTCTCCAGGAACTGCCTCGCCAGGTCAGGTGGCAAACCAGCTCTATATATCTGGGAAAAGTATTGCAGAAAAGTGTCTCTAATTCCCTCTGGGTCTGATATAATTACCCCATCTAGGTTACGAATCAAAGTAATAGCTTTCTTTTCTTATCCTGTTGTGAGATTATTCTAGCTAAAAACTTACCAGGGCGTCCGGACTCTGAAAAGTACTTCTGTCCCTTAAAAATAATCTATGGTTTGCTTTCTCGATTACATATTCCTTCAGAGAACAACTAGCCTTCTGCATCTCCTCCTTATTATATTCAGTAGATTCAGTAGATTGATTAATATATCGCTCCGTTGTGGATGCCACGGTCTTAACCAAGTCCTCCTCTTTTTCCCTAGATGTTCTCCTCACAGCAGTAATATTTCTTATAAGGACCCCCTCAGATATGCTTTCAGAGCATCCCAAAACTAAATTGATGTTGGCAGAGGGAAGATTCACCTCCAAAAGGAGGATACATGTAATTTGGTAGATTGATAATTATCCATAATGGTAAGCCAATATGGATTCAGCTTAAAACCAAGCCCCTATTCTCTTTGTTCTCCCCAATGCGAACCTCAATTGATACCGGTGAATGGTCTGAAACTGTTCTTACTCCATATCGTATCCTTCTAATATTATTCAAATTACTCTCATTAGTAAGCGCTAAATCGATCCTGGACATTGCTCTACCCCCTGCTAACACAGGAGTATACTCTCTTCCTCTGCCAACATATTCCCATATATCAACCAGTCCAACTTCCAAGCAAAACTGGGGCAGTGGAGAATTACAAATGTTCCTTCCCAGTCTGCATCTAAAGTCAGTCTGTTCTTTTAGGATCCATAACGGCGTTAAAGTCTCCCATCAGGACAAGCCGACATTCTGGTTTCTTTTCCAAGAAACATAATAGTTGGGTAAGTGGATACATCGAGAATGGCGGAGGTATATAAAAAAAGGCGAGAATATAACTATAACCATAGAGCCTGCCATACAGAAAAATAAATCTACCCTGATCATCTAAATAACATTCTATTAAAGAAAAATCTATAGAATTATGAACCAGAACTGATACACCCCTAGAGGCACTACTAAAAGTGGAGTGGTAGGCTTGGGAATGCCATCCCGTCATCAAGCGGGTCACGGTCTCTTTAGTGAGATGAGTTTCCACTATGCAAATAATTGCAGAAAGATATCTTTTATTGCATCCATAATAGCTTGCCGCTTAACCCCTTCCCGAGACCTCTAACATTCCAAGAGACGATTCTAATAGACATCAGTTAAGCAGAACAAAAAAAAAAAACTTTCCCTGCAGGGTAAATTCCCACCCCACTCCCCTCCCCCTCCACTGGTCCGCCCGATCTAGTCAGCAAACCTCTACCTTCCGGCCATTCTCCCCCACTAGTCCCACCCCCTCCATCCCCTCCATCACTTCATTACAAAAATGTTTCATATGCCCAGTTGCTCCATCCAGTCCAGCACTTGTTGCGGTTTTTCAAAAAATTAGGAAGTCCCATTGTAAATCACTCTTAATTTCGCTGGGTACTGTAGAGAATATTTAATGTCCTTGGACGCTAAGCGTTTCTTTATCTCAATAAAACTTCTTCTTTTTTTCTTGAGTCTGCCGAGCAAAATCGGGAAGAACAGCAATTTAGTACCCTGATATTCAGTGGGTGAGCATTCTCTTGCTCTTCTCAGTATCATATCTCTGTCCATGGACGATAACAGATTTATTAAAATTGCTCACGGCGGCCTCCCTGGGATGGGTTTCCCCCTGGAATCCGATGGGCTCTTTCTATTTGAAACATATACGAAAAGTGTTCGCTGCCCAGGTTTTCCAAAATCAGATCCTTAAGTTGATCAACTAGCTGCCGACCTTCAACTCCTTCTGGAAATCCAACTATGTGGATGTTATACCGCCTTGATCTGTTTTCCAAAACCTCCAGATTATTTTGTAGAAGGTGTTTTTCTGAGGCCAGGGACAAAGTCTTAGATTTTAACATAACAATAGCGGTTTGTAGAGAGTCGACCGTCTTTTCCACATTAAGAACTCGATCGCAGATTTTCGCCAGGACTTCTCTTATTAAGGATATATAACTCTGCATTGACCCCAATTGAGTGGGCATCCCTTGCATTAGAATACCATTATTTTTAACCGCACACAGGATTTTTCCAAAGCTAAGTCATGTTCGATTTCTGTTTGCATTAGCAGACTTTCCTCCCCTCCATCCTGGCCTACCTCTGAAGACCTATCCTCAGAAAATTCTTCAGCTTGGGGATTTTAACAGTTCTCTTAGGGTTGATACACAGTTTCCCTTTAAGTAAGTCCTTTTCATTTGGAGAGGGAGATTTCAAGAACTTATCGATTTTACTCTCTAGTGTCTTAGACCCCAGCTTTGTTCCAGAAGAGTCGATTGCGCGCCGCTTTGGAGCCATTTCTTATTTAAACCCCTTTTTCAATATATATATATATATATATATATATATATATATATATTTTTTTATTATTATTATTTTTTAATATATATATATATATTTTTTTCCTTGAAGCCCCCAATTTTTTTTTCAAATTTTAAGGAGTCTTTGAGGGCTTTCACCTCTCTTCTTTTGAGGACTTTTCTTTTTTTTTAGGCCCTTATCAGTTTTCTTTTCTCTCCTTCTTTGTTATCTTATTATCCCTTTTTTTTTTCTCCTTTTCCCTTTTTTTTTCTTTCCTTTTCTCCTTTCCTCCTCCTCCTTCTTCTTTTTTTTTTTTTCCTTCCTTTTTCCTCTCCTTTGCTCCCGCCTTTATTCTGCTTTTTAGTATTAAGCAAATATATTTGCTGTATTTGTGGGAGGGGAGGCTGATTACAAGGCAATTTACATGCACCTGTGGGCGTAGGCTAGCTGTTTGCTAGGCTATTTATAGGCACCTGTGGGTCCAGGCTGACGCCGGTTCAGCTGATTTCACTACCTCTGGGTCAGCTCTAGGATACAGCAGCATGGTGTGGAAGCTCCTTACGGCTGGACAACGGTGGAATCTCTCAGGAAGACGCTGGTATTCATGGTAGGATCGGAGTGGTTACACGGGACCCACGCTGTGGTCCGCGACATGTAGCGCTCCAGGTCGAAGCAGAGTTGGTCGCTAATGCTTGAGCGATGGCGTCAGTATTGTTTGACTGGCTTTTCAGAGGCCTGCGGGGGCCATTGCATACAGTTATTGCGGTAGCATGCGCTTAGAGTAGGTTTGGTTGCATGTTACTGATACCTGGTTCACTCGTGGGTTGCGTATCTGCAGTTGGCTCAAGCTATGCATGCTATGTTAGGTGTTGTATATAAATGGTCAATGTAGAAAAAAAAAACGCAGCTGCATTGTGTGCAGGCTCATTCACGCCTGGGCTGCGGCAGAAAGTGCCAGGCGAGTGCTGGCATTCACTGTAGAATCACACTTGTCGGCATGTGACCCACACTGCGGTATGCGATCTGTTATACTCTGGGAAGAAGCAAAGTTGGGCGCTAATGGTAAAGTGACTGTTGTTAGTTCTTCGTCTGGCTGTTCTGGGGCATGTTGGGGGCATTGCATATAGTTATTGATATTGCATGCGACTAGAATACGTATGGTCACATGTTTTCTGATATCTGCTTGATACGGGACGCATGTCTATAAGCTACGCACGCTGTGTTTAAGTGATGGTAGTACTTAGTTTATCTATCTGGAAGGGCCATGTATCAATGGCGGTTAACATTAAAAAAAAAAAAAAATGGTTATTGTCACCTGTTTTACATGTGGGCGCACGTCCGCAGTTAGCGCCAGACTTGCAAGGTGTCGGTAAATGTATATCAGTGGGCACAAGCAGATTGATCAAGGCGCCTGTATTTGAGTTCTGATGCTCTGGTAAGCGTGTTCAATCTAGAAATTGTATATTATGGGCACGCATGTGTCAGCGGTTCTGTTTTGTGCTTACAGGTGCACTATCGTGTCGATTATTTGGCATTGAATCAGGGTTTATGTTCAACCACCTTTATGTTTTCTTAAAGGAACACTAGGTGGTGTGGTAATGACCATCTTTAAAAAAAAAAAAAAAAAAAAAAACTGCAGCATTATGTGGAGGTCCATTCGCACCTGGGCAACGGCAGAAGGTGCCAGGCGAGTGCTGGCATTCACGGTGGGATCGGACTTGGTTACACGGTCCGTGACTTGTAGCTCTCTGGCACGTAGGGGGTTGGGCGCTAATTGCCGAACGATCTTGGCTAGGTTTGTTACCTTCAAAAGCTACATCCGTGTGTCTGCATTTACATTTTGTCCTATACTCCATTCACTACTAGAGCTGAGTTCATGCATCTGTTGTATCACATTAATACTCTGCTTACTTTCAGATATTGTTCATATGGCTGCGTTATGCCTTGCTCTCTATGCTCAGAGCAGGCCCATACCATGTTTTAGGCACCACCCAGAGTTGCATTCACCCACCTGTTCTTACACCATGTGTTACCCTGGGTTCACACCTGAGCGTTTTACAGCGCGTTCAAACGCGCTGTAAAACGCTCAACACATGAAAATCAATGCTTTCCTATGGCCCTGGTTCACACTTGAGCGTTTTACAGCGCGTTTGAACGCGCTGTAAAACGCCCGACGCATAAACAAGTACTTGAGCTTTTTTGGGCGTTTGTCGCGCGTTTTGGTCCATAGACTTCAATGGGAACGCTCAACGCTTGTTTGTTTGCGCGTTTTGGACACTGAAATCGCGCGTCGAACGCGCTTGGATTTTGCAACATGCTGGAAAAGGCTGCACACCAGGTGCAAAGCACAGTTTGGGACAGAATCCAGCATGGAGGAGTGTGTGTGTGACCCCGAGACACTCATCAGACTGGTGCAGGCCAAACGCTGCCTGTATGACACACAGGATGCAAAGTACAAAAACAGGAGGAGCAGGCAGCAGGCCTGGGAGGATATTGCAAACACCATCTGGCCAGATTGGGCAAGTTACAGCAAGACAGTCAAACAAGGAAAAGGTATTTCCATGTGTGTTCTAATGTGAAAAGTAAACTTCTTGTGTGCAGTGGTGTACCAACTATATGTAATAGCCCTGGCCAGCTCTACCTGCAGCCCTCCAGCTGTTGTCAACCGCCACCTTCACAAATGCTGGGCTGTATTTTACTTGCTGGAGCGTGTGCAGGCATGCATGGAGTTGGATTTTAGCCACAGCTAGAGGGACGCAGCATCACCATCCCTGTTCTTGTATATGGGCACTCAGTGGCCTTAGTTTACAAAGAATGATGATATGCCCATTACATGTTGTATAGTGTCCCCTCACCCCTTTAGTTTTTAGTACTGTCCTGGTTCACCCTCCCCACATTCTGGTACAATGCAATGGCCCAGTATGTTCAATTTGCAGTGGTTCCACTGTCTTATGCCAGACTGCGCTCTTTCAATCTGCAAATGTAGTGGCATTTTGGGGTGAGGGATTTGAAGCCTAAGTTGTTGTTGATATGGTGTACTTTATCAAATTAGACTGCTTGTGGACTATGGGTGGGCTGGCGTATTTTAGGTGCTTCTGTTTTTAACGTGCCAGTATTGGGCACCATGATGGGATCCGTTATTTCACCCACATTGGCTTATATTCTACTGGCCGAGTATTGGGCACTTAAATGGGACACATTATTTCGGCCACATTTTAAACCAGTGTTAATGGGCGACTATTGATGGCCACTATAGGGGCTTCCCCAAGGGGCACTATATAGGTGAAAAAACAGAAATGCACAAATGATCTTTTCACACTTTGTAATTTAGGCATAGTAATAAACAACCAAAATGGAAATAAAACCTTCATATTTAAACAGTCTTTTCATCAGCAAAATATAAATTAACATAAACTTAGATGGCTTCCAATTGCCATGGTAACGCCCCATGTGGTGATAAAAAATATGCGGTGAAGTGGTCCCTGACAGCTGCACCGTGTCTGGTCCCACGCACACCGCTTGGATTAGGACTCTCCAAGGAATGGCTGAGGGAATCTTCAAAATTAAAGCCATCCCGTACACGAACAAAATTATGCAGAACACATGCTGCCTTCACGGCTGAGATGGCGGTCTCCAATTTTAAATGAATAGGAGAATGGAGAAAACGCCATTTGTTAGCTAAAATGCCGAAGGCGCACTCCACCACCCTGCGTGCCCTTGTCAGCCGGTAATTAAACACCCGCCTGGCAATGGAGAGACCCCGGCTGGAGTACGGCCTCATAAGATGCTCCCCAGCGCAAAGGCCTCGTCCCCCACAAAAACAAAGGGCATCGACGGATAAGTAGTCCCAGGCAGTGTGGTGTTCCCCGGGAGGTCCAGCTCATTATTATTGAGCATTTGCCCAAAGGCAGAATGCCCCAAAACAGCAGAGTCTGAGCTGCTGCCGTAGGACCCCACGTCAATGTATCTGAAGCAATAGTTGGCATCACACACCGCGAAAAGAACAAACGAAAAATATTTTTATAATTAAAAATTGACTCCCGCTCCTGATGGGCTTCTTAACGCGGATGTGCTTGCCGTCTATTGCGCCGACACAGTTTGGGAAATTGCAGGATTGGAAAAATATCCGCAATTTGCAGCCAGTCCTCCTTCTGTGGTTGGGCCATCACAGCTGGATGAAGGACATCCCAAATTGCCAGGCAGGTTTCCCGGACGACCATACTGGCTGTGGACTTGCCGATGAGGAAGGCGAAGTGTAGACTGGCCAATGACTGTCCGGTCGCTAAATACCTGAAACAAATGTAAGAAAATAAAGAGACATTAACGGATGTTTTTTTTATTTTTTCATAGTCAACACTATCAAAGGCAAATGGAAAAGCCTGAAAGATGCCTTTATCCGCCATAGGCGCAAAGAAAGGGAGCAGAGGAGTGGATCTTCCCAAGCGCACACTCCAGTTACGTGCATGCTCAACAGATGTCATTTTTGATACCGTGCACGGAAATGCGGAGGTGAGTCAAGGGCATACACAGGAGAGGATGTGGTATGACATGACATACATTCAATTTCATATGGGGAACATACTTACCTATATTTTCCACTTCACAGCACCGATAGTAGCTGGGAACCCAGCCAGGCGCGAGATGACGAAGAAGAGGACGAGGGCACAACCATGGACAGTGAGCCCGGACCATCTATGGGGCCAATGAGTCCTCCAGGCCCCCACCCACTCCGAGTATCGTGAGCCCAACGCAGCCTGTCCCAGCTGTCCCAGAGGCAAGTCGGCAGCCCCGACATAAAAGGAGGAGAACAGAGAGGCATGAGGACAGGCTAATAGGCTGCCTGGATGCCCTGGCACATCCTGTGCCAAAACTTTCTAGTGATGCCCATTTTCTCCTCAGTCTAGAGGAGAAGATGCTACATGTGCCCAGAAATCTGGTCACAAAAGTAAGGGATGAGTTGTCTAAGACCATTGATAAATATTGCATCCCTTATGAAATCCCCACATCTATTAGTGCCCCACAGCAGGCCCCACTGCATACAGCACAGCAGGCCCCACTGCAGCCAGCACTGCAGGCCCCACTGCAGCCAGCACTGCAGGCCCCACTGCAGCCAGCACTGCAGGCCCCACTGCAGCCAGCACTGCAGGCCCCACTGCAGCCAGCACTGCAGGCCCCACTGCAGCCAGCACTGCAGGCCCCACTGCAGCCAGCACAGCAGGCCCCACTGCAGCCAGCACAGCAGGCCCCACTGCAGCCAGCACAGCAGGCCCCACTGCAGCCAGTACAATATGGCCAACAATATGGTCCACAATATGGGCCGCAATATGGGCTCCAATATGGCCCACAATATGGGCCACTACATCCCCAACAACACCCTCACACATACCCAGCACACACATACACACAAAGTAACATACAACACCCTCCTGACACATGGCAGACACAACACACATCATACCCATATACCTCAACAAGCACGGGCCCAAGCACCTTCACCACCCCCACCACTGAAATGCCACCCGCAAATCAGTCTCACGGAGCCAGAGAGACACGGCGGGATCCCGAGGTTGAGTTTTCAGGGCCGCAATATGAAACCCTGTGAAAATTTTATGAGGGCAATTCTCAGGCTCAAGGATATTTTTATGTTGTTTACCAAAATTGCTCCTTTGTTAAACAGAGTTAACAAATTTAAGTTGGAAATGTAGGATGTTATTACATTCACCAAAGATAAATAATTTGAAGCAAATGTTTGGACTATTTTTTGAAAGTGAGGGGTAAAACATGGCCAAATGAGGATACATGATGCATGTATGGGATATCTATGCCACACGTTGACAACATACACATCACATACCCCCACACAAACACTCATGCGTCACAAACAACCAGAGAAACACGGCGAAACTCAAATCCTAGCACAACACACTGCAAATGGATTAAATGGCCACAATAATAAGCTACTTACCGCAAAGTAATGACCAGTCTTTCCACTGGTGGGATGCAGTCCCGCATAAAGGTGTCCTGACGCTGCAAATGAGGGGACAACAGCACCAGGAGCTCGTCAAAGCTATGAAACAATAAAATGTTCATGGTTAACAATACAAAAAGCACAAAACACTTAGCTTAACCATTGAAAAACATTGCAACAACGTATACGTACTAACCTGTGGATGGACATCCTGGTGTAGTCCAAAAACTTGTCCTCATGGGCACGGAGGTTGGCATACAGTGCCCAGAACTGGCCCCTCTCCTGTCTATTTGCAATGACTGGATGGACCCAGAAACGTCGCCTGCTGTCCCGCCTTCTCCTGAAGCTGCTCCAGTTCGATAGCTGCAACAACTGCCGCAACACGTCGCCGTCTATAACATTCCATGACTACAACCAGCACTCTCTACCAACACACATGGAATTTCACACCTACAATGCCCTATGATTGGCCAAACTTCATATAGACAGGGAAATTTGGTCATTGGACAACACTGCAGTCAATCACACAAACGCGCGTCAAACGCGCGTTTACTATTGCAAAAAACGAGCATAAAAACGCGCGTCAAACGCGCGACAAAAACGCTCGATAAACGCGCGTCTTAGAAACGCTCAGGTCTGAACCCAGTGTTATACTCTGCTTCCACTTAGAGCTACATTTTCCTTTTAACTCGACATCATGATTACTCAGTATTTTCATTTGGGCAATCAGCACACCGCTCTGACACTGCTCTCCCGGTTAACATAGCTGCTTTCTTTTCAAGCTTGCGTGTTTTTCCTTGTTGGTTTGCTATATTCCAAAGGCCTACTTTTGCTGTTCGCTTCAAAGGAAAAAAAAAAAAAAAAAAATGCGGTTGGTTAATGTTTATTCATGCACGTGGTTCGCATCACTGATGTCCATGCATATCCCATCGGGTCTGGCTCACGTTTTGATTACTACTCGTCATTGTAAGGCCATTCCGGTCAGTCTCATGGCTTGAGGGGTCTCATGGCTTCGGGTGGCCTTATGATCGCTTCGGCCTTATGGCTCCAGGGGGCCCTTTGACCGTTCTTCATGTTGTTTGTTAGGGATACCATATGGTTGTAGGCTGTTTAGTGTCTTAGGCTCCCTGTCAGAGGGGTTCATGGTTACGCAAGTTCCCAAGTCATATAAGTGGTTTATAAAAAAAAAAAAAAACTGCCGTTAGAGTATCGCATGTATGGCTCTGCCATTAGTCTCTCACGTATAGCTTCTCCGAGTTAGTGTTACACATATGACTCCGCCATTAGTCTCCCGCGCATGGGTTCTCCGATTTACTGTTACACATATGACTCTGCCATTAGAGTCCCCCACGCATGACTTCTCGGTTTATGTTTTACACATGACTCCGCCATTATAGTTTCCCTAGCAACGCTTCTCCGATTTAGTGTCCACCATTAGAGTCCCTCACGCATGGCTTCACCGATTTAGTGTTACACGTATGACTCCGCCATTAGAGGCTCTCACGCATGGCTTCTCTGATTTAGTGTCCGCCATTAGAGTCCCTCACGCATGGCTTCACCGATTTAATGTTACACATATGACTCCATCATTAGTCTTCCACGCATGGCTTCTCCGATTTAGTGTTACACATATGACTCCATCATTAGTCTCTCATGCATGGCTTCTCCGATTAAGCATTTCACTTATGACTTTGCCATTAGTCCCCCACGCATGGCTTCTCCGATTTAGTGTTACACGTGTGACTCCGCACTTAGAGTCTCTCACGCATGGCTTCTCTGATTTAGTGTCCGCCATTAGAGTCTCTCACGCATGGCTTCTCTGATTTAGTGTCCGCCATTAGAGTCTCACGCATGGCTTCTCTGATTTAGTGTCCGCCATTAGAGTCTCTCACGCATGGCTTCTCTGATTTAGTGTCTGCCATTTGAGTCTCTCACGCATGGCCTCTATGGTTAAGTGCCCATTAGTCTCCCACGCACGGCTTCTCCGATTCAGTGTTACACATTTGACTCCGCCATTAGAGTCTCTCACGCATGGCTTCTCTGATTTAGTGTCCGCCATTAGAGTCTCTCACGCATGGCTTCTCTGATTTAGTGTCCGCCATTAGAGTCTCTCATGCATGGCTTCTCTGATTTAGTGTCCGCCATTAGAGTCTCTTACGCATGGCTTCTCCGGGTTAGTGTCCTCCATTAGAGTCTCTCACGCATGGCTTCTCCAATTAAGTGTCTGCCATTTGAGTCTCTCACGCATGGCTTCTATGGTTAAGTGCCCATTAGTCTCCCACGCACGGCTTCTCCGATTCAGTGTTACACATTTGACTCCGCCATTAGAGTCTCTCACGCATGGCTTCTTTGATTTAGTGTCCGTCATTAGAGTCTCTCACGCATGGCTTCTCTGATTTAGTGTCCGCCATTAGAGTCTCTCACGCATGGCTTCTATGGTTAAGTGCCTATTAGTCTCCCACGCACGGCTTCTCCGATTTAGTGTTACACATATGACTCCACCATTAGAGTCTCTCACGCATGGCTTCTCTGATTTAGTGTCCGCCATTAGAGTCTCTCACGCATGGCTTCTCCGATTTAGTGTCCGCCATTAGAGTCTCTCACGCATGGCTTCTCCGATTTAGTGTTGACATATGACTCCGCCATTAGTCTCTCACACATGGCTCCACTATCAGAGTCTCTCACGCATAGCCTCTTCGATTAAGGGTTGACATATGACTTCGCCATTTAAGGTCGGCCACGTGGCCCCACCACAGGTAGGTTCCATGTCTTTTCTGCCGCTTGGGCGAGGGTGTTGGTGCCGGGCCTAAGTCCTGGGTATCGGTCTGTCTTCCAGTAGGAGGTACAGTAATAAGGCGCAATTCTCAATTTCTCATGTCTACAGGCGCTGCATACATAGTATCACAACCTTAAGCTTATTTCCGGTCACAACTGCAGGTATGGCGTGTTCGTTTCTCTGTCTTCATTACAGGCAACATTAGCTTGTTAATTGAAATAGCCATGTATTCGTGTTGATGGTTCCCCAGGCCTGGTGAGTTTACACATTCCACTTGAATCTACTAGTAGAGGAACACGGCATACGCCATGTTCTAAATTTTTGGCCCTTACATATAAAAGGCGGCCTGGGGTATAAGTAGAGGTGTAGTAGTTCGCAACCAGGAATAGTTGGTGCCCGTTCAAGGCCCTCGCGAACGCTTGGTATTCATTTAGACCTTCCAACAGATTCACCATGGTTTGTTCAGTCTGCAGCTCTCTGGATCCAGATCTTCTCGTAATATGTTCATACGTTGTTAGTATACATAGGAGTAAATCGTTTCTGATTACCGGCCACTCCTTCAATCGCATCAGCGTTAGTCACCTCCAAGTACGATGTGCCGGTGCACATGACAGAGGTAAGGTAGATGGTAGTCACTGTGACACGTACGGTAAATTCCGCACCTTCATCAGGGAATGTCTTTTACGTTCAACGTGGGCGTAGTAATGGTATGTATATATTTTGCTCTAACCTAAGGCCTGTTCTTTTGGTCCCTTTAGGCTGCCCTACCGCAGCAGTCATGGCACAATTCTACTGCTTGTCGTAGATAGGGTTGTTAGGTTAGGTACACCTTTCTGATAGCTGATCCGACCACAAGTATTAAGCAAATATATTTGCTGTATTTGTGGGAGGGGAGGCTGATTACAAGGCAATTTACATGCACCTGTGGGCGTAGGCTAGCTGTTTGCTAGGCTATTTATAGGCACCTGTGGGTCCAGGCTGACGCCGGTTCAGCTGATTTCTCCCACCCACCCACACCTTCTTACAGTCATTTCATATTAGGGTGGCCCCCTTTAGGCTGCCTTACCGCAGCAGTCATGGCACAATTCTACTGCTTGTCGTAGATAGGGTTGTTAGGTTAGGTACACCTTTCTGATAGCCGATCCGAGTACTAGTTAAGCTTCTTATTTTAACCTTTAACCTTTTTTTTTTTTTTTCAGCCCTTAGTTACATCCCTTTTTTTCCCCCTCTTTTCTTTATGTCCTTTTACTTCAAATGCCACTGCCCAGACGTATATTCTCAATAGAGCACCACACAAGGCACATACATGTGGGCAAAAAGAGGGAACAGGGACAGATGCATCAAACACACTTTCTCCCCACAGTTTTCTCACGTGTCAGATGTCTTCGCCCAGTAAATACTGGCACAGGAGGGAGCAGGAGACGCGAGCCAGCAGAGGCAGGAGCAGTCAAGAGCCGGCACGGCACAGCACCAGCAGGGGGAGGAGGCAGGACCAACAGAGCCAGCATAGAAGCGGAGGAGCGGAGGAAGCGGGGAGAGCCAGACGGAGCCAAGGCAGGAGGAGAGGGACACGTCAGGCAACAAGCTGCAGCTGCCCAGAAGTCCGCACCCACCGCGAGCGGCAGTAAGCACAGCAAACGAGCAGGAGGCCGTCCGGGGTTCAGCGCACACAAGTTCGGGAGAATTCACAGGGGGCCGGCGTACTCAGGCTTCAGACTTCGGGCAGCAGGCGCTAGCCGGAAGACGAGGAGGGAGGGAGGAGGGCAGGGGGAGGAGAGCGCAACGTGAAGTGTTCACGTCATCACGCCTGGAACCAAAACCACTCTGTGGTCTCCTGATGCTGCTGCAACCTCTACGCTATGTCACCTTGCCACTCTGTGGTGTCCTTGTGCTGCTGCTGCCACCTCCACACTTTGACAACTTTCCACTCTGCAGTCTCATGATGCTGCTGCCACCTCCACACTATCTCACCTTGCTACTCTGTGGCCTCCTGATGATGATGCTACCTCAACACTGTCATTTTTCCCCTCCCCCACGACAGCACCACAGAGAGATGGCTCCACCTCTGGGACAGGAAACCTGCAGTATAAAAAGGTGGAGCCCTCTCAGTGAGGTTTCCTGTCCCAGGAGATGGGGAGCCTGCAGTTTTTTCCTTAGGAGTCCCTACATCTTCAAGGCCCGGATAGTTTCCGGAGGATGGGGGGACTTACCGGCGGGGGTCCATCCTCCAGAGTCTGGGGTGCGAGGACCCTAGGAGAGCGTGTCCGGTCCTGGTCGGAACGATCTCCTGCCGCTGGTGACGCCTACCTCCTCATGTGCAGCAGAGGTGGCGGGGATGCCGGGCATAGCGCTGGTGGAGTGCACTTCCGGCGACATGCGGTCCACAGGCTGATTTCCGGAGATTGTGCGTTCCAGTGACGCACTTCCGGTGGCGACCGGAAGTGCGTCGGAAGGGCCAGAATCGCGGGCCCAGAGTTATTTAAACAGGCGGCAAGCACGATATGGCCAGCCTTTGTTTGCAGAGGTGCTGGCTCCTTATCTGGTGGACGTTTTACATTCAGGAGAGTTTGCCTGGAGGTAGGCATCTGGGGGGACCCAGGATTCGTGTTTTTTCATGTGCTGACATCCTCATATATACACAGTGCGGTATGGAGGAGGACAAGCCTGTGGAGATCTTGGAGGGAGACACCCAGCCGGTACTGGAATCATTTCTTCTGGGGGTAAGTGCTGGGAAAAAAGTGTATGTTACTAATGGGATATTCGTATGCATATATTTTAGGCAATCCCTAAGAAGGCCTCTTCCAAAAAGAAATATAAGGAATGCCCATTGTGCAGGGTGGCATTGTCCTCCGCTTATTATTCTAAAAGACTGTGCCAGGCCTGCATAGATAAAACTGTATCGGAAGAAGGTCCCAGCTTTATGGACAACATTAGGTCTGTGATTAGGTCTGAAGTGAAAGAGACCTTAAAATCACGTAAAAGACAAAAGAAAGTTCAGGAGGAACGCGAATCTAAATCGGAAAAATCAGATGCCAGTGAGGAAGAAGTCTTTCTAGATGATCCGGCCTCTTCATCCTCATCCGAAAGCGAGAGAGAAGGAACTTATTTATTTCCAGCAGAAGATACGGAAAAATTATTAAAAGCTATTCGTTCAACCTTACAGTTGGATGATATTAAGGAAAATAAAACTATAGCGGACGTTGTTTTTGAAGGATTAGGGGAAAAGAAGCGCAGAATTTTTCCCAATCATAGTAATATAGAGGCAATGATTCATAAGGAATGGAACAAACCAGATAAAAAGGTTTTTCTCACTCGTAGCTTTAAAAGAAAATACCCCTTTGAGGAAGAGGCTTCTTCATCTTGGAGCAAGGCTCCTATGATCGATGTGGCCATCTCTAAAATAGCTAGGCGATCAGCGCTGCCCTTTGAAGATCTGGGTTCCCTTAGGGAACCTATGGATAAGAAGATTGAAGCTTGTCTCAAGAATTCATGGGAAGCTTCAACTTCTTCCTTTAAGCCTAATATCGCTTCTACGGTGGCAGCCAGGTCGGTAGCTATTTGGCTACAGAGATTGGAGGCCCAGATTAAGGACAGGTGTCCTAGAGAGCAATTGCTGGAATCCCTGCCTACATTAAAAAGGCGGTGGATTTCATTGCGGACGCCTCTATGGATGGTGTTAGACTTGCTGCTAGGGATTCTTCCCTTTCTAATTCAGCTCGCAGAGCCCTGTGGCTGAAGTATTGGAGGGAGGGGATCTAGCTTCCAAACAAAGGTTATGCAGCATCCCTGCCAGGGTCAATTTTTATTCGGGCCCGAGTTAGATTCTTTACTTGAGAAGGCGGCTGACAGGAAAAAGAGATTTCCAGATAGCAGACAGGATTCATCACGTCCTTTTCGGAATTTTAAGCAGCCCTTTCGTAACCAGTCTAGGTTCCAATATAAAAAGGAAGAAAAGACCAGGATTCCAGGTATAAGAGCTCAGGCAGAAAGGGGTTTCTCTTTCAGAATGCTTCCTCCCAACAGAGGAAGCAGTCCAAGCAATGACGCCAGAAGTTCGGTAGGGGAAGGCTTCGGGACTTCGTCTCGGCTTGGGATCAGGTAGCCGGGTCCTGGGTAAAAGATATTTTGAAAACAGGATTAAAACTAGAATTTCTAAGTTCTCCCCTCACAGATTTATAACAACAAATTGTTCCCTGGAGATGGCCAGAGAAGTGTCAGCATTACTAGAGAAAGAAGTATTAATACCTGTCCCAGAGGAGGAGTGGGGCAGGGGTTATTATTCAACTCTAAGGAAGGACCTTCCTTACGGAAGAAAGGATCTGTTCGGTTCAGAAGGTAGTCAGGGACTTAATAGTGAGGAAAACAGTAAAAATCAGAAAGGCGATGTCAGTCCTGGGAACATTGACCTCTTGCATCACTGCGGTGGAATGGTCTCAATTCCATACCAGACAGTTGCAGGGAGAAATTCTCCAGGCAGTAGAAAGAGAAAAAGGAAATTTGGAGGCAGGGATGAATGTGACGGAGGAGGGTCTTCAGTCCCTGTTGTGGTGGACCAAACGTCAAAACTTATGTCAGGGTACGGAATGGTTCCCTCCAGCCCCTGTGGTGATCACTACGGACGCCAGTCCTTGGGGTTGGGGGCTCACTTCCTGGACCAGAACTTCCAGGGGAGCTGGTCGGCTTTGCAAAGGTCCTGGTCCTCGAACATGAAGGAGTTGTTCGCGGTCAGGCTAGCCCTGAAAAGTGCCCTTCCCTTTGTCAGGGGAGTCAGGTCAGGGTCATGTCGGACAATCAGACTGTAGTGGCTTATATAAATCATCAGGGGGCACAAGATCCCAAAGTTTGATGAAGGAAGCGAGCCTTCTGTTCCAGGAAATAGAAGGGCAGATAGATCACATCTCAGCCCTCCATATCAGAGGGGTAGACAATGTGAGAGCAGACTTTCTAAGTCGGCACACACTAAAGCAAGGGGAATGGTCCCTAAGTCCTCAGGTGTTTCTTCAGATAACGAAATTGTGGGGAGTTCCTTCAATAGATCTATTTGCCTCCAGGGGGAACAGAAAGGTGAGGCATTTTTATTCTCTAAATCCGGGAGAATCCCCAGATGGGATAGATGCTCTACTTCAGAGGTGGAATTTCAACCTGGGGTATGCCTTCCCTCCCTTTCAGTTGATTCCCCGAGTCTTGAAGAAGATCAGGTCAGAGAGGGCCAGGGTAATCATGATCGCTCCCTTCTGGCCAAAGAGGGGGTGGTTCTCGCTGATAAGAGAGTTGTCGGTGGCAGATCCGTGGATTCTGCCAGAATCGGAGGATCTATTGACACAGGGTCCAATATTTCATCCAAAAGCGAGTTCCCTTCATCTAGCCGCATGGATATTGAGAGGGTGATCCTGTACAAAAAGGGTTTACTAAACCAGTGGTGGAAACTTTGCTTAAAAGCAGAAAGGAGGTGACCAACAGAATTTATACCAGAATCTGGAAGAGGTTTAGTTCCTTTGCAGGGTTGTCACTAGAGGAGGACCTAGGAGCTCCCCTATCTATAAGATCCTAGAATTTCTTCAGAGGGGGTTGGCTTTAGGCTTGGCCAAAAGCACTTTAAAGGTTCAGGTCTCAGCTTTGTCGGCCCTTTGGGGGCAAGTTTGGCCTCAGATTTCTGGATTATTAGATTTTTTAGAGCAGTGGATCGTATAGTTCCTATCTCGGGCCCTAGGTTCCCTCCGTGGGATCTTAACTTGGTTTTGAACTCCCTTACGCAAAATCCATTTGAACCCATGGAAGAAGTTTCTATTAAGTTCCTAACTTGGAAGCTGGTGCTTTTAGTGGCTCTGACTTCAGCTCGTAGAATTAGTGAATTACAGGCCATTTCTATTAGCCCCCGTTTATGTTGATCAAGGAGGATAGGGTTGTCATTAGACCCGATCCCAATTTTCTCCCTAAAGTGCCCTCTAAAACCAATAGGTTGCAGGAAATTGTTCTACCTTCTTTTACACTAGCCCCAAAATGACAGGGAGAGAGGGTTCCATACCCTGGATGTTAGGAGAACCCTCTTACAGTACTTGAAAGAAACTAAAGAATGGAGAAAGGATTCTCTCTCTTTATTCTGTTCTCCAGAGTCAACAGGGGTAAGAAAGCCTCTAAAAGTTCCATCGCTAGGTGGATTAAGAGTGTGATTGCGTTTGCTTACACAAATTCTGGCTCTACGCCTCCTGCGGGGCTTAGGGCGCATTCTACACGAGCTGTTTCTACCTCTTGGGCGGAGAGGGCTAATGTGTCTATCGACCAGATCTGTAAAGCAGCAACTTGGTCCTCTCCGTCCACTTTCTATCGTCATTATCGGCTTCAATTAGACTCTGTCTCTGACACTCTCTTTGGTAGGAAGGTGCTGGAAGTTGCTACCCACCCTGTTTAGAATCTCTGTAATCTCTCTCTGTGGTGCTGTCGTGGGGGAGGGAAAAACATCGGTTACACTTACCGGTAAGTGGTTTTTCCTGACCCCACGACAGCACCATTTCATTCCCTCCCTTCTGGTGTTTTTGGCCTGTTGGTGGTGGTCTGTCGCATAAAAAAAGTATATATATATATATATATATATGTGCTTAACTGGGTGGGAGTCCTCTCTTTCTCTGAAAACCTCACTGAGGGGGAGAGAGGTCTCCACCTTTTATACTGCAGGTTTCCTGTCCCAGAGGTGGAGCCATCTCTCTGTGGTGCTGTCGTGGGGTCAGGAAAAACCACTTACCGGTAAGTGTAACCGATGTTATTCCACCCTGTTGCCTCCTCCTGATGCTGCTTCTGCTGCAGCTGCCACCTCCACACTCTGTCATTGTGCCACTCTTTAGTCACCTGATGCTGCTGCTGCCACCTCCACACTGTCATTGTGCCACTCTGTGGCTTCCTCCTGATGCTGCTGCCACCTCCACACTCTGTCATTGTGCCACTCTATGGTTTGCTCATGTTGCTGCTGCTGTCACCTCCACACTGTCATTGTGCCACCCTGTGGCCTCCTCCTGATGCTGCTGCCGCCACCTCCACACTCTGTCATTGTGCCACTCTGTGGCCTCCTGATGCTGCTGCTGCCACCTCCAAACTGTCATTGTGCCACTCTGTGGTCTCCTCTGGATGCTGCTGCCACCTTCACATTGTTATAGGGCCACTCTGTGGACTTTTCATGCTGTTCTTACCCTCCCCACATTTTTTCTGAAAATTCTTCGAACCAGCTGAATCAATTTTTTTAGAAATTCTCTTATCTTTCACCGTGGCATAAGAAGTCCAGCTACTTTACACTGGTAGCATGGTTCTGGTTCTCCTCTGACAAAGTGGCTTACTATGGAATATGTGTACGAAGGACCTGGTGCAGGGCATTGACGGTGTCATATTGGATGAGGCTAATTAATGTGTTTTCAAGGCACACTCATCTCTCCTATCCTCTGGAATAGTGTTGAGCGAACAGTTCGAGCATAATTCAGGTTCATACTGAATTTTGGGGTGTTTGGGACACAGACCCGAACCCGAACATTTTCAAAAAAGTTCGGGTTCGGGTCCGTTGTTCGGCGATTTCTTCCCGCTTTCTGAAGGGCTGCACAGCTTCAAGGAGTTCCCTGGCATGGCACTTCTTTAAACAATGTGCTGACGACAAGACCCGAGTGGTTTGCACGCTGTGCCATCAGAGCCTGAAGCGAGGCATTAACGTTCTGAAACTTAGCACAACCTGCATGACCAGGCATCTACATGCAAAGCATGATCTGCAGTGGAATAAACTGGAGTTGTGGCGGGGTATTGAACAACAGACTGACGAGTGGTTTCTGCTGGTGGGCCTCAAGCCCGGCCTGGTGGTGTGCGAGAATGGGCAAAATCTCGTTGCAGCTCTGGTACTAGCCGGTTTGATGCACATCCCTTGCCTGGCACATGTGCTGAATTTGGTGGTGCAGAAGTTCATTCACAACAACCCCGACATGTCAGAGCTGCTGCATAAAGTGCGGGCCGTCTGTGCGCGCTTCGGGATTCACATCCTGCCGCTGCTCGCCTGTCTGCGCTACAGCGGAACTTCAGCCTTCCTGCTCACTTCCTCATATGCGACGTACCGACCAGGTGGAACTCCACCTTGCACATGCTGGAGAGACTGTGCGAGCAGCAGCAGGCCATAGTGGAGTTACAGCTGCAGCACGCACGCGTCAGTCACACTGCGGAACAGCACCACTTCACCACCAATGATTGGGCATCCATGCGAGACCTGTGTGCCCTGTTGCTCTTTTTCGAGTACTCCACCAACATGGCCAGTGGTGATGACACCGTTATCAGCATTACAATACCACTTCTATGTGTCCATTAGATAACGCTTAGGGCGATGATGGAAGAGGAAGTGACCCAGGAGGAGGAGGAGGATGAGGGGTCATTTTTATCACTTTCAGGCCAGTCTGTTAGAAGTGGCTCAGAGTGAGGTTTTTTGCAGCAGCAGAGGCCAGGTACAAATGTGGCCAGCCAGGGCCCACTACTGGAGGAACGAGGAGGATGAGGAGGAGGTGGAGGAGGATGAGGATGAAGTAGGTTCACAGCGGGGTGGCACCCGACACAGCTCAGGCCCATCACTGGTGCATGGCTGGGGGGATACGGAGGACGATGACGATACGCCTCCCACAGAGGACCGCTTGTCCTTACCTCTGGGGAGCCTGGCACACATGAGCGACTACATGCTGCAGTGCCTGCGCAACGACAGCAGAGTTGCCCACATTTTAAAGTGTGCGGACTACTGGGTTGCCACCCTGCTGGATCCCCGGTACAAAGACAATGTGCCCACCTTACTTCCTGCACTGGAGCGTGATAGGAAGATGCGCGAGTACAAGCGCACGCTGGTAGACGCGCTCCTGAGAGCATTCACAAATGTCACAGGGGAACAGGTGGAAGCCCAAGGCGAAGGCAGAGGAGGAGCAAGAGGTCGCCAATGCAGCTGTTTCACGGCCAGCTCCTCTGAGGGCAGGGTTAGCATGGCAGAAATGTGGAAAAGTTTTGTCTCCACGCCACAGCTAACATGGTTGAACAGTACGTCTGCACACCCCTCCATGTAATGACTGATGGTTCGGCCCCATTCAACTTCTGGGTCTCCAAATTGTCCAGGTGGCCAGAGTTAGTATTTTATGCCTTGGAGGTGCTGGCCTGCCCGGCGGCCAGCGTTTTGTCTGAACGTGTATTCAGCACGACAGGGACGTCATTACTGACAAACGCAGCCGCCTGTCCACAGCCAACGTGGACAAGCTGACATTCATAAAAATGAACCAGGCATGGATCCCACAGGACCTGTCCCTCCCCTTGTGCAGAATAGTCATTTATAACTGCCTCGCCCTCAACCATGTATTCTTGTACTCCGGGGCACTTCTTTATTGAATCCTCATTTTTTAACTTTACCATGATCTTGCGGTGCAACCCAAAGTAGAATGAACCTCTCCTCAATCTGGGCGTCGGGGCCTAAATAACTGAAAGTGGCCTTCTCCAGTGGTGGGTGATATGACGCCTTATTCCTTGCTGTGGGACCTCTCTCCTCTGTCTGGGTGCTGGGGCCTAAATAACTGAAAGTGGCCTTCTCCAGTGGTGGGTGATATGATGCCTTATTACTTGCTGTGGGACCTCTCTCCTCTGTCTGGGTGCTGGGACCTAAATAACTGAAAGTGGCCTTCTCCAGTGGTGGGTAATATGACGCCTTATTCCTTGCTGTGGGACTTCTCTCCTCTGTATGGGTGCTGGGGCCTAAATAACTGAAAGTGGCCCTCTCCAGTGGTGGAGTGATATGACGCTTTATTCCTTGCTGTGGGACCTCTCTCCTCTGTCTGGGTGCTGGGGCCTAAATAACTGAAAGTGGTCTTCTCCAGTGGTGGATGATATGATGCCTTATTCCTTGCTGTGGGACCTATATCCTCTGTCTGGGTGCTGGGGCCTAAATAACTGAAAGTGGCCTTCTCCAGTGGTGGGTGATATGACGCATGATTCTTTGCTATGGGACCTCTCTCCAATTGATATTGGTTAATTTTTATTTATTTTAATTCATTTCCCTATCCACATCCAGCCCTCTAGCCCTTTCCTAGACTATTTTACAGCCTTTTAAGTGCCTAAAAGTTCGGGTCCCCATTGACTTCAATGGGGTTCGGGTTCGGGTTAAAGTTCGGGTCGAGTTCGGATCCCGGACCCGAACATTTTCGGGAAGTTCGGCCGAACTTCTCGAACCCGAACATCCAGGTGTTCGATCATCTCTACTAGGGGGCATTATTGAGCTCCTAGATATTTTGACCACAGCCATATCCATTTTGGGATCAACAACTATTCTAGCTCCTGTTACTGCCAGAGAGGGAATATCTGCTTAAACTGTTTGTTAAAAATGGGAGACCTTTGAGGTGCCTAATAATCCAGTGATAACAGAACTATAAGGGAGATATCCACTTAAAAAGCATTGGGTCCCCTAGACTTAGAGTCTGAGTGAGTTTAGATAGCTTCTCAATGCCCATAAGACAGGTTACTTCCAGGAATGCAGCTGCCGATATATACGGCGGCCATCTTACAGTCAGACCTTTTCCAGTGTTCATAGTGCAGGGATAGACGTGTTAAGATGCAAGTGGAAAGTGGCAAGTGGAAAAACAATTGTGGAAATAAAAAAGACTGAAAAAAACTATTTAAAAGTGCAGGGAAAAGATAGTGAGGAATCATTTCACAGCATCTTAGTGCTGGGAGAGATGTTGGAAAGCGCTAGGGACATTGATAGGAAAGGGATTTGCAAGTGCAGGGAAAGATTATTTGGGGATCCAAATAGTCATTAGACAGCTCTGTCATTCCAGCTTTTTGTTATTGGGTTGCAAGTGTTATGTTAAAAAGCCTTTAGAGGCTTATATCTTAGTATCCTATTCAGTACTACAAAAAAAATATATACGCATTTTACTTCTGCAGTTATTCCTGTTGAAAGTGTATAGGGGCGTATTTCAGTAAAAAAATAAAAAAAAAAATATATATATATATATATATATATAAAGGACTGCACTGTTGCAGTTATTTCTAGTGAAAGCGTATTGGGGCGTATTTTAGTCCAACAAGAAATATACTTTCAGTTCGCTTCTGTATTTATTTCTGGTGAAAGCGTATAGAGGCGTATTTCAGTAAAAAAATAAAAATATATACGCACTGCACAGTTGCAGTTATTTCTGTTGAAAGCATATAGGAACGTATTTCAGTCCAACAAGAAATATATATTCTCAGGTCACTTCTGCAGTTATTTCTGGTGAAAGCGTATAGAGGCGTATTTCAGTAAAAAAAATATATATATATACGCACTGCACTGTTGCAGTAATTTCTGTTGAAATCGTATAGTGGCCTATTTTTGTCACGGTCCCTCCTGTGAGAGAGGTGAGAAAATCAGATAGATTTGCTGCACGTGAGGCTAGGTCTCTCTGCTTTTCTCTATGTATGTTGTTGTTTGGCAGGATCTCACCTTTCCTTAGGTGCCGCACATTATCAATGATGAGGATCTATTTAGGTCCGCCTCACACTGCTGACCATGCAGTTGATATTTCTTCTTGGAGTTGTTAGAGCTTGTTTGTCTTGGATCTCCTGCTTCTCCATACATCTCTAAGCTAAGTACTTGTTGCTTTCTCTGTTTGTTATTCTCTGGTGTGTGTTGTTTCTAGGCCGCAGAGAGACGTGCGTTCCTTCATCAGGGAAGGAACCAGCTGTCTCATCTCCTGCTACCTATCCTAGGCTTCGTCAGTTTTAGCAGGGCATAGGTATCCGGCGTATGAGTATTTCCACCATTTGGATCTGCTCATACTGGCAGGAGTTAGGGAAAGGCCTAGGTATTACTAGGAGGTCACCATCCCTCTTCCTTAGCTTTTGAGGCCTAGACTGTTGTCTATTTGTTGTTGTGTGTATCTGGTGTTTTCCCCATTCCCATAACTTGTGACAATTTTAGTCCAACACGAAATATATATTCTCAGGTCACTTCTGCAGTTATTTCTGGTGAAAGAGTATAGAGTAGTGATGTCGCGAACATAAAATTTTCCGTTCGCGAACAGCGAACGCGAACTTCCGCAAATGTTCGCGAACGGGCGAACCGCCATAGACTTCAATTGGCAGGTGAATTTTAAAACCCACAGGGACTCTTTCTGGCCACAATAGTGATGGGAAAGTTGTTTCAAGGGGTCTAACACCTGGACTGTGGCATGCCGGAGGGGATCTATGGCAAAACTCCCATGGAAAATTACGTAGTGGACGCAGAGTCGGGTTTTAATCCATAAAGGGCATAAATCAACTAACATTCCTAAATTGTTTGGAATAACATGCTTTAAAACATCCAGTGTGTGTATATGATCAGGTATGATGTTGTATCGATCAGGTAGTGTAAGGGTTACGCCCACTTTACAGACATTGACAGACCAAACTCCCTTTTAATGCACCGCAAACAACCGCAAACAGTTCATTTGCACAACCGCAAACTCCCCATTTGCACAAGGTTGGATACCAAGCTAGCCACATCCCGGTGATGTCATTGAAGGTTTCTTCCTCCACCCAGCCACGTACAACACCAAGGGTCCCCAAAAGGTGAATTGAATTGATTTTTCGAACGGGGAGATGGTTAAAAAAAACTCTGGCTCCCTCCCCTTTGTTTTTATCCACGGTCACTGCGTCTGTGCCGTGCAATTTACTGTCACACCCGATATGAGTGGTATTTTCTGTAGTACTATTCTCATCAGTTTAATCCCTCTAACGTCCCCAATCTGGGGGCCATTTATTGAATAGATTTTTCGAACGGGGAGATGGTTAAAAAAACGCTGGCTCCCTCCACTCTGTTTTAAACCATGGTGACTGCGTCTGCGCCGTGCAATTTACTGTCACACCCGATATAAGTGGTATTTTCTGTAGTACTATTCTCATCAGTTTAATCCCTGTTATGTCCCATATCAGGGATTGCCTTTTGTGAAAAAAAATTTAGGCCGGGTACCTTCGACTGCCTTCGCAGTGACAGACCAAACTCTCATACACCAAACTGAATTGATTTGAGGAACCAGGAGATGGAAAAAGCAGCTTGGTCGGTCCTCTTACTCCCAAATTGGGGCACTGCGCGTGCACAGAGCACTGTGCTGTGACACCCTTTATGAGTGGTGTCTTAACTAGTACTATTCCTATCAGTTTAATCCCTGTTACGTACCCTATCCGGTCGAATTGATTAACCATTGTCGAATTAGCGAAACATTATGACATCATGAAATAATTTAGCTCTGAGCTCTGTACTTGCTTTGTATTGGAATTGATGGGGATTTTTTTAATTGTCTGCATCATTTCTAATAAACTATTAAGAGACTTTATTATGATTTTTTATTTTATGTATTAAAAACACATACAACATATAAAAAAAAAAGGTAAATTAATTTTTTTTCTATGAAATATTATCCAGCCGTCCGATCGCTTTTGGTCTGACCATAATGAAGCAACGGCCTTATCATCTGTGTGTGGCAACATTGCCACCACACTCATAGAGGTGATGATTGCTTCATTGTGATACGCAAGCCCCTTCACCACAAGGTAACGATCACGACGGGGAATTGACACTTGTATGTGCCTTTTTTTTTTGGTTTGTTTTTGCAGCCACAGTGCTGCACCATAGGACAGAAAAATTAGGCATGTACACATGCCTGAAAAATAATGGCATTGTTGCAGCCGCTATTGTAGCAGCGGCCGGAAAAATGGATGTTTTCCAGGCAGAAAAGTGACTAAAACATTGCGGCTTGAACCCTAGTTGGTGGTGGAGAATTCACGAAAGTCATCCGGTATGCAGACATTAAATACAGCAGCGTGGGGACCATTTTGAGGCCAAGGCATGTAATCAGGCCTTTTGTTAGTCAAACATATCCTCCACTGTCAGTCTCTTCGGGATCCATGCCTCATTCATCTTTATGAAGGTGAGGTAATCAACACTTTTTGACCAAGGCGACTTCTCTTGTCAGTGACAATGCCTCCTGCTGCACTGAAGGTCCTTTCTGACAGGACACTTGAAGCAGGGCAGGCCAGAAGTTCTATCGCAAACTGGGATAGCTCAGGCCACAGGTCAAGCCTGCACACCCAGTAGTGAAGGGGTTCATTGCTCCTCAGAGTGTCGATATCTGCTGTTAAGGCGAGGTAGTCTGCTACCTGTCGGTCGAGTCGTTCTCTAAGGCTGGATCCCGAAGGGCTGTGGCGATGAGTAGGACTGAAAAAGCTCTGCATGTCCTCCATCAACACCACATCTGTAAATCGTCCAGTCCTTGCCGCCGTGGTAGGAGGAGGATTACACTCACCTCTTCCCCTGTTAGATTCCCGTTGTGCTGTGACATCCCCCTTATAAGCTGTGTAAAGCATATTTTTTAGTTTGGTTTTGAACTGCTGCATCCTTTCCGACTTTCGGTAATTTGGTAACATTTCTGCCACTTTCTGCTTATACCCGGGGGTCTAGTAGCGTGGCCACCCAGTACAGATCGTTCTCCTTCATCCTTTTTATACGTGGGTCCCTCAACAAACATGACAGCATGAAAGACCCCATTTGAACAAGGTTGGATGCAGAGCTACTCATTTCCCGTTCCTCGTCCTCACTGATGTCATTGACGGTCTGTTCTTCCCCCCAGCCACGTACAACACCATGGTTCCCAGATAGGTGACAACAACGAGCACCCTGGGGTGCCTGCTGTGGTTGGTCTTCCTCCTCCTCAAAGCCGCCACATTCCTCCTCTGACTCCTCTTCCTCATACTCCTCTTCCAGCGTTGCTGCAGGTCCGGCAAGCGATGATGACAAGGCTGTTTCTGGTGGTGATGGTGACCACAACTCTTCCTCTTCCTCTTCACGCTCATCTACAGCCTGATCCAGAACTCTTCGCAGGGCACGCTCCAGGAAGAAAACAAATGGGATGAGGTCGCTGATGGTGCCTTCGGTGCGACTGACTAGGTTTGTCACCTCCTCAAAAGGACGCATGAGCCTACAGGCATTGCTCATGAGTGTCCAGTAATGTGGCAAAAAGATTCCCAGCTCCGCAGAGGCTGTCCTAGCACCCCGGTCATACAAATACTCGTTGATGGCTTTTTCTTGTTGTAGCAGGCGGTCGAACATTAGGATTGTTGAATTCCAATGTGTCGGGCTGTCGCATATCAAGAGCCTCACTGGCATGTTGTTTCGCCGCTGAATATCGGAAAAGTGCGACATGGCCGTGTAGGAACGCCTGAAATGGCCACACACCTTCCTGGCCTGCTTGAGGACGTCCTGTAAGCCTGGGTACTTAGACACAAAGCGTTGTACAATAAGATTCAACACATGTGCCATGTAGTGATGAGCGGGAGGTGCCATATTCGATTTCGACGAAATTCGCGAATATTCGCTAGAATATTCGTCTCATATTCGTCGAAATCGAATATTCGTTATTATTCTAGTTATGGCGATTATTCTGCGATTTAAATAATCGTATTGCGATTCTTTATTTTTTTTAACAAGGCAACTTGCCGATATTGGTTTGATATCTAGAATTAGCGAAGATGATGAATATGACGAATGTATTCATCATTTTCCTCAAAACGAAGATAACGAAATAATCTCCATCTTCGTTTTAGCTCCATATTACGTCGACTTCGCTAATTTTAGCAGTGGACTAAATAAACGGCAGGTAAATTCGCTATGCGATAATATTACATTGCCTTTTTTTTTAAAATAGAATAATACTATTCTATTTATTTTTTAAAAGGCAAAGTAATATTATCGCATTAGATTCGCTATACGATAATCTTACTTTGCCCTTTTTAAATAAATAGAATAGCATTATTCTAGTTAAAAAAAGGCAAAGTAATATTATCGCATTAAATTCGATATGCGATAAGTTATCTAGAATTAACGAAGATGACGAATATAGCCCTATATTCTCCATATTCGTTAAATCTAATAGGGAAGTTCACTCTAAGTTAGAAGCGCAATGCAATTAAATATTTTCGCATTGCGATTCCAACCTAGAGCTGTGTTCAAAGTTTAAAAAATAAATTACAATACTTACCACGAATTGACGAATCACAAGGAATAATCGCGTATGCACGCGATCATGTGACAATCGTGTCACGTGACGTTTTTACTTTCGGTTTCGCGACTGGTGCTGACTTGTGAAAAAATCGAATCGAGATGGGGCGAAATTCGTTTACCGAAGAGGAGGAAGATTATATAATCAATGTAAGTATAGTAACATGTTTAATGTTTATTAAATCACATGATTGTTACATATTGCACGCATATCTGATTCTGAACATTATTTTTTAACACTTTATCAACAGAAAAAATATTTATGTGTAGATCTACTGTTGTAAAATATTTGAGTATTCAAATATTTACCAGGATACGATTTTTTTATTTTTTTTTATTTCCCCTTCCTTCCTTCCTTCTTTTTTTTCTTTTTGGTTTCCTAAAGCAATATATTACTTGTTGTGTAGACCCCATACACATACAATCCCAGTGCAAACAGATCTTAGAAGTAAATTAAAAAAATTAAAAATAGTATACTAAAAAATGTTGATTATATGTTTGCATCTTTATCCTGCAGACAATGTTGGAGAAGGGTTACGGCCTGACCCGCAAGCATGCAGAGAAGACCGCCATAATCCTGTCCCTCCAGAAGGAGATGGAGGAGAGGTTTGGCCACATGCCAGTAAAGGAGGCCATCCAAAAAAGTGGTGCGACCTCAAGAGGCACCACCCAGAGCGCATCAGAGAGCGGAGTGCTGTACTGTGCCCAGGTACATTGCTTACATGACTTTTATATATCTCTCTACACCTCTATGTAATGTATCTAGTCAGTGATGCTCTAATCCGTACAGATGGAGCTGGGTTAACAGTGTTAACACACAAACTCTTAATAGGAATTTCATAACTCATCGCGTTATCTATAAACAAAAGCCATTGTAAAAAAAAAGCTAAACGCATCTAGTTTACATAACATGGCTCATAAAGCATGTGTGTTAACTCTACTACATCCGTATTTCATCCCTTCCAGCCCCCAGTACATGTACGGGGCAACAGAACGTCACTTAATGCCCAGCACCCTACATGTACATCGCTATGATCGGGCGGGCACATGACCTTAATTCAGCGGCAGGGGTACGGCCGTTACTGATGTACGGACACAGGCTGCATTCTCCCGCATATATCACAGATACTGGCACATTAACTCCTGCACAATTAGCGCTGACCTTGACACATGCGCGTTATTGGTAACTTAGGCCGGTTTTACCATCTGTAACACAGGTTTTAAGAATGTCAGTTCCCTACAAAATGAGGCAAATCAACCATTGGATTGCAGATGCCTCCATATAGAAATGTATGGATCTTTTACATTTTTATGATTCTTGAGTTGTTTGTTTACATTTTTAACAATTTGTGATTATTTCAGGTAAAACCGTCCCCTCTGTCCGCCACCGCAAAAGAAAAGCGGAGGACATTGAGGTGTCCACGGAGGAGGAGGAGACGGATGAACAGCCAGGACCCTCCACCCTCACAGCGGCCCATCCACCACCGGAAGTGGTGACAATGGAGGACGCGAGTGCTGACCTCAATATTGTGGAGGTCGAGGTTGAGGAGGAGGCTGGACCGTCCCAGCCACCAGAATCGCCCCCCCCACATCCTGAAAAAGAGGAGGAAGAGGTCGTATACACGCCTCACCAGGAGGGTAAATATGTGCACACACCAATATAAATCGGTACACAAAACATATTCAAAAATATCACACGATCCCTGAACAATAGCAGACCTTAGTTAACATGGCTGCCCGTTTAGCTAAGCAGGTTTTGCACCTCATTTCCAAAGCGATTATGCCTGGGGGACGGTTTTTTGTTGGTCTACAATAGTACGTCCCTGTTAAGGGAGCACCCAGGAATTTTGTATAGTGGGGTCGGAATAAAAAAAAGCTACGGCAATTGTTATCAGCCCCTCCTACATATAATAGGCCACTCCCAACAAACAATGTACAGCTGAAATTATATTGTTGAGGATAAGGGTAAGAGTCTTACGCTCATCCTACATAGACGCACTTTACTCAGTATTCAGGGCCCCGACATAAAGCTCCTGTACTTACACTCACACTGTCCCCCTCATGTTAAAAGAGGAGTGGAGGAGGAGAAGCTGCGCGATTTTAACGGAGTGTAGGTCCGGGTGGGGGTACAGAGAGCTCCTCTGCTCTCCTCCCTCCCCAGATCCTAGTAATCATGCTCCCTTCAGCCCCCCAGTAGCAGTAGTAAAGCTCACCATAATGTAGTAGTAATACTTTTCCTTATAATATAACAATAACTCAAATAACCCTGCTTAGTGCCCACAGTTCAGCTAATGTCCCCATAATGTATGCCAGTATAAAATACCCCATATAGTGCCCCAGTAAATGACCCCATAGTTCTCCACTGCCCAATAGTGCCCCAAATAATGTTCCTATAGTGCCACCAGATGCCCCATATTAATTAATTTGCCCCATACTGCCATCCATTTATTTGCTGGGCTTCTACCAGCAAATAGGCCTGAAGCCTATAGTGGTGATAGGCGGCGGGGCAGTGAACGATGCGCTCCCGTGCCCGCTGCAGCCTAATTAGAACCAGGGCCGTGCCGCCTATGGCGGTCGATAGCGACCCTGGAGGATAAAAAAAAAAACAATTTAATGGTTCTAGGGGTCCAGACCTGTTGGACCACCCCTTGGGTGCGCCACTGTCCCTGTGCATCAAGTCATGTCCCACTGTGACGTACTATTGTGGGCTGGCCGTTAAGTGGTTAAAATGCCAACAATGAGGGGAAAACAGAAACTACAGTAATAGAAAACAATATAATTGCAATCAAACTCTGTAAACTACCAAAAAAGTATTAACAAACCAAATAACATTATGCCATACCCGAACTCTCACAAAGTAAACCAAAATATTAGTAACATAAAAATCTATAGCTACTGAGTTAAGATTTAAATAGGCGGTTTTTAAACTCATACTCCGCACTAAGCACTAATTGTCTTGTAACCTGAATTGCAGTAATTGTTTTTTTATTTATTTATTTTTACAGTTGTGAACAAGTGTGTCCGCCAAATGGCCAGGATGGAGCGGGAGTACAGGAGGGAGATGGAGGAGGTGGCCAAGCAGCAGCGGCGGCTGTTTCGAAAGATGCAGGAGATGGATAGGAGGCATCTCCGTGAAATGGCCAAGATGAGGGAGCTGCTGACCCGGCTAAAAAAATTGCCATAGAGGCCTATTGTACTTATTTTTCCCATATCATCACCATGACGGCCACACAGGAGATTGACCCATGACCTCTGTGGGGGCAGGAACAGAGAAGAGGTTAAATTGCCCCTCCCACCACCACACCTCAGTGTTCCTGTCCCCACTGTGGCCAGGGGTCAGAGAAGAGTCTCCCTGCGACCGGCAGGGAGATGAAGAGGGGATTTGTGTTCCCTGCAACTTTATTATTTTTAAATTTCGTCGCCAGGAGGGTCCGTGGACGGTCTCCTGGCATACCTGATGCTCCTTGAGCTCCCCCAGTCCGCCGGCGGCCTTCGTGCTTATGCTGGGCTGTGGGGTATCGGGAGGGCTCGCTCTGGCTAGTCCGGAGCCTGCTCCCGGGCCGCGTCCTCTTCCTCCCCTCCCCTGTGGGTCGGGCTGTGCAGCGGCCGGCGCTGCGCCGCGCCGACGTCAGTGACGCTCATTTCGGGTCCGGTCACGTGACGCGACCAGGAAGTAAGTGCAGAGGGCAGAGAAGTTTGTATAAAAGCGGGACAGCCACGGGACGACTGATCTGAGGTCTGTAAGTACGGTATGGTGTACCCCTTCTCCTTGTTTGGCTTTGATCTGGCTGCATGATGTCTGGACCTGACGCACAAACTTCTATGGAGACTGAAGCTCCTACTCTGCCTTCTGTAAGTAGCCCACTGGGGCTCCCCTTTGTTTTTCTGAATTGCTACTGGGTCCTGACACTTCTATTTCATATCCTTTCAGGCCAAAGAGAGTCAAAAGAAAGTAAAAACCGCCTAGATGTATTTCCTGCGCAAAAGATTGCCTGAGGGATATGAAAAGAAGTTATGTAAAGAATGTATTAAAGATGTCTTACGTCAGGAACAGCACTCCCTTATGGATAACATAAGAACGGTAGTCCAGGAGGAGCTAAAAGCGGCCAGAGCAGCGCCCCCTGTAGCGTTGGGTCAACCCCCCCATAAACGCCCTCGGCAGAGAATTATCTCTTCTTCAGATTCAGAAGAGTTAGACGACAGGGCTTCCACGTCTGTTCAGTGGGAGGAGGAGTCCTCTTTTTCTGAGGGGGAGATTTGTGAAAGCAGCAAAAAATTCTACTTCTCGTCTGAAGAGATGGGGGCTCTGCTAAAGGCAGTCCGAGCTACTATGGGGATAGAGGAGGCCCCTAAATCCCTCTCTATTCAAGACGAGATGTTTGGGGGTCTTAGAATAAAAAAATCTAAAGTGTTCCCCATTAATGAAAATATAAAAGAAATGATTATGGAGGAAAGGGCTGAACCTGAAAAGAGACTGGGCATCTCTAAAGAATTCAAAAATCGATTAGTATTCGACCCGGCTCAATCTAGGTTATTTGAGGGGACCCCCAAAATTGATGTGCAAATCGCTAAGGTAAACAGAAAGACTGCTATACCCTTTGAAGACGCCGCTCAATTAAAAGATACTATGGAGCGAAAGGCTGACTCCCTCCTGCGAAGATCGTGGGAGGCTCCCATGTTTAATATCAAGAACAATATAACGGCTACATCTGTAGCCAGATCTATGCATTTGTGGCTAGGGGAATTGGAGAATCATTTAAGGGGTAAAACCCCTAGAGAAGAGATACTACAATCCATCCCCTTATTGAGGTCAGCCACAGGGTTTCTGGCGGACGCCTCAGCAGAGTCTATAAGGTTTTGTGCTAAGGAAGCCGGTCTTTCTAACGCAGCCCGCCGCGCCTTATGGATGAAATCATGGTCAGGAGACAGGTTGTCCAAGCAGAAATTAGTCTCGATCCCATTTACGGGGGAATATGTATTCGGTCCGGTCCTGGATAAAATACTCGAGAAGGCGGCCGATAGGAAAAAAGGGTTTCCTGAAGAAAGACCCTATAGGAGATACCAGTCCTTTCGTTCCTACGGAGGACAGAATAAAACGTATAAAGGGA
Organism: Bufotes viridis; assembly: GCA_033119425.1. Classification (NCBI taxonomy): domain Eukaryota; kingdom Metazoa; phylum Chordata; class Amphibia; order Anura; family Bufonidae; genus Bufotes; species Bufotes viridis. The sequence goes on along the minus strand of CM065593.1, from coordinate 218,872,748 downwards.
AGGGCAAGTCAGGTCGATGGTCCTATACTAAAGGAGGCAAAGGGAGGGGTTTCCTCCTCAAACCTCAGCCTAAACCAGAAGATAAACAGTGACGCCATTGTAGGGGGAGACTGGAGGATTTTCTGAGCTCATGGGAACGTATAACAAAAATCCATGGGCCTTGGAAATCATTCGGTCAGGGTACAGGATCGAATTTACCTCCCTTCCCCCTCCCAGATTTGTTCTGACAAGAACGTCTTCCATTTCTTCCAACAAAAATATTCTTCAGGGAGTCCGAGAATTATTGAACAAAGGAGCAGTGGTACCAGTTCCCAGATCTCAGGAAGGACAGGGTTACTATTCCACCTTATTCCTAGTGAGAAAGAAGGAAGGAGACTTCCGTACGATCATAAATTTGAAAAAGTTAAACAAATTTATTCTCTACAGGAAGTTCAAAATGGAGTCCTTGAGGTCCATAATACCCCTGATAAAGCAGAGGGCATTCATGAGCTCAGTGGATCTAAAGGATGCATACCTGCACATCCCTATTCATCAGGACTTCCAGAGGTACCTGAGATTCGCAATACCGGCAGGCTCTCTCTATTCGCGAACCATATCTGTCTATCTTTGAAGATAAGATCATTCTGAAGCTGGATCCAGGTTTCTTACCTAAAGTAGCTTCGGACAAGAATAGAGGCCAAGAGATTGTCCTCCCATCCTTTTTCAGCAATCCGACAACTCAGGAAGAAGTGAGATTCCATTCTCTGGATGTGAAGCGTATAGTTCTTAGGTATCTGGAGACTACTAGAGAATTCAGAAAATCAGACAGCCTGCTCATCCAGTTCTTCGGAAAGAACAGAGGGTCCAAGGTCTCAAAATCTTCGATCGCAAGATGGATAAAGGATACCATTAAAATATGTTACAAGAATAAAGATCGGGATCCTCCATTAAACATTCGGGCACACTCCACCAGAGCTGTCTCCACTACCTATGCGGAAAGAGCAGGGGCCTCTCTCGAAGATATCTGTAGAGCGGCCTCCTGGTCTAATATCCATACTTTTGTGAAACACTACCGCCTGGACTTATCTAGAACTTCTGACGTTTCCTTTGGTCAGAAAGTTCTTCAGGCAGTCGCCCCCCTCCATCATTATAATTTTATAACTCTTCTGTGTGGCCGTCATGGTGATGATATGGGAAAACCGGAATTAGACTTACCGGTAATTCAGTTTCCATGAAATCACCATGACGGCCCATATATTCCCTCCCTTTTTTGTTTACTATTTTGATCTCCTAGTATGAAGTAATACTAGAGGAAGATTATTCTTTAGTTAACTTTTTCTGGCACCGATTATCTTGGAAACACTGAGGTGTGGTGGTGGGAGGGGCAATTTAACCTCTTCTCTGTTCCTGCCCCCACAGAGGTCGTGGGTCAATCTCCTGTGTGGCCGTCATGGTGATTTCATGGAAACTGAATTACCGGTAAGTCTAATTCCGGTTTTTTCTATAATGTTATTTATAAATAGTTTATTAACCGTTATAACTTGTGCTTTCGTTTTTTCTAATGTTATGTTACGGTGTAATTTTATAACTTAGTTGTAAGGCCTCTTCAGTCTAGGGTCAGACTCATCTGGATCAGAACAGACAGTAGATAGGCACACGGTAACACTGTAGTATAAGGCCCACACATAACTCAGCAGTGTCAGGACATACAGAAGCAAGTATTGTTAACGGTGAAGTATGAAGCCCACACCATCTGCTGTTAGACGTAATCCAGCGTGTGTTCGGTGCTGATCATGTATGGGTGGGAAGAGCAGTGGTACACCCTCATCCTCCTTCATCACCTCCAAAAGCTTCCTGCATTGCCTTCCCCAAGATGTCCCACTCACAGTCGCTGTCTAACAAGAGCAGGGAGGATTCCAGGGGGGTTGGTCCTGCAGGAGGCGGAGAGCAGCAGTTGCTGCTGCTCAGAGCCGGGCCAGAGGACTCTGTGGCACAGTATTGTGCCACTAGAGCCACAACTGCCTCGCCACCCTGAGAGGTATCGGCGGGGCAGCTGCTAAGAGCCAAAAAAATCAATGAGTTGTATGATCAAGAAATACACACCCGCACTGACCGTCCCTTTATTTTTGATCTCCATAGTAACCGCCTATTTAACAGCGCCCATATGTAATAGTGGCCCCTGCCCCCCATGCATGTAGCAGTGTAGTTGTGGCATTATCTGACTCAATATTTTAGGAGTCTCAGGACATGCAAAGTGGCAAAACCTTGGATCAGTTGTTATGGTAACCAGTCCAGGAGTAGGACCCGCGAGCTTCTAGTGGCTGACATGTGACCGTGTAAATGGCAGTTGCCAGCCTTGTATTGACTGTAATGGATGTCATTTTTGGGAATAGCGCTGAAATGGTACGTCCTAGAGAGCAGAGACCCCCGCAAGTATTGATTCCATGTACTAAGGGATGTGTACACCAAGTATCGTTGAAATCGATGGTTGCATGTTTGAGTATTTGTGGAACATACACAGATGCATACATACATATATACATTATTTTACATACATACAGTATATATCTATGTGTTGTGGGGAGTCGCTCTGGTAGACAGCGGTGCGGGTGCAGTTTAGAGGCAAAACAAGGAGTCCAGATTGTGCAACAAACAGTGTTTTATTCACACTTGCACACAAAATGAAAAACAGTCTCTTGGTGACAGTTCACACACAACGGAAATAACGTAGCCAAACAAAAACAGTCCAACACAGGTTCAGTCACCTGGGAGGTGTAGGTGCAGGTTCGCACCACGCTGTCGGCCCAGCCGCAGGAGAATCCAGCTTCAGGTAGCCAGGAACAAAATACCTCCTTGCTGAGCTCTTTCCTCCTGGACAGAGAACTCCCAGCCCTGTTAGCAGCTCCAGGATAATCACACTCCCCAGACACAGCTGCTGGCTGCGTTTTATATCCAGCCCAAAACATGGACTGGACCGTGGGAGCAGCCACCCACCCTACTCTTTAGCTGCTCCCAGTAAGAGCCGGCCCGGATCGGCTTTGCAGCCATGCTATTTAACAAAGTCAAACAGCACTAGCTGCTGCAGACAAAAACCCGGCTCTCACCTCACCGAGGCCAGCAACCTCGGTGACACGTACCTGCCATCACATATGACACCTTGCACCTTACCACATACCCCCTTTGTTCAACCCTGAGGGGTGAACACACGTGAGGCAGTGGACGCGGGACAGGGCATCTGCGTTGCCCTGCAAGCGGCCTGCCCTGTGTTCCACGGAAAACTTGAAATTTTGAAGAGATAGGAACCACCTGGTGACCCGAGCATTCCTCTCCTTGGCCTGACTCATCCATTTGAGGGGGAATGGTCGGTCACCAGACGGAACCTCCTCCCTAACAGGTAGTAGCGGAGAGATTCGAGTGCCCACTTGATAGCCAGGCACTCCCTCTCCACTATACTATACCTGGACTCGGCGGGACTGAGCTTACGGCTCAGGAAGACAACGGGATGTTCTTCCCCGTTGACCTCCTGCGACAGTACCGCACCGAGGCCTACCTCCGAGGCGTCGGTCTGTACGACAAACTCCTTGTTGAAGTCGGGTGTCACCAAAACCGGGGACCCACACAGGGCCGACTTCAACGCGGAGAAAGCCTCCTCCGCCTTCTCACTCCAGCTAACCCTCCCAGACTTTCGCCCCTTCAACAGGTCTGTCAATGGCGCTGCTATTGTGGCAAAGTGGGGCACAAACCTCATGTAGTAACCTACAATCCCCAGGAACGACTTTACCTGCCTGGTGGTGACCGGTCGGGGCCAGTTACGAATGGCCTCTACCTTAGTTACCTGAGGTTTGATGACTCCCCGCCCAATTACATATCCCAGATATTTTGTCTCCTCTAACCCTATGGAGCACTTCTTTGGGTTAGCGGTCAGTCCGGCTTTCCTCAGGGCATCCACTACCGCCTGCACCTTGGGTAAATGGCTTTCCCAGTCGGTGCTGTGGATGACTACATCATCCAAGTAGGCCGAGGCGTACCGACGATGTGGTCGCAGCACTATGTCCATTAACCTTTGGAAAGTGGCGGGGCGCCATGCAGGCCAAAGGGTAACACCTTGTAGTGATACAGGCCCTGCGGGTAACAAATGCGGTTTTTCCTTAGCCGACTCCGTTAAGGGTACCTGCCAGTACCCTTTAGTGAGGTCCAGCACAGAAAAATAACGGGCTTGTCCTAAACTTTCAACCAGCTCGTCTACTCGGGGCATGGGATACGCGTCAAACTTGGATACTTCATTTAACTTGCGAAAGTCGTTGCAGAACCGCAACGTCCCATCCGGCTTAGGTATTAGGACTATGGGACTGGCCCACTCACTTTTCGACTCCTCAATGACCTCGAGCTTCAACATTAACTGTACTTCCTCCGCGATGGCCCGTCGCCGAGCCTCGGGTACCCGGTATGGTTTTAACCGGATCTTGGCCTGAGGCTCAGTGACGATGTCATGTTGAATGAGAGACGTGCGGCCAGGGAGGTCGAGAACACATCCGTGTTCCGACTGATGAACTCCCTGACTTCCTGAACTTGTTTGGAAGACAGGCTGTCTGCAATTTTTACCGTGGTTACTGCTTCACAGGCCTCGAACTGTGGGGCTGGACCCTTTCACCTAGAAGCCCTGGCCGGGGGCTGTGGTCGTCGGCTGTGTCCCTATCTTTCCACGGCTTAAGTAAATTCACGTGGTACACCTGCTCCGGCTTGCGCCGCCTGGCTGGTGTACTTTGTAATTTACTTCCCCTACCTTCTCGATCACCTCATAGGGGCCCTGCCACCTAGCTAGGAATTTGCTGTCAAGGGTGGGTACCAGAACCAAAACCCGATCTCCCGGATTGAAGTCCCGTACCCGAGCCTGACGATTGTACACCCTACTCTGGGCTTGTTGCGCTGCCTCCATATGCTCCCGGACCAAGGGCAACACCCTTTCCATCCGGTCCTGCATTTGGGCGACATACTCAATGACACTTTGTGTGGGGACAGGCTGTTGTTCCCACGCTTCCTTGGCGATATCCAACAGGCCCCGAGGGTGTCTGCCATAAAGCAGTTCGAAGGGCGAGAACCCAGTAGAGGCCTGGGGCACCTCTCGCACTGCGAACATGAGATAGGGCAGAAGCAGATCCCAGTCCTTCCCATCTCTAGACACCACCCTCTTTAACATATTTTTTAGAGTTTGGTTAAACCTCTCCACAAGACCATCTGTTTGCGGATGGTAAACGGACGTCCGTAACTGCTTTATACGCAACAATTTACACAGTTCCCTCATTACTTTGGACATAAAAGGGGTCCCTTGGTCTGTCAGAACCTCTTTTGGCAGGCCCACACGGGAAAACATCTCCATTAACTCTTTGGCAATGAGCTTAGCTGAGGTATGTCGCAGAGGCACCGCCTCCGGATACCGAGTGGCATAGTCGAGAACTACCAGAATGTGTTGGTGGCCCCTGGCAGACTTTGGTACAGGCCCAATTAAATCCATCGCGATTCGCTCAAGCGGTACTTCAATAATTGGCAGAGGTACCAGGGGACTACGGAAATGTGGCTGGGGGCTAGTTATCTGACAGGTCGGACAGGACTTACAATAATTCTCTACCTCCTTGAACACACTGGGCCAATAAAATCGCTGCAGTATGCGGTCCTGGGTTTTCTGCCACCCCAGGTGTCCCCCAAGAACATGTTGGTGGGCAAGCTCCATGACAAGCTTGCGATACGCTGTGGGCACCACCAACTGTTCAACAGGTTCGCCTCGGATTTGGTTCACCCGATACAACATATCCTGCAGAACAATAAACCGTGGGAACATTAATTCAGCCCCTGGTTTCTGGGGTTTTCCATCAATTTCCAGCACATTCTCCCAGGCCCTGGTTAGGGTTTGGTCCCGGTGTTGTGCGGTCCCAAAATTTTCCCCGGAGACATTGAGGTCTGCCAACTCAGGTCCCGGTGGCAAGTCCTCCGTGTCTCCCACCATTACACTCAGTGGGGTTGTCTCCCCCTCTACCGCTGGAGCAGTGGTCACCCCTACCGCCGGCCCTTCAGACTCGGGCTCCCAGGGTTCTGGCCTTCCAGCGGTATCAGGCCACTCTACTAGGGTCACCCCTGTCTCGGGTCCCTCAGATACCTTTATTGCCGGCCACAGCGCCGGAAAACCGGGAAGTCCCTCCCAAGTATTAGTTCGTGTGGGAGTTTAGTAGCGACAGCCACCTCGTGGGTCCACCTACCAGCCGCTGTGGACAAAGTCACTAGTGCAGTGGGATAGTCTTTCAGGTCTCCGTGGATGCACAGGACCCCGACTTTACGGCCAGTATACTCCGCAGGCCGTACAAGTGCAGCCCTTACCAGGGAGACTAAACTCCCGGAGTCCAGCAGAGCCACCGCCAGAGAGTCTCCCACCTCTACCTGACACAGGTGGTTATGGTCCTGCACCTCACGGGTGCCAGTTGCGCACAGCTTCCGTGCATACAGGGAGTGACGACCCCCGTAGTTCATATCCATCGGCTCATCCCGATGCGGACAGTCGGCCCTGATGTGGCCTGGCTCCTGACACCTCCAGCATACCACGGGAGGCGGACTCGCAGGGGGTATATTCCGGGCAGGCCGCTCTGTCGCCGGACGTCGGAACTGGGGCAGAGGCCTCCGGGGTTTGACTGACCCCTTCCCGCAAGAGTCCCCTGCAGGTTTCTGGTGGCCTCGTAGCGCTCCACCAGGTCGACCATCTCCAGGGCATTGGTGGGCGATACCTGGCCGATCCAGTGCTGGAGGGGATAAGGCAGGGCCCTCCAAAAGATGTCCGCCAACAGTCGATCCAGCATGGCAGTGGGACTTAGTAGATCGGGCTGCAGCCACTTTTGCAGCCTGTGCAGCAGATCGTAGAACTGCGGCCTAGCGGGTTCAGTCGTTTTAAAGTCCCACTGGTGGACTCTTTGGGCGCGGACCAGCACGTTCACGCCCAGTCTGGCTAGGACCTCTCCTTTCACAGTGTCATAATCTGCCGCTTGGTCATCCGACAAGTCGAAAAACACCTGCTGGGGTCCGGAAGCCAGGAACGGAGCGACCACCTCAGCCCACTGGTCACGGGGTAACTTTTCCCTCACGGCGACCTTCTCAAAAACCGCCAGGTACGTCTCAACGTCGTCTGCGGGGGTCATTTTGGGATCGCCGCACGGACCGCTTTCCGGGCATCTTGGACGTGGTGGGACGCTCCTGCCGCCTGTAACGCCATCACATGTTGTAGCAGTAGTTGGTTGGTCTCCCGCTGCTGCACGTTAGCCTCTATGAGAGCCTTCACAGCAGCCTCCATGTTGCCAGAAACTCCTGCTTGCAGCTTTGCTGGCTTAATATATTCCATACACTTTAGAAAAACAAAACTTCGGCGTTCACGCCAGCCTCACTGCGCATGCCCGCATCCGACACCAAATGTGGGGAGTCGCTCTGGTAGACAGCGGTGCGGGTGCAGTTTAGAGGCAAAACAAGGAGTCCAGATTGTGCAACAAACAGTGTTTTATTCACACTTGCACACAAAATGAAAAACAGTCTCTTGGTGACAGTTCACACACAACGGAAATAACGTAGCCAAACAAAAACAGTCCAACACAGGTTCAGTCACCTGGGAGGTGTAGGTGCAGGTTCGCACCACGCTGTCGGCCCAGCCGCAGGAGAATCCAGCTTCAGGTAGCCAGGAACAAAATACCTCCTTGCTGAGCTCTTTCCTCCTGGACAGAGAACTCCCAGCCCTGTTAGCAGCTCCAGGATAATCACACTCCCCAGACACAGCTGCTGGCTGCGTTTTATATCCAGCCCAAAACATGGACTGGACCGTGGGGAGCAGCCACCCACCCTACTCTTTAGCTGCTCCCAGTAAGAGCCGGCCCGGATCGGCTTTGCAGCCATGCTATTTAACAAAGTCAAACAGCACTAGCTGCTGCAGACAAAAACCCGGCTCTCACCTCACCGAGGCCAGCAACCTCGGTGACACGTACCTGCCATCACATATGACACCTTGCACCTTACCACAGTGTGTATATATATATATATATATATATATACACTCACCTAAAGAATTATTAGGAACACTATACTAATACGGTGTTGGACCCCTTTTTGCCTTCGGAACTGCCTTAATTCTATGTGGCATTGATTCCACAAGGTGCTGATAGCATTCTTTAGAAATGTTGGCCCATATTGATAGGATAGCATCTTGTAGTTGACGGAGATTCGAGGGATGCACATCCAGGGCACGAAGCTTCCGTTCCACCACATCCCAAAGATGCTCTATTGGGTTGAGATCTGGTGACTGTGGGGCCATTTTAGTACAGTGACCTCATTGTCATGTTCGAGCTTTTGTGACATGGTGCATTATCCTGCTGGAAGTGGCCATCAGAGGATGGATACATGGTGGTCATGAAGGGATGGACATGGTCAGTAACAATGCTCAGGTAGCCCGTGGCATTTAAACGATGCCCAATTGGCACTGCGGGGCCTAAAGTGTGCCCAGAAAGCATCCCCCACACCATTACACCACCACCACCAGCCTGCACAGTGGTAACAAGGCATGATGGATACATGTTCTCATTCTGTTTACGCCAAATTCGGACTCTACGATTTGAATGTCTCAACAGAAATCGAGACTCATCAGACCAGGCAACATTTTTCCAGTCTTCAACAGTCCAATTTTGGTGAGCTCGTGCAAATTGTAGCCTCTATTTCCTATTTGTAGTGGAGATGAGTGGTACCCGGTGGGGTCTTCTGCTGTTGTAGCCCATCCGCCTCAAGGTTGTGCGTGTTGTGGCTTCACAAATGCTTTGCTGCATACCTCGGTTGTAACGAGTGGTTATTTCAGTCAACGTTGCTCTTCTATCAGCTTGAATCAGTCGGCCCATTCTCCTCTGACCTCTAGCATCAACAAGGCATTTTCGCCCACAGGACTGCCGCATACTGGATGTTTTTCCCTTTTCACACCATTCTTTGCAAACCCTAGAAATGGTTGTGCGTGAAAATCCCAGTAACTGAGCAGATTGTGAAATACTCAGACCGGCCCGTCTGGCACCAACAACCATGCCACGCTCAAAATTGCTTAAATCACCTTTCTTTCCCATTCTGATTTCAGGAGATTGTCTGGACCAGGACCACACCCCTAAATGCATTGAAGCAACTGCCATGTGATTGGTTGACTAGATAATTGCATTAATGAGAAATAGAACAGGTGTTCCTAATAATTCTTTAGGTTAGTGTATATATATGAATAACGCCAGGGCGTAGCTATATGGGGTGCAGAGGTAGCAGTTGCTAACGGGCCCAGGAGCCTGAGGGGGCCCAAAGACCATTGTACAGCATAAGAAGACACTGGTATTACGCTGGGTTCACACTTGGGTGTTTTACAGTGCGTTGAAATGCGCTGTAAAACGCTCAACAGGTGAAAAACCATGTTTCCCTATGGGCATGGTTCTCACCTGAGCGTTTTACAGCACGTTTGAAATCGCTGTAAAACACTCTACGCCCAAAGAAGTACAGGAGCTTCTTTGGGGCTTAGTGTTGCGCGTCCCCCATAGGGATATATAGCGCAAGCGCGCAATGCGAAAATAGAAGTAAAGATAGCGCGTCGTACGCTCGAAGCGGGACACGCTGGTGTGAACCCAGCATTATAGAAAGTGCATGCTGGTCAAGTTACACCTCTGGCCAGAGGCGTAACTATAGGGAAAGCGGCTTATTTGGTGCCCAAACTCAGTAGGGGCCCACCCAGGTATTGTCAGAGCCCTCTCAACAGTATTATACAATGACATTATATACAGAAACAATGTAGGAAATGGACGGGGGAGCTTCTGGGTCTCATTGGAGAGAGCGATCGCGACTAGCCAAAGGAGTGGGGGTTGCATGGGAGGAGTGGGTTGTGTAGAAGTTTGTGGGGGGTAGGAGGGCCCATTCAAAAATTTGCTGTGGGGCCCAGTCCTTTCTCATTACGCCACTGAATAACGCTATACTCTACATATTCGCTCTCAGTCAAAAAGCGGGAAGGAATCATGTGTGGTCACACTCTGGCCAAATCAAATAAAAAAATAAAAAATTACGACTATTCTAAAATAGAAATATATATCATTATATTCAACATAATGCTAATGCTATATATTTTCAGAATATTCAGGAATATTCTATGACACGAAAAAAATGCACAAGGAAAGATGCCTGTAGACAGCTAAGTTTGTATTCGCAATGAAAGAATATAGAAAAAAGTGGCAAAGTAATATTATCGCATATGCGAATAAAAACTTGGTCTCTATAGTCAACTTTCCTATTATGTGGCTTATCGAATATGGAGAATATAGCACTAAGTTTTTGTTCGCAATGCGATAATATTATCGAATATGGAGAATAGTATTAGGATCATATGCGATAATATTACTTACTACTACCTTTTTTTTAATAAATATAGTATAATTATTATACTTGATAATCATTATAATTATTTGATTTATTTAAAAAAAAGTGGCAATTTGGCAAAGTAATATAATCGCATAGCGAATTAAACAAAGCTGTAGTAGTCAGTCAACTTTCCTATTTGATTGCTAGAATTAGCGAAGTGAATAGGGTAGTGAATAGGGATTGCTTTTTTTAAAAAAAAAATTTTGTCCGGGTACCTTCCACTGTGGTGTCCCAATAGCGACAAATTTTTTGAAGGCCTCAGACTCTACCAGCTGGTATGGTAAAAGCTGGCGGGCTAAGAGTTCCGTCAAGCGAGCTGTCAGTCGCCGGGCAAGGGGGTGATTCTGTGACATTGGCTTTTTACGCTCAAACATGTCCTTGACAGACACCTGACTGTGGGCAGATGAGCAGGAACTGCTGAAGGTGAGAGATGGAGTGGCGGGTGGTTAAGAGGGGGCAGGGAGGACAGCAGTGGTTGACGTGGCTGAAGATGCTGGACCAGGAGGAGCATGGTGGCTTTGAGTTTGTGTGCTGCTTGTACTCATGTGTTGATCCCATAGGCGTTTGTGATGTGAGATCATGTGCCTTCGCAAAGCAGTTGTACCAAGGTGGGTGTTGGACTTCCCACGACTCAGTTTCTTTTGGCACAGGTTGCAAATGGCATTGCTGTTATCAGAGGCAGACACACAAAAAAAATGCCACACTGCTGAGCTTTGCAATGACGGCATTCTGGTGGTGGCAACAGCATGCGTTGGCTGGCGTGCTGTCTGGCTGACCCCAGGTGCCGATACATGCTGTCTGACTGTGCCACTAACTCCTTGCGACGACCTCCCCCTGCTTCCAACTCGTCTCCTCATTCTCTCTGTCTCCCCATCAGAACTTTCCCCCTCTTCTTCTCTTCGAGCAGGCACCCACGTGGCATCCGTGGACACATCGTCATCATTAACCGCTTCACTTGTATCTGACACCTCAGCAAAGGAAGCAGCAGCGGGCACAACATCATCATCATCATCACACTGTACGTCCATGTGTGTAATCCTGCCTGACTGAGACATATCCCCGTAATCTACATCATCTGGCAATAATGGTTGCGCATCACTAATTGCATCCAACTGATGTGTAAATAACTCCTCTGACGGATCAAGTGAAGCGGCTGTGGTGGCTGTGGTGGTAGTGGTGGTGGTGGGCGGGTGCGTGGTAACTTGAGAGCAGGTGACCGAAGCTGAGTTGGAGGAGGATGGTGCGTCAAGGTTCTTAGCGGAAGCTGTTGAAGATTGGGTGTCCTGTCTAAGCCAGTCAACCATGTCCTCAGAATTTTTCGGGTTAAGGGTACGTGGCCTCTGAACACTGGGCATTATTCCAGGGACAGTGGAAATCACAGCACCACGACCACGACAGCCCCTGCAGGGTGGCCTGCCTCTGCCTGTCATTTTTTTTTAGATAACTGGTACTACGCGTGCTAGGTACTGTGCCACCCGGTATCAGTGGTTGGCACTGGCAGTGGGCACACTACAGTCAGTCGAAGTGGGCCTGACACACACTGGCAGCAGGCAAACAACTGAAATTAGACTGTGTAAAAATGAAATGCCTTATTTATCGGCAAGCTACTGTGCCACCCGGTATCAGTGGTTGGCACTGGCAGTGGCCACACTACAGTCTGTGGAAGTGGGCCTGACACACACTGGCAGCAGGCAAGCAACTGAAATTAGACTACTGTCTAAAAATTCAATGCCTTATTTATCGGCAAGCTACTGTGCCATCCGGTATCAGTGGTTGGCACTGGCAGTGGGCACACTACAGTCAGTGGAAGTGGGCCTGACACACACTGGCAGCAGGCAAACAACTGAAATTAGACTGTGTAAAAATTAAATGCCTTATTTATCGGCAAGCTACTGTGCCACCCGGTATCAGTGGTTGGCACTGGCAGTGGGCACACTACAGTCTGTGGAAGTGGGCCTGACACACACTGGCAGCAAGCAAGCAACTGAAATTAGACTACTGTCTAAAAATTAAATGCCTTATTTATCGGCAAGCTACTGTGCCACCCGGAATGAGTGGTTGGCACTGGCAGTGGGCACACTACAGTCAGTGGAAGTGGGCCTGACACACACTGGCAGCAGGCAAGCAACTGAATTTAGACTACTGTCTAAAAATTAAATGCCCTATTTATCGGCAAGCTACTGTGCCACCCGGTATCAGTGGTTGGCACTGGCGGTGGGCACACTACAGTCAGTGGAAGTCGGCCTGACACACACTAGCAGCAGTCAAGCAACTAAAATTAGACTGTGTAAAAATTAAATGCCTTATTTATCGGCAAGCTACTGTGCCACCCGGTATCAGTGGTTGGCACTGGCATTGGCCACACTACAGTCTGTGGAAGTGGGCCTGACACACACTGGCAGCAGGCAAGCAACTGAATTTAGACTACTGTCTAAAAATTAAATGCCTTATTTATCGGCAAGCTACTGTGCCACCCGGTATCAGTGGTTGGCACTGGCAGTGGGCACACTACAGTCTGTGGAAGTGGGCCTGACACACACTGGCAGCAGGCAAGCAACTGAATTTAGACTACTGTCTGAAAATTAAATGCCTTATTTATCGGCAAGCTACTGTGCCACCCGGTATCAGTGGTTGGCACTGGCAGTGGTCCCACTACAGTCTGTGGAAGTGGGCCTGACACACACTGGCAGCAGGCAAGCAACTGAATTTAGACTACTGTCTAAAAATTAAATGCCTTATTTATCGGCAAGCTACTTTGCCACCCGGTATCAGTGGTTGGCACTGGTAGTGGGCACACTACAGTCAGTGGAAGCGGGCCTGACACACACTGGCAGCAGGCACGCAACTGAATTTAGACTACTGTCTAAAAATTAAATGCCTTATTTATCGGCAAGCTACTGTGCCACCCGGTATAAGTGGTTGGCACTGGCAGTGGGCACACTACAGTCAGTGGAAGTCGGCCTGACACACACTAGCAGCAGGCAAGCAGCTGAAATTACACTAAATTGTAAAAATTAAATGCCTTTTTTTATGCAAAGTCCTGTGCCAGCCGGTATGAGTGGTGGGCACTGGCAGTGGGCACACTACAGTCAGTGGAAGTCAGCCTGACACACACTGGCAGGCAACTAACCTTAGATTAAAGTGTAAAAATTAAATGCCTTTTTTTGATGCAAAGACATGTGTCACACGGGATGACAGGGGTGGGCACTGGCAGTGGGCACACTACAGTCAGTTGAAGTCAGCCTGACACACTCTAGCAGCAGGCAAGCAGCTGAAATTACACTAAAGTGTAAAAATTAAATGCCTTTTTTATGCAAAGTCCTGTGCCAGCCGGTATGAGTGGTGGGCACTGGAAGTGGGCACACTACAGTCAGTGGAAGTCAGCCTGACACACACTGGCAGGCAACTAACCTTAGATTAAAGTGTAAAAATGAAATGCCTTTTTTTGATGCAAAGTCCTGTGCCACATGGGATGACAGGGGTGGGCACTGGCAGTGGGCACACTACAGTCTGTGGGCCTGCAGCTCCTCACACACAGGCAGGCCAGGCAACTGCAATATGTATATGGAGAAAAAAAAAAGCAGACTAATGTTGCAGCCCTAAAAAGGGCTTTTTGGGGTGCTGTCAGGAGGCTGTCCTTAGAGCAGAGATCAGATGAGTCTTTCAGGACTGGAGTGGACACTGAATTCACTAGCCTAGCTATCGATTTTCCTATTAAATCAGCAGCAACTACACTCTCCCTCCTCTCACTAAGACTGCAAATTCCGAATGAATCTAAAATGGATGCTGTTCAGGAGATGGGAGGGTCTGGGAGGGAGGGTATGCTGCTGATTGGCTGGAATGTGTCTGCTGATTGTGAGGTACAGGGTCAAAGTTTGCTCAATGATGATGTATAGGGGGCGGACCGAACATCGCATGTGTTCGCCCGTTGAGGCGAACGCGAACAAGCTATGTTCGCCGGGAACTGTTCGCCGGCGGATAGTTCGGGCCATCTCTAGTATAGAGGTGTATTTCATTAAAAAAAGAAAAATATATAGGCACTGCAATGTTGCAGTTATTTCTGTTGAAAGCGCGTAGTGGCCTATTTCAGTCCAACAAGAAATATATATTCTCAGGTCACTTCTGCAGTTATTTCTGGTGAAAGCGTATAGAGGCATAATTCAATAAAAAAAGAAACATATATACGCACTGCACTGTTGCAGTTATTTCTGTTGAAAAAGTATAGTGGCCTATTTCAGTACAACAATAAATATATATTCTTAGGTCACTTCTGCAGTTATTTCTGGTGAAAGTGTATAGGGGCATATTTCAGTAAAAAAAAAATATATATATATATATATATATATATATATATACGCACTGCACTGTTGCAGTTATTTCTGGTGAAAGCATATAGGGGCATATTTTAGTACTTCAAGAAATATATATACGCACTTCACTCATTAATTTCTTTCTGGTCAAAGCGTATAGTGGCCAATTTTAGTGCAACAAAAAGATATATATTCTCAGTGCACTGCTGCAGTGATTTCTATTGGAAGCGTATAGGGGATTATTTCAGTACTTCGAGAATTATATATACGCAGTTCACTCTTTAATTTTTTTGGGGGGTCAAAGCGTAAAGGGTTTTATTTTAGTACAACAAGAAAACTATATTCTCAGTGCATTTCCGCAGTTAATTGTGGTGAAAGCGTTTAGTGGCCTATTTCAGTACAAAAAGGGTGTTTTAATTTCGGGTTAATTTGTTTAGTTAAGCTACAAGTATGTCAGGGAGAGAAGTGCCAGGCCATGCACAGAGGAGTGGCAGAGGCTTGAATGTTTCTGCCGCAAGCAAAGGTCACAGCAGAGTAAGGGGTTGTGGCAGCAATAGTCACAGCGAGAGGCCTGAGCTCCCGGTGTCATCTACCGGTTGTGTCTTGACTAGCAGCCCAGCAGTTCTTGATTAGTTAACTCGGTCATTCACATCCTCCCAAGTGACATCAGACACCCCCAGCCAACAGTCGGTGAGTTCGTCAGACACAACCCTTAGTTGGCATGGCTCAGGAGCAGGCCCTGTGCCCTCACCTGTCCTGAACCTTCCTCTGGCCTTTTCTGTTCCCTCTCCGCGAGAAGTACTACATGCAGTGGGCTCAGTTTCACTTTTCAGCGAGGAAGAGCTACTAGGGGACAGTCAGCAGCTATTGCCCATCCAAGATGTGGAGGAGACATCTGCCGCCTCCTATGCTAGGTGGGCAAGTAGTAATGAGGAGAGTGGCACGGGAACTTGTGTTGTGAGTGGTCAGGCTCCTGACCCAGAGGCTATTGATGAGGACATCAGTGATGTGCAGACACTACTCGATGATGATGAAGCCGATCGCACTTGGGAGCCAGCTGAAGAAGGGGCTTAGTCATCATCAAGAGAAGAGGGTGGTAACTTGCCTGTCAGGCAGCGGCTGAGCTAGCAAGTCGCTAGCGTAGCCGGGAATCAGCAGGGTGGCAGCAGTGGGAGGTCGGGAGCCAAACAGGCACAGGGTAGACCACTCGCTTTTGAGAAGTCAACCTGCCCAGAAAAGATGTGGCGTACGGCTTCAAGAAAGCAGCGGCGTTAGCAGTCAGCAACTGAGTAGTGTTGGGGGGAAAATCAGGTACTCGCAGTGTGGCAGTTTTTTGTGAAGCTGCCAGAGGAGGTTAACATGGCCACAAGTAGAATATGTGGGCAGAAGGCGAAGTGTGGTCAGGGTGCCAATGTTGGCACTATGGCCCTGTGTCAACGTATGCAGCATCACCATTAAGTGGCCTGGGAGAACTGTGGCTCCGATGTGGTGTTCCAGCCTGCCGCAGCGGCACACACCCAGTTTCAGCAAGTCAAGGCTCCACCGCCTCAGCCAAAGGGAGCTGTCTGTCAATCCCATCATCTGCTGGTACAGATGCTCCTGTTCCTCGTCAGACATTCCGTCTGCAATTGATCACCAAAGCGATTGCCAAGAGAAAACCGTTTGTGTGCACGCATCCAACGGCGCAGAATCTGAATGTGCTCCTGTCCAAGTTGCTGGTGCTTCAGTCCCTCCCTTTCCAAGTGGTGGACTCTACACCTTTCAGAGAACTGATGGCTTGTGGCAAGCCAAGGTGAAGATTTCCAAGCCGTCATTAATTTGTGAAAAAGGCAGTACCAGCCCTGCACACACATGTAGAACAGAAGGTGGGCCAGTCCTTGAGCCTGTCGGTGTCTGCCAAAGTGCACGGCAGAGCTGACATGTGGAGCTGAAACTACAGTCAGAGACAATACATGTCCTTTACGGCCCACTGGGTGAATGTAGTTCCTGCACAGCCACACCAGCAACTTGGACTGGTCACACCACTTCCGCCTCCAAGTTGTCAAGCCGTTGGTCCTGCGGCAATGTCCACCTCTGTCTCCTTATCCTCCACCATGTCCTCAGCCTCCACTGCAGGGACAAGTCACAGTGCCCCTCCAGCATACCACATGTGCTGGTGAGCTTGTCCATGTCATGCTGTCCTGCACCTGGTTTGCCTTGGTGAATGGAGTCACACAGGGAGAAAATGCTCCGAGTGATGCATCAAGAATTCAAATCCTGTTTTTCTCCACGACAACTGGAAATCAGAACCACGGTGACCGACAACGGGAAGAACATGGTGTTGGCACTGCATCAAGAAAGGCTGATCCATGCGCTCTGCATGGCACATGTGTTCAATCTGTTTGTCAAGCGGTTCTTGAAGTCTTCCACCCATCTGCAAGACATCCTAAAAATGGCCAGGAAACTTTGCATGCACTTCAGCCACTCGTCCACCGCAAAGCACACCCTACTTGAGCTGCAGCGGCAGAACGGCATCCCCAACATAGGCTGATATGTGATGTTTCTACCCGTTGGAATTCCACCTTTCATATGTTAGACCAACTATACGAACAGAGAAAGGCCATCAACGATTTCTTGATGATGCAAGCGGATAGGAGTACTCCCCTGTGTAACTTCGATGTCAGCCAGTGGCAGCTCATGCGTTACACATGCCGTTTGCTTAGGCCCTTTGAGGACGCCACGTTATTTGTCAGTCGCCAGGACTACGGGATGAACAACGTCCTTCCACTGCTTCATGTCCTGGAACAGATGGTGGTAACAATGGCTGATCAGGGGACAGGAGATGTGGCGCCTCTATCTCACAGCCACATGAGCCTTGTGGGGGCTGAACTGGAAGAGGAGGAGGAAATTGGAGCACAGGCAATGTGTAGCCAAATGGGTGGATTTTTACTCAGCTGACAGGACAGGAGGAGCAGTAGCAGCGAGAGGAGCTACAGTGCAATGAGGAAGACGAGACAGAGGACCTGGACACACCGTGGCAGTATGCAGTGGAGATGGAGGAAGGGTGTCCCTCTGAGTCACTTTCACAAATGGCCCGATGCATGCTCACTTGCTTGCGTAGTGACAGCCGAATTGTCACCATTCAGCAGAGCGATGACTTCTGGCTCTCCACCTTGTTGGACTCTCACTATCTGTCCAGAATGGGGGCCTTTTTTTACACCTGCTGAGAGGGAGAACAAACTGTACTACTATCGAGAAATCCTATGTAGTCAGTTGGCCGTTCCACTGCCATGGCTGCTGGGAGGTGTGCGGTGGTAGGAGCAGTACCAGCTCCATCAGCAGCAGCCTGAGTCTACAGTCACTGATGAGTAGCTTTCTTCACCTGCATAGTGAAGAAACTACTCAACAGAAGCAGCAGCAGGAAGACCTGGAGCAGGACCTGAACTAGAAGGTGGTGGCATACTTGGACAGCACCCTGCCACCCCACATTTAAGATTGGCTGGACTACTAAACTGGATTTGTGGCCGCAACTAGCAGAGTTTGCCAAGTAAAAGCTGTCCTGCCTGGCTAGTAGTGTGGAATCAGAGCGGGTGTTTAGTGTGGCAGGGGCCATGGTTACCCCTAGGAGAACTCGCCTCTCCACTCAGAATGTGCAAAATAAATGTGGAGCCCCAGTTATGAGTCTACAACACAATGAAAGCCAGATATCCCTCAAAGGAAGAAAAACCGAGCAAAGGGGTGTCTCCATTACAGAGATCACCAAATCCATCCACAGACAGCTGTTTCAGGGTGTTGCCCCTCATCAGTGTGGAGTAGGATTCTGGCTAACCGGGAGCAATGCCTCGGAGACTACTCAAACACAACAATAGCTGATCTCAGGGAGACCAGCTACAAAAAACACCGCGGAGCCTCACTTAAGAGTCTCAACACAGCAATCCAAAGTGCAAAGCTCCCTGGGAAACAGGAATATGCAAAATAAATGTGGAGCCCCAGTTATGGGTCTACAACACAATGAAAGCCAGATATCCCTCAAAGGAAGGAAAACCAAGCAAAGGGGTGTCTCCATTACAGAGATCACCAAATCCACCATATTAAGTGGCCCCTATGTGAAGATCCCACTTCTTTTTTACAAGCTTTAAGGATGTGACAGGGAAAACCACTGATGAGGGGCAACACCCCGAAACAGCTGTCTGTGGCTGGATACCTGGCTTAGGTTTTCCCTGTCACATCCTTAAAGCTTGTAAAAAAGCGGGATCTTGACGTAGGGGCCACTTAATATGGTGGATTTGGTGATCTCTGTAATGGAGACACCCCTTTGCTCGGTTTTCCTTCCTTTGAGGGATATCTGGCTTTCATTGTGTTGTAGATCCATAACTGGGGCTCCACATTTATTTTGCATATTCCTGTTTCCCAGGGAGCTTTGCACTTTGGATTGCTGTGTTGAGACTCTTAAGTGAGGCTCCGCGGTTTTTTTTGTAGCTTGTCTCCCTGAGATCAGCTATTGTTGTGTTTGAGTAGTCTCCGAGGCATTGCTCCCAGTTAGCCAGAATCCTACTCCACACTGATGAGGGGCAACACCCCGAAACAGCTGTCTGTGGATGGATACCTGGCTTAGGTTTTCCCTGTCACATCCTTAAAGCTTGTAAAAAAGCGGGATCTTGACGTAGGGGCCACTTAATATGGTGGATTTGGTGATCTCTGTAATGGAGACACCCCTTTGCTCGGTTTTCCTTCCTTTGAGGGATATCTGGCTTTCATTGTGTTGTAGACCCATAACTGGGGCTCCACATTTATTTTGCATATTCCTGTTTCCCAGGGAGCTTTGCACTTTGGATTGCTGTGTTGAGACTCTTAAGTGAGGCTCTGTGGTGTTTTTTGTAGCTGGTCTCCCTGAGATCAGCTATTGTTGTGTTTGAGTTCACTCAGAATTTGGAGAGACTGACCTTTGTCAAGATGAATCAGGCGTGGATCAGCCAGGATTTCCAACCACCAATTCCTGATGCATCAGAGTAGATCATCCATGGTGCCACACCAACGCTTGGATACAAGAGACCGGTTTCTTCTGACTACATGCCTCAGCTTCTACTTTGATGCTGATGCCACACATCTGATGGCAAGAGCTCCTTATTTCGCCCCCCACCTTTGTCAGCTGGTACTGCCACCCACTGCCCCACTGTGTTACCGAGTCACTTTGTGGTTTCCTGATGCAGCTGCTGTTGCCATCTCCAAACTATGTCACCTTGCCACTCTGTGGTATCCTGCTGCTGCCATCTCTACACTATGTCACCTTGATTCTCTGTGGTGTCCTCATGCTGCTGCCATCTCCACACGTTGACACCTTGCCACTCTGTGGTATACTCCTGATGCTGCTGCTACTGCCATGTCCACATTGTCACTTTGCCGCTCTGTGGTATATTGCTGCTGCTGCAACCTCCAGACCCGTTTTACCGCTCTGTGGTCTCCTCATGCTGCCGCTACCTACACACTAATTCATTGTGCCACTTGGTGGCCTGCTCCTACTGCCACCACCTCCACACTCTGTCATTTTGCCGCTCTGTGGCATACTCTTGCTGCCGCCTCCTCCAGACTCTGTCATTGTGCCACTCTGTGGTCTCCTCATGCTGCCGCCACCTCCACATTCTGTCATTGTACTGCTCTATGGTCTCCTCATGCTACCACCATGTGCACATTCATTCATTGTGCAACTAAGTGGCCTCCTCATACTGTTTCCACCTCCTGACCCTGTCATTGTGCCGCTGTATGGTCTCCTCATGCTGCTGCCACCTCCTGATTATGTCATTTTCCCGCTCTTTGGCCTACTCATGCTGCTGCCACCTCCAGATTCTGTCATTGTGCCGCTCTGTGGTCTCCTCATGCTGCTGCTACCTACACACTCATTCATTGTGCAACTTGTTGGCCTCCTCATACTGCTTCCACCTCCAGTCCCTGTCATTGTGCCACTGTATGGTCTCTTCATGCTGCTGCCACCTCCTGATTCTGTCATTGTGCCACTCTGTGGTCTCCTCATGCTGCCTCCACCTCCAGATTCTGTCATTGTGCCGCTCTGTGGTCTCCTCATGCTGCCGCTACCTACACACTCATTCATTGTGCAACTTGTTGGCCTCCTCATACTGCTTCCACCTCCAGTCCCTGTCATTGTGCCACTGTATGGTCTCTTCATGCTGCTGCCACCTCCTGATTCTGTCATTGTGCCACTCTGTGGTCTCCTCATGCTGCCTCCACCTCCAGATTCTGTCATTGTGCTGCTCTGTGGTCTCCTCATGCTTCCGCTACCTACACACTCATTCATTGTGCAACTTGGTGGCCTCCTCATACTGCCGCCACTAACAGACTCTGTCAATGTACTGCTCTGTTGTCTTCTCATGTTGCCGACACCTTCAGACTCGGTCATTGTGCCACTCGGTGGCCTCCTCATACTGCCACCACTGCCAGACTCTGTCATTGTGCCGCTCTGTAGTCTCCTCATGCTGCTGCCACCTCCAGACACTGTCATTGTGCCGCTCTGTAGTCTCCTCATGCTGCTGCCACCTCCAGACACTGTCATTTTGCCGTTCTGTGGCCTACTCATGCTGCCGTCACCTCCAGATTTTGTCATTAGGCCACTGTGGTCTCCTCATGCTTCTGCAACCTCCAGACTCCATCATTGCACAGCTCTGTGGTCTCCTCATGCTGCCGCAAACCACAGACTCGCTCATTGTGCCACTCGGTGGCCTCCTCATGCTGCTGCCAACTCCAGATTCTGTCATTCGGGAACTCTGTGGTCTTCTTATGCTGCTGCAATCTCCAGACCTTGTCATTGTGCTGCTGTGTGGTCTCCTCATGCTGCCGCCACCTCCACACTCGTTTATTGTGCAACTCTGTGTGGCCTTCTCATACTGCCGCCACTACCAGACTCTGTCATTGTGCCAAATGGTGGCCTGCTCATACTGCTGCCACCTCCAGACTCTGTCAATGTACCGCTCTGTGGTCTTCTCATTTTGCCGCCACCTGCAGACTTGTTCATTGTGCCACTCGGTGGCCTCCTCATACTCCCGCCACCTCCAGACCCTGTTATTGAGCCACTCTATGGTTTCCTCATGCTGCTGCCACATCCATACTCTGTCAATTGTGCCGCTCTGTATTCTGCTAATGCTGCTGCCACCTCCATACTCTGTCATTGAGCCACTCTGTGGCCTACTCATGCTGCTGCCACCTCCATACTCTGTCATTGTGCTGCTCTGTGGCCTATTCATGCTGCTGCTAACTCCAGACTCTGTCATTGGGACGTTCTGTGGTCTCCCTATGCTGCTGCCGCCACCTCCAGACTCTGTCGTTGTGCCAATCTGTGTTCTCCTCGTGCTGCAGCCACCTCCAGACTATGTAATTGTACCGCTCTCTGGTCTCCTCATGCTACCGCCACCTGCACACTCATTCATTGTGCCACTTGGTAGCCTCCTCATACTGCTGCCACCTCCTGACTCTGTCATTGAACCGCTCTGTGGCCTTCTCATGCTGCTGCCGCCACCTCCAGACTCTGTCATTGTGCCACACAGTAGCCTCCTCATTAGAGATGTCGCGAACATAAAATTTTCCATTCGCGAACGGCGAACGCGACTTTCCGCAAATGTTCACGAACATGCGAACAGTGCGATCCGCCATAGACTTCAATAGCCAGGCGAATTTTAAAACCCACAGGGACTCCTTCTAGCCACAATAGTTCTGAAAAACTTGTTTCAAGGGGACTAACACCTGGACTGTGGCATGCCGGAAGGGGGATCCATGGCAAAACTTCCATAGAAAATTACGTAGTTGACGCAGAGTGTGGCAAGTTGAATTCACAATGCAATTAATATAACCTGCATTAATCGCATTGCGAATTCAACTTAGAGCTGAGTTCCTAATGGTTATATTGCTAGAATTATAATATAACGAAGATTGAGAATTCAATCTTCGTTATATTCTAGCAATACAACCATTAGGAATTGAGCTCTAAGTTGTAATCGCAATGCGAATAATACTTACAATTATTAATCGCTTTGCAAATCCATTTGATGCCTCTATTTGATTGTATATGACGGTTGACTAACTATGACTACCACCAACGTTCTGCTGCCTCCGAGGCAATATATCTGAACCCCCCCCCCCCAGGGGCCATTTGGGCGTTTTTGATAGAAAATGCATCAAAAACGCATCTGCGTTTTTAAATTTTTTTTATTTTTTATTTTTTATTTTTTTATTTTTTTTGTTTATTTTGCCACATTTGGTTGCATATTTACATTTGGTATAGAAAAATATGGTAGTCTAGATCATTACTCTGCCCAAATCTATATTCAGCTACATGGCTTAGAAAATATGCTGTCAAACAATGATCCTAGGTTTTGGTATAGACACATGATCTAGACTACCATATTTGCCTATACCAAATGTAAATATGCAACCAAATGTGGCAAAATACACAAAAAATAAAATAAAAAATAAAAAAATTACTAAAACGCAGATGCGTTTTTGATGCGTTTTCTATCAAAAACGCCCAAATGGCCCCTGGGGAGGTTCAGATATCTTGGAGGCAGCAGCATGTTGGTGCTAGTCATAGTCAACCGTCATATACAATCAAATAGAGGCATCAAATGGATTCGCAAAGCGATTAATAATTGTAAGTATTATTCGCATTGCGATTACAACTTAGAGCTGAGTTCCTAATGGTTGTATTGCTAGAATTATGTTATAATAAAGATTGAGAATTCAATCTTCGTTATATTCTAGCAATACAACATTAGGAACTCAGCTCTAAGTTGAATTCGCAATGCGATTAATGCAGGTTATATTAATCGCATTGCGAATTAAACTTAGATCTGAGTTCCTAATGGTTGTTGTATTGCTAGAATATAACGAAGATTGAGAATATAGTGCTTTTTTTGTTATCTTCGTTATATTCTAGCAATACAACCATTAGGAACTCATATCTAAGTTGTAATCCCAATGCGAATAATACAGGTTATATTAATCGCATTGCGATTTACAATTACTAACACTGCAGCTTCAGAATTAATCTAAGATGGATGCTGTCCTTGCATTTAGATAGGAGGTGGGAGGGTTTGGGAGGGAGGGTATGCTGATTTGCTGGAATGTGTCTGCTGACTGTGAGGTACAGGGTCAAAGTTTGCTCAATGATAAAGTATATGGGTGAACGCAAACATCTCAAATGTTCGCCCGCTGCGGCGGACGCGAACAAGCTATGTTCGCCGGGAACTGTTCGCCGGCGAATAGTTCGGGACATCTCTACTCCTCATACTGCTTCCACCTCTAGACCATGTCATTGGGACACTCTGTGGTCTGTTTATGCTGCCACCTCCAGAGTCTTTCATTGTGCTTATCTGTGTTCTCCTCATGCTGCCGCCCCCTACAGACTTGTACATTGTGCCACTTGGTGGCCTCCTCCTACTCCAACCACCTCCAGACCCTGTCAATGGGCCACTCTGTTTTCTTCTCATGATCTTGTCACCTTCAGACTCTGTCATTGTGCCGTACTTTGGCCTACTCATGCTGCCGCCACCTCCAGACTTTGTCATTGTGCAACACTTTGGCCTCCTCATACTACTTTCACCTCCAGACCCTGTCTTTGGGCCACTCTGTGGACTTCACATGCTGTTCCCACCCTCCCCACTTCATGACTGGGCCATTATTTTGCCTTTTCGCTTGGCTCACATCATCATTTATTTTACACTTCTTCTGATCTGTCAGAAGGAAGGAAAAATGAGAAGCACAATGTACCCTGTCTGTGTAGCAGCTGTAAGGCCTGTATGGTCCCATCAGAACTGGCTTATGATTTGGTAGCCAAAAGCAGGAGTGGCTACAAAACACAGAAGACATGCAATTATTCCATTCACGTATCATCTCTGTTTTAGATCCACTCCTGTTATTTTTGGCATTAGCAATACTAATGGATTATTGAGCAAATGCTGACTGAGTGAAGGCGTATGCTTCACAGACAGGATCCATTTTTTGTGGGTTATTGTTCAGACGGATCAGAGGAAGGGCAAATTAATCAGTGAGGCGAATACAAACTTACTGCTGACACCCTCTCCACTTTGTCGGGGGGCTCTATTTGTATAAGCATTTAATAGAACAGGTTCTGTAGACATCTATGTGGAATCAGCTGACGAGGGTGTAAAAGGACTGTGTTTCTTCTTGATGCTAACTTCAACCTGTAAAGCTGAGTTGATATATGAGTCATTTAGTCAGTTTTGGCCCCGTGACCACCCAAATAATGGAAGTATGCAGTGATTCTAAGAGCGACGCCTGTCATCTGCATGTCATACGGACTCAGAGTATTTTTTCACTACCAAAGTAGACTTTCCATGCGAGTTACTGCAAGGCACAGTGTTCTACACCACTATAAAGACTCTCAGCAGCCAGGAAATAGGCGAACCGGCGAATAGAAGTTTTTTTAATTCTCTAATCTCTAATCTCTATTGATGGACTTTTTTGGACAAAGTCCAAATCAGACATATGTTAAATCAACTGTAGCAGTCCCTACAAATTATCTACATATAGGAACGCTTTTTGTTTCAGTGTCCATATGGAATCCGAACCTTACCTTTGCTTTCTAAGGCAGCACCACTAGCCACTGTGCTGTCCAATTACCACCATATCTAATCGTGCCCCTCAGACATAATGGGGATCATTTATTAATCTGAAAAATGCCTAAATTAGGTGTATTTCAGGCACAGATGGTGGAGCAATGGTACAGAGAGGAGGAGATGGCCATGTTTCTCAACATGGCTGTCTGTGAGCTGCCTAATCGCAGCGGACAGTGTCACAGTCAGTGTCTCCGCTGCGATTGGGCAGCTCACAGTCAGGGAGAAGGAGGTGCCACTTGAGAAACACAGCCATCTCCTCCTCCCCCTATCGATGCTATAAATTTACATACCGGGTGTGAAACTAGAACTAGGGAGCACAGTGGGTGAACAAAGCAGCCCACAGGAAAAAAATAAGCAATATTGCATGTCATCAATATGCCCTACGTATTTATATATTAATGTCAGGACTGGTGAAAAGCCCTCTTTAACAGGAAAAAAAAACACTGAAGCTACTTAATTTTTAGCAGCTTGTGAATCCAGAAACCTGCAAAAGGAGTGCAATAATAGTGAAGATTATAGTAGTAGATAATCCTGAATTATCCTTGTAATTTAGAGTCCAGAAAAATAAAGGAAATAAGTTAAACAGTCTGTTAGTCCTCCGTCCTACCAGAGGTCAAGGACAGAAAAGAAAAAACACAGGTGTCAATTAAAAGTTTCACCTGTCCTATCAGCCCGAAGAAAGCATTCCCCATGTGTTCTGCTGCTGTAAGGGACATAAGGGAATTTATTTTTATCTTTGTTTCAACAGTTTTTAATGCCATGATTTTAGTCATAGATATTGATTTTCTATTGTTCATATCTGTCTTATTTATCATACAACATACACAAATGACCATGAGGCTCTCTGGGGACGAGAGAATGAGAACAATTGGTCTATTGGTAGAAGTTTCCATTTGTGTAAAGTAGCAAGTAAAATTAATTTATGGGTCACTCAATGAAGAGAATTGTGTGTCATGAAATAAAAAAAAAATATGAAATTTTTCAACCTATTGAGAATAGTAAAAGTACATTATCCCATTTTCTGCTTTCAGATCTCACAAATGCTGGTGGACAATTTATAGTATTAAATAACAAATGTTATATGTTATGACATTAAGGAAGTATTTTCCAGATTTGCCTGTTTTCCCAAAAATTTTAAAACTTTTTCCTCAGTGAAAAATAAAAACTGGTATAATCCCTTCCCTTATCCTATCTATTCAGATCACTATTAAGCTGCAGACCTCTCCTTTTACCTAATGCACAGGAAGCTGTCATCATTTGCTATGTCACAGATACAGCCCAGTCTCTTTTACTAATTAAAGTTCTCACTGTGAGAACAATCCTGGGGTCACACCCCTGACACAGTGCAGTGACCAGTTACTTTCATTCTCCAGGTCAGAACAATTACAGAGATACCACATGTATATAGTGTTTCTTGAACTTTAACAATGAAAAAAAAAACTTGCTATAAAAAAATCGTCATATTCTGACCACAATAACTTTTTTGTAGTTATGTGTACGGAGCTGTGTATGGGCTAATTTTTACCGGGGCAATCTGTACTTTTCATTGATATCATTTTGGGGTGAGTATGACTTTTTGAGCACTTTTTGCTTAATTTTTTTCTAGAAATCAAAGCAACTAAAAAAACGGTAAATCAGCCATTTTGACTTTTTTTCGTTTCACTGTTTGTCGTATGGGATAAATATTTTTGTATTTTAATAGTATGGACTTTATCGCACATGGTGATGGCCATAATGGATATTTTTTACTTTTTTGTATTTACATTTTGGGGAAAGGGATTTGAATTTATATATATATATATATATATATATATTATTTTTTTTCTTTAAACATTTATTTTTTTTACACTTTTTTCTTAGTTCTCATAGTAAACTACAGTATAACAAGCAATGCATTAGCATTGGAGTGTATGAGAAATACACTATGTAGGCCATTTACTATCTAAAAATACGCCTATTTTAGGCATATTTCTGGAGCATATTGCAGCAATTGTTGTTTGCGTCAAAATCTGCAACTTTTCCTCGCTCACACCAGGTTTAAAAAAGTTGGCCTAGCGTGGGTGGGGAAGGTTTTAAGCATAGAAAATGGTCTAAATGTAAGCTAGCAAGGAAGATAATTTAATATAGATGAAGAGTGGAGCTTGCAAGTGCTACCAAGCAGCATAGAGCTTCCATTTTGTCCCCATCTATGCATATTTGTGTTACCAGGGTCATAGTTACAGCTCATGCTGCCCTAGGCATTTAGACTGAACACCCCCCAGTGAGGATAAATTTAGAATTAATCAATATCTATCATTACTAAACAATGGTAATTATAATGAGCTAGTGCAGGGAAAGATTGGGAACTCAAAGTGGCCCTGTAAAAAAATGCGCAAGTGGTCCCATGTTTTAGGCAGAGCCAAACTGACAGAAGGTGTGGCCAAGCCAAGTAGGAATTTTTTTTTTTTTAGGGCAATCTGTAGTTTTAGAATATGTCTTTTTGATCATTTTTTATTCAGGTTTTTTGGGAGATGAAGCAACAAAAAACGGCGAATCTGCAGGTCTTTCTCATCAAAGTTCACCAAATGGAATAAATACATTTATATTTTTAATAGTATGGGTATTTTGTGCATAACAAAGACAATAATCTTTATTGTTAATTATTTATTTTTGTTATTATTATGGGGGAAGGTGCTAATTAGAATTTTTATCAATTTTCGTATTTTTCTATAGTTTTAAAAACTTTTTTTCATGCATTTTAAGTCACCCTAGGGGACTTTAACATGCGATCATCTAATTGCTGCTCCCATAGACTGTACATGTATAGCGGAGGTCGGGAAAGGGTTAAACTGAGTCATGCCCACACATAACTAGGGCCTTAAGCATTATAATATTGATTGAGAACACCTCTGTACTTAAAAATTTTCATTCCCATTTTATCCAAATTGTCACTGGCGGATCTTGAACCAGGGACCTTCTGTATCAGAGGCAAAAACCTTACTAGCTGAGCGACGGCTTGACAAAAATATTTAATAGTGTTCCTGTACAATGCACTGGTATCTACAGACATATCTCTGCATACTAGGTACAAGGACACTGGGATGATAATAAAAGTCTAATTTATTTTGTAATCCGAAAAATGTAATGGAGAAAAATAACTAACAAAAAACACCTTTTATTCTCTCTCTCTCTCTCTCTCTGTGACCGTCACAGCACCCCGCCCCCTTAACAATAACCTTTGCAGCACTCGCCCCCTTAACAGTGACCTTGACATAGCTCAACCTCTTAACAGTGCCCTCCACAGCACCCTGCCCTCTTAACAGTGTCCTTCACAGCACCCTACCTTATTAACAGTGACCTTCACAGTGCCCCGCCCCCTTAACAGTGACCTCCACAGACCCCGTTGTCACAGACGTTTCCGCGACAGGTGGCAGGAGATCGGTGAGACTGGCAACACGTGGTTTGATCTGACAGGTTTCCTTGTGGATCAATAGGCGTCGTGTTGTTTCTGGTTATGGCCACACCCCTTGCCTCAGGTGTTGCTTATGTGGTCATTTAACCATCCTTATTTATAGTAGCTTCTCCGACTAGAAGCTGTTTGAGTTCTGTGTGTTGCATTTCCCTGTCATTTGTATTAAGGCCTGAGGGAGACTCCTGTGTGTCCTTCCTTTTGGAGGAACAGGTTGTCTCAGTCTTTACATTAGTACCAGGGTCCTATAGGGTGAGTTAGAACATTAGGTATTCCTGTGCATGAACTCACCTATCTCTGGGGTCCGTTCATACTGGTAGTTAGTGAGGACTTTGATTAGGGTTTTACTAGGAGTTGTCCATCTCCTTTCCCTAGTTTCCAGGCGTTATTCCCTCACCCCTCCTATGTTCGGTGTGGTGTTTCCCTCCCACACCCGAACGTGACATTATAAACTGCCAAAACTGTAATATTTTGCTTGTTTTAGTACAGCTATGGATCCTATTGCTGCACTGGCCAGACAGCTGCTGTCTTTAGAGGTAGCTGACCTCTGCACGCCCGTTTGCAGATCTAGAGACCACATGCTGCTGGTCCTAGTGGTGGTTACCAGGCCTGCCTCGAGCCTACAGTTGCCCTCCTGGACAGATTCTCTGGGGGAAAAGATAATTTAATTTTGTTTAGGGTGGCGTGCAAATTGTATTTTATGCTACGTCCACACTCATCTGGGGATGAGATTCAGAGAGTTGGTGTGGTTATTTAGCTGCTTAAAAGGGGCGCTCAGTCATGGGCTTTTTCTCTGCAGACTGGATCGCAGGCTCTCCGGTCTGTGGATGAATTTTTCAAAGCTCTGGGTCTCATCTATGATGACCCGGATCGGACCTCCCTGGCCGAGACCAAGCTATGTGGCCTTCATCAGAAAGACCATTCTGCTGAGATCTATTGCTCTGAGTTTTGGAAGTGGGCTATGGATACTGAGTGGAACAATCTGGCTCTCCATAATAAGTTTTGTCAGGAATTATCAGAGAGGCTGAAGGATGCTTTTGCCTTTCATGAGAATCTTGAGTCTCTGGAAGCTGCTATTTCTCTTGCTGTACGCATTGATAGATACCTGAGAGAGAGATCTAGGGCCCTCTCAGGACGTACTATCACATAACATATCTTATTTCTCTAACACTTTGGGTGTTAACACTGGGTGTATGTCTGGGGACGAACCCATGCAATTAGGGGGAGCTACTCATGGATCCGCTTTTAAGCATACTGGTAATAGGAATGGAGTGAGTTTTTTCTTAAACGGCATCCCATCTGCCTCTTGGAGGGGTGAGAGGAGACTCCTGGCTTGTGAGGTGGCGTTAGAGTCAAAAACTGTTGGGATTGAGGTGTTTATCGACAGAAGGGCCGGGGTTAACCTGATTGATGCTCAGTTCGTCCATAACCATGGCTTGTCACCAAATGCATTTGAAAAAAACATTTCCGTTTTTGCTATTGATTCTGCACCTGTAGCTCAGAAGTATTTATCTCAAGTGAATGATATCAGACTAAGAGTAGATGACTTTCATCAAGAATTTATCTTGTGTTTTGTATTGGAGGGTCTCCCTGCATCTGTGGTTCTGGGTTTACCGTGGTTAAGCAAGCACAATCCAACCATCTATTAGCAAGCTAGACAGATTCTGGAGTGGGGTGATTATTGCATTGACAATAGTCTGAATACATCATTTTCTGTTTTAACTACTAAGACCTACTCTCTTTTATATCTTATTTTGCCGACGTGTTTTCTGAGAGTGGATGCTAGGATTTACCTCTGAATCGGGAATATGATTGTCCTATCAATCTTATTCTGGAGCTAAGTTGCCAAAATGTAGGTTGTATAACCTTTCTGAACCTGAAAGACTGGCCATGAGAGAGTATATTACCGAGAGTTTGGCTAGAGGAAACATAAGACCTTCCAAGTCTCTAGTGGCAGCAGGGTTCATTTTTGTTAAAAAAAAAGGATGGAGGTCTTCTACCATGTCTGGATTTCCGTGAACTCAATCGGATCACTGTCCTTGACCGTGATAATTACTCTCTTCCTTTGATTCCCGATTTGTTTAACCTAATTATTGGTGCCAAGGTGTTCTCCAAGTTGGATTTAAGGGGGGCATATAATCTGGTTAGGATCAAGAAAGGTGATGATGGAAGGAAGCTTTTAATACTCCTGAGGGGCACTTTGAGAACCTGGTCATGCCTTTCGGGTTGACCAATGCTCCTGAGGTTTTCCAGCATTTTGTGAATGACATTTTTCATCACCTTGTGGGTAGGTTTGTAGTCGTGTATTTGGATGACATTCTAATTTATTCTACAGACATTGAGACACATCAGGATCACGTTAGGCAGGTGTTACAGATCCTAAAGGACAATAAATTGGTTGCAAAATTAGAGAAGTGTGTTTTGCTGTGCACGAGGTGCAGTTGTTGGGCTTCCTGCTGTCATCTTCAGGTTTTCAAATGGATGCAGAGAAAATCCGTGCTGTATTGGAGTGGGATCAACCTGAAAATATGAAGGCTCTTATGCGGCTTTTGGGGTTCACCAACTATTAACAAAAATGTATTCAGAATTATTCTACAATAGTAAAACCCTTAACGGACATGACTAAGAAAGGGACAGATGTCTCAGTGTGATCGGCGTTGCTTGCCTTTTCTGCGATTAAGGAATGCTTCTCTTTTGCTCCTATATTGGTGCAGCTGGATGTATCACAACCTTTCATTGTGGAAGTGGATGCATCCGAGGTGGGGGTAGGAGCATTTTTATTGCAGGTCCCATCACCTGGTAAATGCCTTTTTCTCTAAAAAAAACTTTCTTCCGCAGAGAGAAATTATGATGTGGGTAACAGAGTGTTACTGGCCATTAAGTTGGCTTTTGAGGAATGGCGCCATTGGTTGGAGAGGGAGGATTCATCTGATCACGATGTTCACAGATCACAAAAATCTGGCTTAGCTGGAGTCAGCTAAACGACTGAACCCAAGACAAGCCAGATGGTCTTTGTTTTTCACCAGATTCAATTTCTTTGTCAACTATCGTCCTGTGGTTAAGAACGTCAAGGCAGATGCCTTGTCACGTCATTTTCCTGGAGGTGGTGATATTTAAAATCCGAGTCCTACACTGTCGGAAGGGGTGGTGATATCCGCTCTTTACCCTGACCTAGAGGTGATGGTTTTAGAGGCACAGGATTCCTGTCCCTCTGAGAAAATGTTTGTGCCATCGGAATTGTGTCAAGGTGTTTGAGGAACATCACTGTACGGTTCCAACAGGGCACCCTGGGAGTAGAGACACTGACGATCTCATCTCTCGTAGATTCTGGTGGCTGGGGTTGTGTAAGTGTGTTGAGGACTATGTGTCAGCCTGTAGTACCTGTGCACGTGCTAAGGTGACACATACTCAGCATTCCAGGTCTCTACTTCCATTGCCCATCCCATCCAGACCATGGACTCACTTATCCATGGATTTTAGTACTGATCTACCTAATTTTTCAGAAAATACAGTTATTCTGGTGGTAGTTGATCGCTTTATTAAAATGGTGCACTTTATAGCGTTGCAGGCCCTACCTAATGCTAAAACACTTGCACAAATGTTTGTTGACAACATTGTTAAACTCCATGGCATTCCCTCTGACTTAGTCTCAGATCGTCGGACTGAGTTTTTTTCCAAATTCTGGAAGGCGTTCAGTACTCGACTGGTTGTACAGCTTTCCTTTTCTTTGTTTTTTTTTATCCTCAGTCGAACGGACAGAGGGAACCCACTAATCAAAGTCTGGAGACTTACTTGAGATGTTTTGTCTCTGAGAACCAGGAGGAGTGATCTTCATTTTTGCCATAAAAAATCGTAGACAGGTGTCCACTGGTAAGTCAACGTTTTTGGGGCATATGGGTTTCACCCGCAGTTTGGCACATTTTCTGGTTCTGATACTTCTGGTATCTCTAAGGAGGCACATTTTTTTCATTGTCATCAATATGGCAGAAAATTCAAAATAACTTGATGAATATGGGCAACAAATATGAATGTGTGGCTGACAGGAAACGTATGAATGGTCTGGACCTAAGAGTGGGTGATTCTGTGTGGCTGTCCACAAGAAACATTAAGTTAAAGAAACCTAAGATCACTGCCATTATTAATTCTGAAGCTTTTCGTCTTGAACTTCCTCAGGCCCTGAAAATTTATAATGTGTTTCATAAATCTTTGTTGAAGAGATATGTTGAAACTTTGGAGCCATCTTGCTCGCCACCCGCTCCTGTCATGGTGGACGGTAGTTTGGGATATCAGATCGCAAAGATAATTGACTCTCAAGTCCTCCGTAGATCTCTTCAGTATCTTGTTCACTGGAAGGGTTATGGACCAGAGGAGAGGATGTGGGTACCAGCAGCTGACATGAATGCCAGTCGTTTGGTGAAAGATTTTCACAGGTCTCACCCGGATAAAGCCGGTCCTTGGTGCCCAGAGGTTACCCGTAGAATGGGGTGTAATGTCACAGACATTCTTGCGACAGGTGGCAGGAGATCAGTGAGACTGGCAACACGTGGTTTGATCTGACAGGCTTCCTTGTGGATCAATATGCGTCTGTGTTGTTTCTGGTAATGGCCACACCCCTTGCCTCAGGTGTTGCTTATGTGGTCATTTAACCTTCCTTATTTATAGTTGCTTCTCCCACTATGCTGTGCAGTTTATAGCTTCAGTTTCAGTTGTGGATTGCTGTTGTGTGGGTCTCAGAGGAGATCCTGGTGCTTCCATTGCTCCTTTGAAGTTAAGTCTTTCCTTTCCTTCTTTGTATTTTGTTTGAGTTCTGTGTGTTGCATTTCCCTGTTATTTGTATTAAGGCCTAAGGGAGACTCCTGTTTGTCCTTCCTTTTGGAGGAACAGGTTGTCTCAGTCTTTACATTAGTACCAGGGTCCTATAGGGTGAGTTAGGACATTAGGTATTCCTGTGCATAAACTCACCTACCTCTGGGGTCTGTTCATACTGGTTAGTCATGACTTTGATTAGGGATTTACTAGGAGGTGTCCATCTCCTTTGCATAGTTTCCAGGCCTTATTCCCTAACCCTTTTTCCCTCCTATGTTCAGTGTGGTGTTTCCCTCCCTCACCCGAATGTGACACCCATACCCTTAACAGTGACGTCAACAGAGCTCTGCCTCCTTAACAATGACCTCCACAGCACCCCACCTCCTTAACAGTGACATTCACAGCACCACGTCCCCTTAACAATGACCTCCATAGTGCCACACCCCCTAAACAGTGACCTCTGCAGCGCCCCATCCCCTTAATAATGACCTCCATAGTGCTCTGGCCTCTTCAAACAGCCAGTTGTCAGACCGCCACTGATCTGACATTGATGATCTATCCTGAGGATAGCTTATCAATATCAAAATCACAGAGAATCCCTTTAACAAGTACTGCAGTGCCACCCATGAAATTCTGCAATAAATCCAGATAATAAATAACCAGCTAAAATTATTTTGATTGGACTTCTGGTTCCGGCTATGGGATGTAGGGAGGTTTGAGAGGTCACTCTCTCCCTTACCCAGCAAAATCAAGCACACTCCTTCATACATGCGCATCTGAGGAGCCTCACGGTACTGAGAAGCTCTTTAACCCATCCTGCATGTTGGTTCATGGACTGTTAACTTCTCCAATGCGGTAGCCAATCTATTTCCAGCAGCATTATAACAGACGCGGGGCACATGTTAAGCGAGATTGCGTCCTCACGTCTGGCCTCACCAGCCAGACGCCGATCCCCAAATCTTGCCAGGGATGTACAGCCGGAGGAATATATCATCAACCATCAATCTTGACC
Source organism: Bufotes viridis (assembly GCA_033119425.1). Taxonomy (NCBI): domain Eukaryota; kingdom Metazoa; phylum Chordata; class Amphibia; order Anura; family Bufonidae; genus Bufotes; species Bufotes viridis. The sequence goes on along the minus strand of CM065593.1, from coordinate 218,838,128 downwards.
TAGCTAGCATTGCTTGCCATAAAGGTGGCAAAAAGGCTCACTGGATATCAAAGAAACTTTGACCTCCTTACAGCAGCTGCATGAGAAACTGGCCCAGCATGAACCATGGCTCGATTAGTTGTTTTCCTTCATGATAATGATGCATCCCGAGCAAATGCATTAGAGATCTCATAAGAGAGTGAGGTCTTGAAAGATCAACTGGAGGATTTTAAGAATTGCTCTAGGTGAAATAATATTAGACTTGTAGGCCTCTCTGAACAGGTTAAACCCTAAGGCTGGAAAGTCATTTGTAGATGGAACTGGCGGAAGCCCTGGGTTGGAGTACAAACATAAAATAGAAATATCTCATTGGGTGGGTCCCCCATAACCTCTTTCTCCAGGAGGGAAAGACAAAAGAGTTGTAGCAAGCGCTCAGCAAGTAATCATGAGATATCTAGATTACTGTGATAAAGAAGAGATCCTGTGGACCTTTAGGGCAAGGAAAGCACCTTTAGTCCTTAGAGGCTACCCCATCCTACTCTTTACTGAATAGCAGCAATGGCCAGGAGGAGATGGAAGTTTATTCATATCTGCTCCCTCTTGTACAGTGGATAAAAAAATGAGACATATATAAATCATTTTAGAACTTTTTCCACCTTTAATGTGACCTATAACCTATACCACTCAATTGAAAAACTGAATTTTTTTAGGTGGAGGGAAGAAAACAAAAAAAATTTAAATAATGTGGTTGCATAAGTGTGCACGCTTATAACTGGGGATTAGTGATGAGCGGGAGGTGCCATATTCGATTTCGCGATATTTCGCAAATATTCGATTGACTATTCGGCATATATTCATCAAAATCAAATATTCGTCATTATTCTATATCTTGCGAATTTTACGCGAATTTATATTCGCATCGCGAATTAAACTTAAAGCTAAGTTCCTAATGGTTGTAACTTGTATTGCTAGAATTGACGAAGATAACGAATATCACGAATATAGCACTATATTCTCAATCTTCATTATATTCTATCAATATAATCATTAGGAACCCAGCTCTAAGTTTCATTTGCGAAGCGAACATATACTCGCATTGCGAATTGATCTTAGAGCTAAGTTCCTAATGGTTGCATTGCTAGAATATAACGAAGATGACGAATATCACAAATTCACGAATATAGCACTATATTCTCAATCTTCGTTATATTCTAGCAACAACCATTAGGGACCCAGCTCTAAGTTTCATTCACGAAGTGAACATATACTCACATTGCGAATTGATCTTAGAGCTAAGTTCCTAATGGTTGTATTGCTAGAATATAACGAAGATGACGAATATCACAAATTCACGAATATAGCACTATGTTCTCAATCTTCGTTATATTCTTGCAATACAGCCATTAGGAACTCAGCTCTAAGTTGATTTCGCAATGCGAGTATATGTTCGCATTGCGAATTCAACTTAAAGCTGGGTTCCTAATGGTTGTATTGCTAGAATATAACGAATATCGCAATGCGAATAATTCAGGTTATATTAATCGCATTGCGATTACAACTTAGTCAAATTTGTGAGATCATGATTCTCACATCTGACGGTACATTTTAGTATGGAGGCGTTCCCATTGGGATGGGGACGCTCCATGCACACAGGAAGTCGGCAGAAGCGGCAACAGGCATTAACTGGAACGGGCAGGGAGCCAGGAATCCTCCGCACAGGTAAGAACGGCATTTGGGAAGTGGGAAGACAACCAGAGAGCAGCAAGGATTAACAACTAAACAAAAAAAAAACGAATATTCGAAATTGCGAATATATAGCGCTATATTTCCAATATTCGTGAATTATCGAAGTTGCGATGTTCGCGATAAAAATTCGCTATTCGAATATTCGCACTCAACACTACTGGGGATGCAGCTTAGTTAAGAATTGAGCAATTACATTCAAAATCATGTTAAATTGGAGTCAGCATACACCTGCCATCATTTAAAGTGCCCCTGATTAACTCCAAATAAAGTTCAGCTGCTCTAGTTGGTCTTTCCTGAAATGTTCTTAGTCACATCCCACAGCAAAAGCCATGGTCCACAGAGAGCCTCCAAAGCATCAGAGGAATCTCATTGTTAAAAGGTATCAGTCACAGTCAGGAGAAGGGAGAAATATGGCACAACAGTGACAATACCAGGAACTGGACGTCCCTCCAAAATTGATGAAAAGACGAGAAGAAAACTGAACTGAATATCTGGCAAGTACTGACTGTGTGGTGCATGTGACAACAATCTCCCGTATTCTTCATATGTCTGGGCTATAGGGTAGAGTGGCAAGACAAAAGCGTTTTGTTACGAAGAAAAACATCCAAGCCAGGCTACATTTTGCAAAAACATTTCCAAATACCAGTTAATATTGGCACAAAACCTTCATGCTTCTGCTAGAAAGCTGAACATGAAGAGAAACTTCATCTTTAAGCAGGACAGCGACCGAAAGCATACATCCAAATCAACAAAGGAATGGCTTCACCAGAAGAAGATTAAAGTTTTGGAATGGCCCAGCCAGAGCCCGGACCCGAATCCAATTGAAAATTTGTGGGGTGATCTGAAGACGGCTGTGCACAGGAGATACCCTCACAATCTGACAGATTTGGAGTGTTTTTGAAAAGAAGAGTGGGCAAATCTTGCCAAGTGAAAATGTGCCATGCTGATAGACTCATACCCAAAAAGTGCTGCAATAAAATCAAAAGGTGATTCAACAAAGTATTAGTTTAAGGGTGTGCACACCTATGCAACTATATTATTTTATTTTTATATTTTTTCTTCTGGACCACTGTGAACACAACAGGGGGAAATTGCACCAAGGGATTGTCACCCCCCTCGCACAAGCAAAGACTCCTCAGCAGATCACTGACCATGGGGTCGTCTTCAACTGAATTTATTTTTTATCACTTATAGCAAGTACTCTTTACTAAGTGCCTTCCAATGCCATTTTAGTTGATGCTGGGATGGGGGATGTTATGTTCTGTTTCGATAAGGGATATGTGGCCATTAATGGGCATTTAATTATGGCTTTATGTGCACTTGTGGTCGGATCGGTTATCAGAAAGGTGTACCTAACCTATCTAACCCTATCTACAATAAGCAGTAGAATTATGCCATAACTGCTGCGGAAGGGCAGCGTAAAGGGGGCCAACCTAATATGAAATGACTGTAAGATGGTGTGGGTTGGTGGCTGAAATCAGCTGAATCGGCGTCAGCCTGGGCCCACAGGTGCCTATAAATAGCCTAGCAATCAGCCAGCCTAGGCCCACAGGTGCATATAAATAGACTTTTATTTAGCCTCCCCTCCCACAAACGTAGCAATACTTGCTTATTACTTGTGGTCAGATCGGCTATCAGAAAGGTGTACCTAACCTATCTAACCCTATCTACAACAAGCAGTAGAATTATGCCATAACTGCTGCGGTAGGGCAGCGTAAAGGGGCCAAAAAGAGCAGACCTTAGGTTAGAGCAAAATATATACATACCTACTACACCCACTTTGAACATAAAAGACCTTTCCCGATGAAAGTGCGAAATATATCGTACATATCACAGTGACTAGCATCTACCGTACCTCTTTGTCATGTGCACCGACACATCGTTCTTGGAGGTGGCTAATGCTGATGTGATTGAAGGAGTGGCCGGTAATCAGAAACAATTTACTCCTAAGTATACTAACAACATGTGAACATATTACGAGAAGGTCTGAATCCTGAGAGCTGCAGACTGAAACAAACAATGGTGAATCTGTTGGAAGGCCTAAATGAATTCCAAGCATTCGCCGAGGGCTCTGATCGGGTACCAACTGTTCCTGGTTGCAAACTACTACACCTCTACTTATTCCCCAGGCCACACCTTTTATATATAAAGGGCCAAAAAGTTAGATTAGTTAGATTAGTAGATTAAGCGGAATGTGTAAATTTACCAGGCCTGGGGAACCATCAACACAAATACATGGCTATTTCAATTAACGAGCTAATGTTGCCTGTAATGAGGACAGAGAACATACACACCATACCTGCAGTTGTGACAGGAAATAAGCTTAAGGTCGTGATAACTATGTATGCTGCGCCTGTAGTCGTGATAGGACTTGTCGTGTCTGTATACGTGAGACATTGTGAATTGCGCCTTATTACTGTACCTCCTACTGGAAGATGGACTGATACCCAGGACTTAGGCCCGACACCAACACCCTCAGCCTGGGACCTACTTGTGGTGGGGCCACGTGGCCGACCTCAAATGGTGAAGTCATATATGAAACACTTAATCGGAGAAGCCATGCGTGAGAGACACTAATGGCGGTGCCATGCGTGAGAGACTCTAATGGCGGAGTTATGTGTGTAAAACATAAACAGAGAAGCTATGCGTGAGAGACTAATGGCGGAGTCATATGTCAAACACTTAATCGGGGAAGCTATGCGTGAGACTCTAATGGCAGTACCCTGCGTGAGAGACTCTAATGGTGAAGTCATATGTGTAACACTTAATTGGAGAAGCCATGCGTGAGAGACTCTAATGGTGGAGTCATGTGTGTAAAACATAAACGGAGAGGCCATGCGCGAGAGACTCTAATGGCGGTGCCATGCGTGAGAGACTCTAATGGCGAAGTCATATGTCAAACACTTAATCGGAGAAGCCATGGGTGAGGGACTCTAATGGCGGACACTTAACCGGAGAAGCATTGCTTGAGAGACTATAATGGCGGAGTCATGTGTGTAAAACATAAACGGAGAAGCCATGTACGAGAGACTCTAATGGCGAAGTCATATGTTTAACACTTAATTAGAGAAGTCATGCGTGAAAGACTAATGGCGGAGTCATGTGTGTAAAACATAAACGGAGAGGCCATGCGTGAGAGACTCTAATGGCGGTGCCACGCGTGAGAGACTCTAATGGCGGAGACATATGTGTAACACTTAATTGGAGAAGCCATGCGTTAGAGACTCTAATGGCGGTACCCTGCGTGAGAGACTAATGGCTAAGTCATATGTCAAACACTTAATCGGAGATGCCATGCGTGAGGGACTCTAATGGCGGACACTTGATCGGAGAAGCCATGCGTGAGACTCTAATGGCGGAATCATGTGAGTAAAACATAAACGGAGAATCCATGTGTGGGAGACTCTAATGGCAGATTTTTATTTTTTTTTAATAAACCACTTATGCAGCACCAGTATGACTTGGGAACTCGCGTAATCATGAACCCTTCTGACAGGGAACCTAAGACACTAAACAGCCTACAACCATATGGTACCCCTAACGAACAACATGAAGAACGGTCAAAGGGCCCCCCGAAGCCATGAGGCCGAAGCGATCATCGGGCCCCCCGAAGCCATGAGACCCCTCGAAGCCATGAGACTGAACTGAATGACTTAACAGTGACGATAAGTAATTAAATGTGAGCCAGATCCGATGGGATATGCATAGACATTAGTGAAGTGAACCACGTGCATAAATAAACATTATCCAACCGCGAACCGTGAATTTGAACAGATGGGAGAAAACGAAGAGCCTGAGGACTTGCAGTTCACTAAGAGAAGACCCTTATCTTGAAAAATGAAGGATTTGTGAAAATATAGTAGGAAACATACTCCTATTGGCCCACTGACCGTTGAGAAGCTATTTGGTTAACTGAGGCAAGAGACCAATCTGAGTGAATATAAACCAGAAGTAAAGCGGACCAGTCTAAGTAAATGCAAACCAGGACTGAAACACAAAAAAAAATTTTTTGTTTTTTATTTTTATCAAAGTTAACAGAAAAGGTAGGCCTTCGGAATGTAACAAACCAACGAGGAAATACGGTGTGCTGACTGCCCTAGTGAAAATACTGGTTAACCATGATGTCGAAATAAAAAGGAAAATGTAGCTATAAGTGGAAGCAGAGTATAACACATGGTGTAAGAACAGGTGGGTGACTGCAGCTCTGGATGTGTAGTGCCCAACACATGGTATGGGCGCAGCTCTGAGTGTGAGCATGAAGATCGTGATATAAAGCAGCCGTATGAATGCAATCTAAAGTGAGCAAAGTATTAATGTGATACAACAACAGATGCATGAACGCAGCTCTAGTAGTGAATGGAGTATAGGACAAAATATAAATGCAGAAACACAGACGTAGCTTTTGAAGGTAACGAACCTAGCCATGATCATTCCACCATTAGCGCCCAATCCCCTTTGCCCCAGAGCGCTACAAGTCACGGACCGAGTAACCAAGTCCGATCCCACCGTGAATGCCAGCACTCACCTGGCACCTTCTGCCATTGCCCAGGCGCAAACGAACCTCCACATAATGCTGCAGGTTTTTTTTTTTTTTTTTTTTATTTAAATGATGGTCACCACAACACCACCTCGTGTTCCTCTAAGAAAACATAAATGTGGTTGAACATAAACCCTGATGTAACGCCAATTAAATTAACACAATAGTGCACCTATAAACGTAGCACAGAACCGCTGACACATGCATGCCCAAAACATACAATTTATAGATTAAACACTTACCAGAGCATCAGAACTCAAATACAGGCGCCTTGATCAATCTGCTAGTGCCCCCATATATGGACCACTGATACACATTCACCAATACCTTGCATGTCTGGCGCTAACTGCGGACGTGCGCCCCACATGTAAAACAGGTGATAGAAAAACATGCACTTTTTTTTTTTTTTTTTTATTAATGACCACTGATACATGACCCTTCCAAAGAGATAAACTAAATAATACCATCACTTAAACACAGCGTGCGTAGCTTGGAGACACGCGTCCCGTATCAAACGGATATCAGAAAACATGCGACCATACCTACTCTAGGCGCATGCAAGACCAATAACTATATGCAATAGCCCCCAACAAGCCCCTAAACAGCCGGACAAAAATACTAACAACAGTCACTTGACCATTAGCGCTCAACTTTGCTTCATCCCAGAGTATTACGAATCACATACCGCAGTGTGGGTCTCGTGCCAACAAGTGCGATTCTGCAGTGAATGCCAGCACTCGCCTGGCACTTTCTGCCACTGCCCAGGCGTGAATGAGCCTGCACACGATGCAGCTGCGTGTTTATTTTTTATTTTTTCCTTTGCCTCATTGACCACTGATACACAACACTTAAACACAGCGTGCATAGCTTGAGCCAAGTGCAGACACGCACCCCAAATGTAAACCAGGTATCAGAGACATACAACCATACCTACCCTAAGCACGTGCTACCCAATAACTGTATGCAATGGCCCCCACAGGCCTCTGAATAGCCAGACAAACAATACTAACACCATCGCTCGACCATTATCGCCCAAACTCTGCTTCATCTGAGAGCGCTACATGTCACGGACCACAGCGGGGGTCCCATGCAAACCACTCCGATCCTACCATGAACACCAGCGCCTTCCTGAGAGATTCTGCCATCGCCCAGCCATATGGAGCCTCTACACCATGCTGCTGTATCCTAGAGCTGACCCAGAGGTAGTGAAATCAGCTGAATCGGCGTCAGCCTGGGCCCACAGGTGCCTATAAATAGCCTAGCAATCAGCCAACCTAGGCCCACAGGTGCATATAAATAGCCATGTAGTCAGCCTCCCCTACCACAAACGCAGCAATACTTGCTTAATACTTTATAGCCTTCTCTGAACAGTTTGGACATTTTCTATTTACTCCTGGAAGTGAGAGAGGAGAGAGGCCTGCTCCCAGAAAAAAGAAAGTCTCACATGCTTACAGTATGGTGGGAAATTAATGTTGCAGGATAATATCTGTTTTGTTTTGGTTGGCAAGGAGGGTGCTTCTTTGTTTAGGGTTTGAGTTTCGGGCATTAGCAGCCTATAGGTGGGGTGCCCATGTATATTCAGGGGCTCTCACACACCCGACTATAAAAGTTGTGTCCTGAAATGTTAAGGGGCTATGATCCCCTCATAAAAGGTGGATGATACTTAGACATCTAAAAAATATGTAATCCTGTTATAGATCTACTACAGAAGACCCAATTAGAATCTCAAAACTTTGACCATATGACCCGGCTATGGGTGGGTCAACTCTTGGGTTCTCCTTCAATACAACGCAAAGCTGGGGTGCTTGTACTGATATACAAGCAACTCAACTGCTCAAGTTCTTCTCTCTCCTCTGTCTGGGTGCTGGGGCCTAAATAACTCAAAGTGGCCTTCTCCAGTGGTGGGTGATATGATGCCTTATTCCTTGCTGTGGGACCTCTCTCCTCTGTCTGGGTGCTGGGGCCTAAATAACTGAAAGTGGCCTTCTCCAGTGGTGGGTGATATGATGCATGATTCTCTGCTGTGGGACCTCTCTCCTCTGTCTGGGTGCTGGTGCCTAAATAACTGAAAATGGCCTTCTCCATTGGTGGGTGATATGATGCCTTATTCCTTGCTGTGGGACCTCTCTCCTCTGTCTGGGGGCTGGGGCCTAAATAACTCAAAGTGGCCTTCTCCAGTGGTGGGTGATATGACGCCTTATTCTCTGCTATGGGACCTCTCTCCTCTGTCTGGGTGCTGGGGCCGAAATAACAGAAAGTGACCTTCTCCATTGATGGGTGACTTGAAGCCTGATTCTCTGCTATGGGACCTCTCTCCAATTGATATTGGTTAATTTTTATTTATTTTTATTGTATTTTAATTCATTTCCCTATCCACATTTGTTTGCAGGGCATTTACCTACATTTTGCTGCCTTTTGCAGCCCTCTAGCCCTTTCCTGGACTATTTTGCAGCCTTTTTACTGCCCAAAAGTTCGGGTCCCCATTGACTTCAGTGAGGTTCGGGATGAAGTTCGGGTCGAGTTCGGATCACGAACCCGAACATTTTCGGGAATTTCGGCCGAACTTCTCGAACCCGAACATCCAAGTGTTCGCTCAACTCTAGTCATGGCACCTTTACTTTTCTTATTCCATGCTGTGCTTTATGGTGAGGAATCTCTGATAATGTGAATACATCATATAAAAAAACTGTTTCCCAAGCCCAGAAAAGACTCGCTGCTCCCCAGATCCAACTGACACATCTTGTTGATACTAACCTATTATATAAGATAATGACAGAATTTATTTAATAAAAATGGTGGTGCTGCCCAGGTTCTTTATGTTCTTCGTAACTCGCCTGTATGGATTGAAGATAAGTACTTTAGATTGATAGAGCGGATGATTGTGTAATTTTGTTCTTTTTATAAATTTGTACTTTTTTGAGATAATAAAAACTTTATAAAAAAAAAAAAAAAAAAGATACTGGCGTATCATTTAGCACAGTTCCTGCCACGCTTTATTGCCCCAGCACAGATGGGTTTTGTCTAGGTAAGATCAGTGGTAATGAATATTAGAACAGTTCTGACAGTGCTTGACTGGGTCTACCACCTCCCCACCCAAAGAGAATCTCCTTAGACTGGATGCAGAGAAAGCTTTTGATAACATTTGTTAGGGGTGGTTGACTCAGTCTTGGACAGAATGGGTTTTACGGAAGATTTTAGAGTATTTTTTTCTAAACAGTATGATACACTCAAAATCCGTGTGTATACACAGGGTTCTCTCTCATCCCGTTTTGTTCTGCATAAGGGTACTCACCAGGGAAGCCCCCTATCGCCGTGGTTATTCAATATAGGGGAGAAGTAGTTGTGGAGGGCACTCACTTATCTAGGCACTGGAAAATGCTGATTAAAAATATTGATTTAAAAATATGGTAGTTTATTATAAATATACAGTAAGATATAAATATAGAGGTATAGAAGAAAAACCGGATCCGGCAAATAGATAATAGGATATACCCAAAATATTTCTTAACAGAAGTTTACACATAAAAAATTATTCCATAAAAATGTAAAAAATAAAAAATAGAAAAAATATATTACATAAAAAAATTAATTGATTAATTTTGTGTGGGAGGGATAGGAGGGGTATCAAAATTGTATGTATCTCCTGACCACACAACAAAGTGTTAATATAGCGGAAAAGTAGTTGATTTCTTATGTGTGCTCAGATTGTCCAGCTAAAATAGTCAATATTAATCCATATGTAATGATGTAGTTCTTTTTAGATGAGTCCCAAAAAAGTTCATAGTGTCTTTAAAAAGTTGCTGAATATGTAGGGATGGGTCACCCCATTTACTATAATCTACGGCAGGATCATGGCACACATTATAGCATAATCTTCACCAGCTCACAAGCTGGTGTAGATTTGCACTTTGTATATGGACCTGCAAAGATGCAACATGAATATTAAAGGGGTTGTCCGGGTTTAGAGTTGAACCTGGTCATGTCACCTTCTTTCCCCACTTTCCTGCTCAGATGCCCTCCCTAGCCCAGCACTGTATTGCGCAGGGCAAGGACTATTTGGTTCACATTTTTACACTGCTAGGTGGAGGCTTCCGTCTAGCATTGCTCCCATTGACGTCACTGGCACTGATGGATGGGCTTTAGCGCTGCCCTAGCTGTTTAACAGGCTTGGGAAGCATTAATGTCTACCCCTTAGTTTCAGTGCGTATGCCCATATTGCTGCAGTGTGTGGAAGTCTTCTGTGGCGGCATAAGATTTAGCTCGGCCGGCGGTGATGTCAGGAAAGAAAGGGGTGGTGTGGGCTAGGCAAAGGGGAGGACTTGGAGAACAAGATGGCCTTGAGAGAGGGGAGATACCTTGTAACTCCCCTCAGGCAGAACAACAGCGCCCATGACTGCCCATGATGTCAGACATTTTCAGTCAAGTTTATTTTTTACATGAATATATTACTTTTGTGTATAGAAAAATACAGTTTAGGAATGATTGGAGGATGCACAGCAAGAACATAGGAATGATTGGAGGATACACAACAAGAATAATTAATCAGCTCTATATGTCAATCCAGATGACATGCTCCCTCTAAGGAAAATGGGGTTTATAGGACTTTGCTGACATTAGTGAATTAATCAGGTTTTATTGGGCCTATTTACCTATGTAGTTTGCTTTAAAACACACCAGTTCAAAGGGCTTGTTCTTCCTTGCTTATTTTTAATATCCAAAATTCTTGTTAAAATTCATTTTGACAATAAATCAGAAACATATGAGCTACAATCGTCACTTCAATAAATTGCTTTTCCTTAGCTGTTCTGATCATGAAAACTGGATAGTCACATGGTGGAGTGAAATTATTTGTAGTGATATGCCAAACTCTCTGACAATAATTACAACATCTGGCAAACTGTGGGGGTTCACGTTTCTTCCCATCTGTTTTGAAATTTGTTACCAATCAGTTTCATAGTCCTGCTAAGCCGTTCTCTGTTGTACTGTGATTTACACTGCAACACATTATATAAACTAATTATAGTCATTTGGTAGAAAATGCAGTAAATGGAAGTGTAACAAAGAAAATGAATAGGCAAGTGGTGGACATCTAAAAACATATCCCTTAGAACATTATAAAAGCTGCATTGTATTCAGATATCAGACATCACTTCAGCTGATGTAATGCAGAATACAATTTTAATACAGAGTGTCTCCGTTTTGTAAGTACGGTAACATATGGCACTTCCAAAGGTGACAAATGGCAATGTCTTTTTGTTGCACAGCTAATTACTGACAAAACCATGTGCTGTTACCAAAGAAATACCAGCAATACTCTTTTTACCCACATGGCCGGAACAGGACTCAATTTGCGACACAGCAAAAAAGATGGTTCCATTCAGCAAATGGGAAAACACCCCTGTAGCAATCGTAGTTTTTCATCAAAGGTCCTAAGATGGTAAGTTTTAACTTTCTGTGGTTTCACTCTGTCTGCACCCACAATGGTATTTCAGGCACACTGAGGTACAATAAAGTGGTTTATAGAGTCATGTTTCAATAATGAAATATAAAATTAGCAATGTAATTTCTCTATGTAATAATGGTGCACTCTATCATGTGTACATGTCACATGCGGAATTAGCCTTTTGATCCAGGATTGCTGAATGGTAACGGTAAGTATGATAGGGTCCAACGGAAATCTGGCCACTACCTGGCAAATATGAAGAGAATCTGCCGGAAAAAAAACCTGCGCACAATGCCGTATCCAGAGAGCACTGGCAGGCCGTTGTCTGTTGGAACAGACTGCAAGATCTTTTTCCACATATGTGAAACTAGCCTTAGCTACATGATATTCAATAGACTGCACTGCCCAGGGCTGGACACAGACAGCATGAAGAAGCATAGATAGATAGATAGATAGATAGATAGATAGATAGGGGTAAAGTGTAACTTTATTAATCCATACAGGTGAAACTTATTAGCTTGGCAGCCTTTTTCAAGCTTGACACCATTCTTCGTTTTTTGCTGTCTGCCTGAGGATAGTGCTGCTGTCTTCTAGTGATGGAGGATCTAGTACACTGCACTTATCTTAATGACTAATTTGACTGCCTTGCTATACTTGCTATTAAATAAAAAAAATAACTAAAGATGTGGCATATATTTATTGATTGCCATTATTTTTATAATGTATTATTGGAAATTACAGTCATCAAAAAATGAAAAAAAAAACGAACAAGGAAGGTGTCGGTATGAAATGAAAGAATATATGTGTGACTGTAATGATGATATATGTAGGTAATTACAATATTAAAGTGAAAGGATACGTTTATTGGAGAAAACTGTGCAATGGAAAGGAAGCTCTAGTACCATTTTGGGCCACGTCAAGCCAGTACACAATGAGATATGGTTGGCCATGGAGGCATACAGGTTCTGTATGGTCTCCTGCCACACAATTGCCCACAGATTTTGCAGCTAAGTCTGTAGAACGCGCACACTTATAGATTGTCAAAGCTAGGATGCCAGCTGGTCCTATAAATGCTTAATGGGAAATAAATCTAAAGACCAGGTACACCAAGGAAGTGTTGGAATCTAGCTAGAAAATCCTTGCTGGAAGCCCTGTCATGAGATGCAAGACATGTGGCCACAGGTTATCCTGCAGATATTGCTGAACTATTAGTGTCCTTTGTATCACTGCTTGTGGTAATTGACTGTTGTATGTAATGGCTCCCTCCCCAGACCATCATACCAGCAGTTGAAGGAGTATGTTGCTCCAAAGGAAAGGTGGGATTGAACCGCTTACCACAAGGCCTCCATAATCATACCTGACAGTCATTGAGTCCCAAACAGAACCTGGATTTGTTGCTAAAGACAAAACGACAGTATGTAGTAGTCCAGATTTCTTGTTCACAGCACCACTGCAAATAAAGTCTAAGGTGGCTGGTTGTCAAGGGCAGGAAACTTAATGGACACCTTTGGCCCCAAATTTCTTTCTGCTAAGCTCCTGGAAATAGTCTGGGCAGAGACAGAGGTATGTAATGAATTTGCCACCAGTATCTGGATGGTGTACGATGAAACCGTGAGAGTTCATATAACCACTTCTCCCAACACCTCCTATCAACTAGTTCAGAATGACCTAGATGGCATGAAATTCATTGAAATGTCCATCCTGCTTCTCTCAATCCACTGATGCACCCTCTCTCAAAGTGTGTAAAATGGACAAAATGTCATTGAGTGTGCCATAGAGGCTCATCTAGCAGTCAAAAATCTGTCACCAAGAAAAAAACTACCCAAAAGTAGCCATTGAAAACCTTTTTATAGGGCAGCCGGGAAGCATTTTTATGCCCTCTTGTAGCAAGACCCAGGGTCTAATCAGGCCATACCTGTAATCATTGACATATCTGTCTGAGCCATATGCCTAAATGTTTTGGTCAGATATTTCCATCATTGATTGTGAGCCAAAACCAGGTGCAGCTCTAAATAAAGAACAGATTTCTTCCTTATACCTTATGTCTGTGGAGGCTCGGATCCATCTGGTTTCCATTATGCAGGAGTCCTGTCCTGCATAACGGAAACCAAACGGATCCGATATATACGATAGACTTCTATTAAGACAGAACGCAAAATGGAATGCCTCTTAAAGGCTTCTGTGGTGCATTCCGTTATATTCCGTGATAACGGAATCCATAACGGAATTTCCACAGAATCCAAACACCGAAACTGAACTTGAAAACAGTGAGTTAACTCATCCCTATTGACAAGTCTATTCAAGAGAGGTGTCTTGATTTGGCAACCAAACACAGGCAGATAAAATACCTGCTGATTACATTGAGTCTTGCTTATTACTAGTATTAGGCAAGACACACTGGACCAAGTTGAATGGGATAAACTTGCAGCTTGTGTCAGTTTCTGGCCTCCGCTCCTCTGACATGATTGAACAGCAATATAATTATTTATAATGCTATGTAACCCTTAGGCCTCTTTCACACGGGCGTCACGTTTGACGCCCGTATAAGAGGCGGGTGTGTTGCGGGAAAATGCACAATTTTTCCGTGCGAGTGCAAAGCGCTGTAATGCATTTTGCACGCGCGTTGATCGGCATGTTTGATACCCAGACCCGAACCCGGACTTCATCACTGAAGTTCGGGTTTGGGTTGAGTATTCTGTAGATTTTATTATTTTCCCTTATAACTTGGTTATAAGGGAAAATAATAGCATTCTCAATCCAAAATGCTTTGTAAAATGTGGATTAAGGGGTTAAAACTAAAAAAATTAACTCCCCTTATACACTTGATCGCGTAGTTGAGATCTCTTCTGTCTTCTTCAAGCATTAGCTGCCAGCTAAAGGACCTGTGATGACGTCACCGAGCTCATCACATGGTCCAATCACCTGGTCCATCACCATGGTGATGGACCATGTGATTGGGCCATGTGATGTGACGTCACCACAGGTCCTTTAGATGGCAGCTAATGCTTGAAGAAGACAAAAGAGATCGGCAACTACGCGATCAAGTGGCTAAGGTGAGTTAATTTTTTTATTTTTAACCCCTTAATCCACATTTTACTAAGAATTCTGTATTGAGAATGCTATTATTTTCCCTTATAACCATGTTATAAGAGAAAATAATAAAGATCGGGTCCCCATCCCAATCGTCTCCTAGCAATCATGCAAGAAAATCGCACTTCATCTGCACTTGCTTGCGGATGCTTGCGATTTTCCCGCAGCCCCATTCACTTCTATGGGGCCTGCGTTGCGTGAAAAACGCACAATACAGAGCATGCTGCGGTTTTCACGCAACGCAAAAGTGATGCAGGAAAATCACCGCTCATGTGCACAGCCTCATAGAAATGAATGGGTTCCGGATTCAGTGCGGGTGCAATGCGTTCACCTCACGCATTGCACCCGCGCGGAAATCACTCCCGTGTGAAAGGGGCCTTAGAGTCCTGGAATCTATTGTATTACACTGACAGCATTGTATTAGTGTAATCTAGTAGATTTCAGGACTCTCAGGGTTACTTAGCATTATAAATCAGAGGAGAGGAGGCCAGAACTGGGCCTCTTACTGACACACACTGCAAGTTTCTCACTTTCAACTTGCGCATGTGTCCCAAACAGTTTGGATAAATCTTGTCAGATCCTGGGATCCAGAGAGAGTTTAAAGTGTTTTGTGACTTAATGATTGTCAATTTTAACATGCCTGATGTAGCTTGTCTTCCTGTCCCCTAATGTAGAAGCCCGCATTTTCTTCCTAGCCATTGTGCATGTTAAATGGAGCTCAGGGGAAATGTCAGCAACTGACCAACAGCTATCTTATGTGTATGGACAGCTTCAGAAACATGCAGTCCCCACAAATGTAAAGCTGCCTATACACCTTCAATCGCTGTTGGCCAAATGCTTGTTCAGCTGACAGCTATCTCTCATCTCCCCCATACACATACATACTCGACCAAGTGTCTATGTGTTTTCAGTGGGAAGAGAGAAAAAAGCCACTGTCAGAAGAATTTGACAGTGGCTTATTTCTAGAAAAAAAAAAGGACTGGACATAGAAATTGTCTGTTTGGTCGGGGGCCCTTCATACATGTTAGGTTGTCTGCTGGTCCTGTCAAACAATACTGTAATGTGCCTTAAGAGTTAAGATACCACAAAAACTATCTGAGAAAGTTACCATACAAATGTCCCCATTTTTGTCCACATGACAAATAGATATTAAGCAAAGGATTTGTATATCAGCTAGTGTCAATCCTTCATTTCATATGTCAATAAACAAGAAGACAAATAAAACCGCTCAGCTGTCAAATTATAAAAGAAGAGAAAAAGAGAAACAAGTCATATAATTATATAGGCATATGTATTACTTACATTACTGGGTATTTTTCTATAGGATTAATATTTTCCAGATTTCTTCCATAAACTATGGTGTTCCAACATAAGCCATAGATGTTTCATGAAAGTGGAACAGAAAGAAAGGTTGTACTTATTTTGTAGTGACCTGAATTCAACATCAGATGTTAAAATCATGACATGAAATTTTGGTTGAGAGATAAAAGTAAGAACAGAGAGTTGACCACATGCCGGATGATATTAGTGGCAGATGTGATCGTCAGAAGTGTGATGGCATTTCCTCTGAATAGGCAAATGTACTTTTAAAACTTTGATGTTAACATGATTAGCAATGAAAGTATGCTTTGTTCCTTTGCCTTCACATGGTCTCAATATTGGCACTTATCGTTTACTTGTATTTTTTTAAATCAAATATTATCCCCTCCTTTATTTATGTGCAGATGCTGAACACAATGCTGCTCTTTTGCTGGTCTAAAAAAGGAACTGTGAATAAAATATACAGAATGAGAATAAAGTGCTAAAAATAGGTCCTTTTTCCTGTTTCATTGTAGTTTAATCCAACTCTTTATGTTTTTCCTCTTTTTTATTCTTTTGATCTTTATGACATTAAAATAGCCAGTACTGTGCACCATCTTATCTGCAGACTCCATAAATGGATGCCACGTCAACTTTTCAATGGAAAAATGGCTATTAAGCAATATTAATAAGGAGAAGCAGCAGGTTATAAAGAGATTAACAGAAAGCTGTTATAAATACTGTAAGTGTCCATGCTTTTTAAGATAGATAGATAGATAGATAGATAGATAGATAGATAGATAGATAAATAGATAGATAGCCATTTCTAAACTAAAAAGGAGATAACTGTAATGAAAACCCCCACCTTGAAATGCTAGGAGCAAAGGTTATGCATATACTTAAGACGGTTTTTCAACTGGAAATGAGCTTACTATTTGAAGTCATTACTTAATTTAAAGGCACCTAAGGAATGACAAACTCAAAGCGCAGTTTCTTTTGCATGTGAAAAGATACTCGGCTACAGAGACATTTAAAGAGCCCCCCTGCCTACAACTACACTAAGCACTCCAAACAAGCAGAAACAAGCTGGGTGTGATCCTAAGCTAATTACAGAATTAAAATAGGAAAAGATCACCACTTAGGATGACTGCAAAGTCAATCCAGCTGCTGCTTCACAAAGACTTTCTCCTTCCCGGCACTGCATGAGCGTGCAATAAAAAGGCCAGCAGGCACTAGTGTATGCAATTGATTAAAACAAGTGTACTGGTACTGTACTGCTGCTTGTGTTATGTAGAATGACCAAATAATATGGCTAATAGGCAGGTCGTTTACAACACAGTTAATATTCATGTAACTTGCCCTGTAATACAGAAAGATAAAGCAACAACACAGCTTTTCTGAAATTCAATTTTAAAAAGAAATCCAAAGACTAGATTTGCATGTAATCTAGGGAAAATGCTCTTTAAAAATATATTCCAAAACAAACAAACAAAAAAAACAGTTCTGGATTAAATCAGTATTGCCCTTACATAATGTTATAGCATATCAAGGTTCAAGTTAAAAGGGTTTCCAGATTTTTTTTTTATCTTTATTCCTTAAATGAAAAAATGCAAAAAGAAAAAACATCCAATTTCATATATGTAAACAGTCATTTTTTAACCCTATACCCTTTTCCCATGCAATGCGTCCCTATTCCCCCATGTGACAGGGAGGCCAGTGGGGGGTGGGAGAAAAAATTAGTGGGGAGGGATAACAATGATACATGGACTTGCTTCCCAAAATCGCTATTAATTATTTTGTTAGTCTTCTCCCTGGGTATCCCATAATGACCAAATATTTCTCCATTTTTCCCCATTATTTATTTTCTGTTTTCATAGTGTTTCACTTTATTTACCAGATTTAGCCAAGAGTGGACATTTCTTGAGAACCAAACTATTGTGATCAGTAGTCTAGCCAAGAACATTATTCTAGTCAGCAGTATTCTCTTTGGTCATCCACTATGCCGTAAAGGTAATCAGCAGCTTAAGGCCCCATTCACACGTCCACAAGTGTTTTTCGGATCCACAGATTCGCGGATCGGCAAAACACAGACATCGGCGATGTGCGTTCCGGCACTATATAGAAAATGCCTTTTCTTGTCCGCAATTGCGGACAAGAATAGGACATGTTCTATTTTTTTTCGGGAACGCGATTGCGGACCCGGAAGTGCGGATCCGCAATTGCGGACCCGGGCGGGACATCGTCTGTCCCCATTGAAATTAATGGGTCCGCAATTCCGTTCCACAAAATGCAGAACAGAATTGCTGACGTGTGAATAGGGCCTAAGTCTTTCCCTAATAACCTTATAGATGGAGCCCTAAAATCGTCCTAACTCTGGGCATGACCAGATCATACCACATGGTGGACAGTGAGAATTCTCCTTTAATCCAATCGTATTCAACAAAATAGGAACACAATATTAAACTGAACCACAACATGATTAAAATTATGCAATACATTTCCAATTACCTGAGAAATTGTCAGAAACTTAGGTGTCCAGACCCTTTGACTGGGGGAGCTGAGATTATTCAGAAATTCATGAATCCACAATTTATATAACTGTGAGACCCTAACCTTCTGGCCTTCATTCTTAATCACATTATCCAAAACTGTGCTTGTGTCCATCACCAACCAGGATTTTTCCCTTGTGCTAATAAATACTGAACAAAGCTGACAGCGGGTTTCCTGAGATTTTTATACTGATGACCTATCCTCTGAATAGGTCATCAGTATCTAATCTGACCCCCACCGATCAGTTGTTTAAGAAGGCAGAGCAGCTCAGAGTAGCGCCGTGGCCTTCTGTCCGCTTTTCTAAGGCCAAGTGATGACTCAAAGGAGCATCACTGCCTTTGCAAACAGCTGATAGGTGGGGGTCCCAGATGTCAAACCTCCACCGATCAGTTACCGATGACCTATCCAGAGGATCCATCCGTAGTGCTATCATGAGAGTGACATTAACAGGGCTCTCATTAGAGTGAATTCCACAGCAACCTCATAACTATGATATCTGAAGCACTCCCAGTGAAACCCACCACACCCCCATAACAGTGAAATACACAGAGCTCCAAAAACAGTGACATGCATAGCACTCCATAACAGTGACATGCACAGTGGCTAATAAGAGTGAGATAACAGTAGAAACAGTGTTTTGTTCTGAACAAGGGGTTCAGAAATGATGCCTTAGCAAGGGACAAGACCTGCCCATGTTTATACACACATGGTAGTATCAGAAGAAAGAGTTGCTTGTTCAGACCAAGCATTCATAAAATTATGCCTTAACTGGGGCAGGTGGCTGTCTATGTCTAACACACAAACAGTCATATTGGAAGAAACAGTGGCTTGATCTGAGCAGATGTTAAAAAATTCTCACTTCTTTGGTCGCAGTATCAGTACAGTGTGGATGTCTCATATACGAGGCGGGATATGTGAAATTGTGTAGGGGAAATAATAGTGGTAGCAGTAGCAGCACAGTATGGAACCTGTGTGGAAACACTATGCCAACCAGCAAATTTGACTTTGGGATAATACTAAGGGCATTATCCCGGCAGGTCCCTGGTTTTTATCCTTTACCCCCCGTACAGGGATATGGACTTTGCTGCATAGAAGTAAACAAGTTGCTACCGCCTGGAGTAATATACGGAAGATAGGGTTTGCACTCTTTATCCAAAAGGGTGAGGTTCTACGTGAATGGATAAGTCCCCAATGTAGATTGAAAAACCACTGCACACTCCAATGTATAATGCAATTATGCATTTATTTAAATGATCCACAAAAGATGAGCATATGAGGCAGGAAAGTGACTAACAATTATCTTGACCCAGGTATAATATGGTGATTAAGACTTGACTTTTATTAATATCTAATAATAAAATGGCTGTGAGCCAAGACAAACAGTTAAAAACTATGCTGTCACCAAAAGGCATTGAAGTGATTGATATGCTGGGAAATAGATATGTGCACTTTTTCTAAATCACTACTAGCTGTCTGTGCTAGCGTAAGTATGAGTCCAGTGGAGATTCACTATATAGCTAGCAGCCACTCGACTGACATGACTCTGAGACACGGTGCATAGATGAGCTAGGGGAGTGAGCCACCTGCGGTTTGATCCTAGATGATGACAATCCTGTGAATGTTTTTGTGCTGAGAACAAACGCACTCAATGACCTGCAAACTTGTCCGACCACAGAGTGGCTAGTTGACATAATGTGGAGATGGCAGTAGCAGCATCAGCATCAGGAAGATACCACAGAGTGGCAAGGTGACATGGTCTGGAGATGGCAGCAGCAGCTGCATCACGAGACCACAAAGTGACCCGGTAACAGAGTGGGGCACTGGGCTAAATTCCAGTACCCGCTGACGAAGGGGGGTGAAATAAGTAGCACTTAGCATCAGATGTGTGGCATCAGGTGGGTTGCAGCATCAAACTAGTAGCTGAGGCAGGTAGTCAGAAGAAACCGGTCTCTTGTACCCAAGTGTTGGTGTGGCACCATGGATGATCTGGTCTGATGCATTAGGAACTGCTGTTTGGAAATCCTGGCTGATCCATGCCTGATCCATCTAACAAAGGTCAATCTCTCCACATTTTGGGTGGACAGGCGAGTTCTCATTCGGGTAACTATGGCCCCCGCAGCACTAAACACCCACTCTGATGCCACACTACTGGCCGGGCAGGACAGCTTTTCCAGGGCAAACTCTGCTAGTTTCGGACATAAATCCAGTTTGGCTACCCAGCGGATCTTCAATGTGGAGTGGCAGGGGGCTGTCCAAGTATGCCACCACCTGCTGGTTCAGGTCATGCTCCAGGTCTACCTGCTGCTGCTAGTGATGAGGTTCACGGTTATTTTCTTGATTGCGAAAAATCGACAAAGTAATATTCGCGTAATGCGCGCGCAATACAGGCGTGGATCACTTTGGGTACATTTTTCAAGCTGCTAGAAGTTTACTGAGACTCGAGATAATGGTTGGCATGGCTGAACATTACAATAGCTTTATATATGCAGGTAGAGTGCTCCAATATATATTTGCGATTGCGAAAACTGGCAATTAATGATGCGCATATTTTTGCGCAATATGTGCAACTGGATGACATCACAGCACTATGTATGTATGGACAGCAGAACCCTACCTAACACCCTGCAGTCGATCAGCTACACTACAAATCAATGTAACCTACATTGACTATCTCCCCTTAACAATCTGAATTATATATCTAAGTTAGCTGTCTAATTATACAGCAAAGCACAGAGTGCAGCAATCACACTGCTGTCTCTCTCAGAACTCCATTACATTAAAGGAACTGGTTGCTGGGGAGGTTCCTTATATAGTAAGGGGTAGGCAACTTTCCTATGGGTGCTAGGGAAGTTGCTAAGCTCAAACAAAGACATTGCAGCCTTCTCATTGGCCCCACAGCCAAGATGGAGGTTACTGATGAAGAAAATATACAGAATATTCGAAATTACTAATATATAGCACTATATTCTAAATATTCGCAAATTCTTGATATTTGCAATATTCGCAATAAATATTTTTATTGGAATATTCGCACCCAACACTAGCAGCTGCTGCTGGTGATTAGTTTCTTCACAAGGCGGGTGAAGAAAGCAAATCATCAGCGACTATAGACTCAGGCTGCTGCTGATGTAGCTGGTACTGCTCCTGCCACCCCACCCCTCCCCAGCGCAGAGGGCCCACCTGTTAAGACCTGCGAGAGGATGGACAATGAAGCAGATAGTCAGCGCCCAACTGACTACATAGGATGTCTCTGTAGTAGTTTAGTTTGTCCTCCCTCTCGGTTGGTGTAAGAAAGGCTCCCATTCTGGCCCGGTAGTGAGATTCCAACAAGGTGGAGATCCAGAAGTCATCGCTCTGCTGAACGGTGACAATTTGGCTGTCACTTCGCAAGCAAGTGAGCATGCATCGGGCCATTTGTGCAAGTAAACTCAGTGCCTCTATCTCAACTGCATACTGCCACTGTGTGTCCGGGTCCTCTGTTCAGTCTTCCTCATCGCCCTGTAGCTCCTCTGGCTGCTCATACTCCTCCTGTCCTGTCAGCTGAGTAGAAAAGCCACCCATTTGGCTAAACATTGCATGTGCTCCAATGACCTCCTCCCCCTCATCCTCCTCTTCCAGTTCAGCCCCAACAGGGCTTATGTGGCCGTGAAGTGCCATGTCTTCTGTCCCCTGACCAGCCATTGTTACCGCCATCTGTTCCAGGACATGAAGCAGTGGAATGACATCATTCATACCGTAGTCCTGGCAACTTAAAAATAAAGTGGCGTTCTCAAAGGGCCTGAGCAAACAGCAGGTGTCACGCAGGAGCTGCCACTGGCTGAAATTGAAGTTACACAGGGGAGTACTCCTATCCACTTGCATCATCAAGAAATTATTGATGGCCTTTCTCTGTTCGTATAGTCGGTCCAACATATGGAGGGTGGAATTCCAACGGGTGGAAACGTCGCATATCAGCGTATGTTGGGGGATGCTGTTCTGCCGCTACAACTCAAGGAGGGTGTGCTTTGCGGTGTACGAGTGGCTGAAGTGTATGCAAAGTTTCCTGGCCATATTTAGGATGTCTTGCAGATGGGTGAAAGACTTCAGGAACCGCTTGATAACCAGACTGAACACATGTGCCATGCAGGGCGCATGGCTCAGCCTTCCTTAACGCAGCGCCGATACCATATTCTTCCCGTTGTCGGTCAACATGGTTCCGATTTTGAGTTTTTGCGGAGAAAGCCAGGATTCGATTTCTTGATGAAAGACACGGAGCAGTGCCTCCCCTGTGTGACTCCGTTCACCCAGGCAAACAAAGTGTAGAACACATGACACTGCCGTGCCCTGAACATGTGGTATGCTGGAGGGGCACTGTGAATTGTCCCTGCAGTGGAGGCTGAGGACACCGTGGAGGATGAGGAGGCAGAGGCGGACATTGTCGCATTACCAACTGCGTGACAATGTCGAGGCGGAAGCGGCGTCACCTGGCCAAGTTGCTGGTGTAGCTTTGCAGGAACGACATTCTCCCAGTGGGCCATATTGTCCCTGACCAAAGTTATAGCTCCACACGTCGGCAGACACCTACAGGCTCAAGTACTGGCCCACCTTCTGTTCTACATACATGTGCAGGGCTGGTACTGCCTTTTTGGCACAAAAATGATGGCTCGGGACTCTCCACCTCAGCTTGGAACAAGCCATCAGTTCTCTGAAAGGTGCAGAGTCCACCAATTGGAAAGGGAGGGACTGCAGCACCAGCAACTTGGCAAGGAGTATATTCAGCTTCTGCGCCGCAGGATGAGTGCACGCATACTGTTGTATCTTGGCAATCGCTTCGGTGATTGATTGCTGATGGACTGATTGATGAGGAGTAGGAGGAGGAGCAGGACCAGCAGATGATGGGAAGGACAGACAGCTCCTGTCACTGTCCTTCCCATGACAGAGGTGAGAAGATCTGAGAGACTGTCGGGACGTGAGGGTATCTGACAGTCTCTCTGTTTTCATCTTGCAGTGTTGTTGTTTGGTAATGACAACACCTCTTGTCAGGTGCAGCTTGTGGGTCATTACTGAGGCTCTGTTTAGTTCTGACTCACACTGCTTACCATGCAGTTGATATTTCCTGCTGGAGTTGGTTATGCTGGTGTGTTGTTCATTTGCATCTCCTGCTTCTCCAATCTTCTTTAAGCTAAGTGCATTTTGTTTTTCATTTTGTTGTTCGCTTGTGTTTGTTGTTGTATAGGCCTCCGGTAGACGCTGGTTCCTTCATCTGAGGAGGAACCTGTAGTCTCATTCCCTTCCACCACTCCTAGGGCCTTCCCGGGTCTCCAGGGCTAAGGTTCTGGTGTATGAGTATTTTCACCTTCTGGGTCTTCTCATACTGGCAGGAGTCAGTAGAGGTCTAGGGAATCCTAGGAGGTCATCATCCCTCTCCCTTAGCTTTGAGGCCTAGACACCAGTCTATTCCTTCTGTGTGTTATCTGGTGTTATCCCCTTCCCATTACCCGTGACATTATCAACCGCCAAAAAACAGGGTCTTTGGAGGTGGCTGACCTCTGCACGGCTGTCTCGCAGTTTCAGAGACCACAGGCGGCAACTACCAGCAGCTGGAACCAGGCCTGCCATGAACCTAAGGTCACTTTCCCGGATAGGTTTTCTGGGGGAAGTGACAACTTTATTCGATTCAGTGAGTCAGGCAAACTATATTTTAGACTACGTCCTAACTCTTCTGGGGACGAGAGTCAAAGAGTGGGGATTATTATTTCATTACTAAATGGTGATGCTCAGTCTTGTGCTTTTTCTTTCCCGACAAGATCACAATCCCTCCGGTCAGTAGATTAATTATTCAGAGCTCTGGGGCTTATCTGCGATGACCAAGATCGGGTCTCCCTGGCCGAGACTAAGTTGCGTTGCTTACTGCAGGGAGAGTGTTCTGCGCAGTCCTATTCCTCTGAATTTAGGAGATGGGCAACTGATACTGAATAGAATGACCCAGCTCTCCGTAGTCAATTCTGTCATGGGTTATCCGAGAACCTGAAGGACGCCTTGATATTTAACGAATATCCAGAGTCATTGGATGCAGCGATTTATCTGTCTGTACGGATTGATAGATGCCAGAGGGAGAGATCTAGGGTTCCTCTCTCTCGAGACGCACTATATCCAATATAGAACTACATCCGAATACAGTGTGTATTTTCAAAATTACATTATCTTTGGGCTAGTGTAGTGCCAAAAATCTGTATTTCTCTGTATCCAGTAAATTACAGCAAGCCAATACAGTGTGTACTGCAAAAATGACATTATCTCTGGGCTAGTGTAGTGCCAAAAAATTGTATTTCTCTGGCTCCTGTATATATTTTTGCGATTTTTGGAACTGGGGCCATGACTAAGAGGGACGGCCGGTGGTTTCGATTGTGTTGACCGGACTTTTGTACGATCAAACATAACTCATTGGAAGAGGAATGGCCGGTGGCACCTGTATTGTACCTGTAGAGGTGAAATTCTTGTACCGGCGCAAGCCGAACCACAGCCCAAACCTTTGTTGCCACAAACGTTTTCATTAATCAACAACTTAAGTTGGAGGTTCGAAGACGATCCCCAGCAGCGTTATTCCCATTTCCCACCGAGCATTTTCTGGAGAACTAAAGTGTTTGGGTTCCTGGGGGAAGAAGGTTGCAAAGCTGAAACTTAAACTAATTGATGCCTGCAGCTTAATTTGACTACACATGGGAAGCCTCACCCGGCCCGGACACGGAAATATTGAATTTCTCTGTCTCCTGTTCATTACAGCAAGCCAGTACAGTGTGTACTGTAAAAATTTCATTATCTGTGGCCTAGTGTACTCCTGAAAATCTTTATTTTTCTGTATTCAGTACATTATAGCAAGCCTTAACAGTGTGTACGGTAAAAATTACATTATCTCTGGGCTAGTGTAGTGCCAAAAAATTGTATTTCTCTGTCCCCTTTACATTTCAGAAAGCCAATATAGTGTGTACTGTAAAAATTACATTATCTCTGGGCTAGTGTAGTGCCGAAATATTGAATTTCTCTGTCTCCTGTTCATTACAGCAAGCCAATACAGTGTGTACTGTAAAAATTTCATTATCTGTGGCCTAGTGTACTCCTAAAAATCTTTACTTTTCTGTATTCAGCACATTATAGCAAGCCTTTAGGTGTGTACTGTCAAAATTACATTATCTTTGGGCTAGCGTAGTGCCAGAAAATTGTATTTCTCTGTCTACTGTTCATTACAGCAAGCCTTTACAGTGTGTAATGTAAAAATGACATTATCTCTGGGCTAGTGTGTTGCCGAAAAATTGTATTTCTCTGTCTACAGTACATTACAGCCAGCCTATACAGTTTGTACTGTACAAATTTCATTATCTCTGGGCTAGTGTAGTGCCGGAAAATTGTATTTCTCTGTCTCATGTACATTACAGCAAGCCAATACAGTGTATACTGTAAAAATTACATTATCTCTGGGCTAGTGTATTGCCAAAAAATAGTATTTCTCTGTCTCCTGTTAATTACAGCAAGCCAATACAGTGTGTACTGTAAAAATTTTATTATCTGTGGCCTAGTGTACTCCTTAAAATCTTTACTTTTCTGTATTCAGTACATTATAGCAAGCCTTTACAGTGTGTACTGTCAAAATTACATTATCTCTGGGCTAGCGTAGTGCCAAAAAATTGTATTTCTCTGTCTCCTGTTCATTACAGCAAGCCTTTACAGTGTGTAATGTAAAAATGACATTATCTCTGGGCTAGTGTATTGCCGAAAAATGGTATTTCTCTGTCTACAGTACATTACAGCAAGCCTATACAGTGTGTACTGTACAAATTTCATTATATCTCTAGTCTAGTGTAGTGCTGAAATTTTGTATTTCTCTTTCTACAGTACATTACAGCAAGCCTATGCAGTGTATACTTTAAAACTTTCATTATCTGTTGCCTACTGTAGTGCCTAAAATTAGTATTTCTCTGTCTATAGTACATTACAGCAAGCCAATACAGTGTGTACTGTAAAAATGTCATTATCTGTGGTCTAGTGTAATGCCAAAAATTTGTATTCCTCTGTCCACAGTACATTGTAGCAAGCCTATACAGTGTGTACTGTAAAAGTTTCATTATCTCTGTGCTAGTGTAGTGCCAAAAATTTGTATTTCTCTGTCTACAGTACATTACAGCAAGCCTATACAGTGTGTACTGTAAAAATTACATTATCTCTCGTCTAGTGTACTCCTGAAAATATTTATTTTCTGTCTACATTACATTACAGCAAGCCAATACAGTGTGTACTGTAAAAATGTAATTATCTGTAACCTACTTTAGTGACGAAAATCTGAATTTCTCTGTCTACAGTACATTACAGCAAGCCAATATAATGTGTACTGTAAAAATTACATCATCTCTGGGCTAATGTAGTGCCGAAAATCAGTATTTTTCTGTGTCTGGTACTGTCCTGCATCAGAAACCTGTGTCTTTAGCAGACAGTAAAACAATCTGCGCCACATCTACAGACAAAATTATTAATATGAAGAAGGCGAGCACAAAGAGATTGGGAAGTGGGCGTAATGCTGATGGTGCAAGCAGAGGCCGTGGCCCTGGGCGTGATGCTGATGGTGCAAGCAGAGGCTGTGGCCCTGGGTGCAATGAAATTGTGCCTGTTGCCAGTGCACCATAAAAAAAAAATCCACCTTACCCAGCTTCATGTCCAACTTAGCTGGGCGGCGCAGGACAACACTGTCCAAGTCGGACCAGTGCGAACAAGTGGTCGGTTGGATTGCAGAAGATCATGTCAGTTAAGCACCACCCTCTCTTCCACAAAGTCCAGTCTCTGTAGCCAAGAGTTTGGTCAACCAAATCCTCACTCTGATCCTCCTTCCTCCTACCATGTCGCGTCTGGCCAAACAAGTGATACCACACTTGGATATTCACATGACCTCTTTTCATCGCCACTACTTGGTTTGGCTCTCTCGCCAAGCACGCTTGAAAGAGATACCTGAGATATTGTGCCCTGATTCCCAACCTCTTGAGCCTTCACAGTCTCAAGAAGTTGACGGTGGTGAACCACAATCATTCGTTCATGAGGTGGATGATGATGAGACTCAGTTGCCAATTACTAAGGTGGTGGTGGGAGGGAAGGGAGGAGTGATAAGGTTGTGAGGGTGAGGCACAGCATGCAGCCTCGCAACCCTCCCCAGCTTAGCAATATGGCTGCTGCTGTTGCTTCGTGCAGGCAGAGGGACAGAGGGTGCATGAAGGCAGGATTGTGCTCAGCTCTTATGCAGGCTGCAAGCTGGAGCTTCCTGCTGGGCCTATAACTCCTCCGAGAAAAGCCCACAGCCTTAGACAGGAAGCGGGTGCTTCTTGCAAGTCAGTTCTTCTCAGGCTTCAGGATGGAGCCCAAGCACAGGGAGTTACTCCAGCAGTGCCACCAAAACCTGGTGGAGTCTGTAAGTGATGGAATGTCCTGCAGGCATCTGGCACCCTCACCCTCAGGGACAGGCAGGAGCTGGACACTAGTTGTACCACTCACCAGGATAAAGTGGACCTCCTATTCAAGATGCTACTTGTCAAAGAGAAAGACCACTTCCAAGATCTGAGGGTAGCCCTGGAGAACACTGAGCCCCCATCTACTACCCATCCTCTACTTGAACGGCTTGGAAAGTGAAGACACTACAGGTGAGTTTATCTGGCCCAGTTCCATAAGTATACTGGTGCTCTACCTTTAGGTCAATGCCTTTAATAAGTTAAAGGGGCCACGCCCAGAATAATTCCGGCCATGTACAGGAGGTGAGGTGAAAACAGTAACGGTCAGGCACATGCCACCTATGTAACCGCTGCCTGAGGTAAAAGTCTGCTGTCACCCTCCACGTTAAAGGGACACTGACAGGCTGTTTCATCATATAAAGTGTTTTATATGACCCTATTGGGTCTTAATCTGCTTAATCCAATTAAACTATATTCCCCCCTATCTGCCTTTCCAGTGCTTTTAAAAAACATTTTTCTTGATATGCAAATTACCTGAGTTTGTGCCCAAGGGGCGGTCCCTCTTCCAGCTTTGTTACCCAGCCGCGCCCCAACTGCCGTCTCCTAGTGCCGCCCAGCTCATTAGTATTCACTGCTCTGGGCGGCTTTTCATGCTCCTGATGCAGGGAAATCTAGCACATACCCAGTACTATTATGCTGGCATCGGCCTCACATGGACGTTGTGCGTCTGCGCTGGATACGGTCCCCAGCAAGCTCAGGAGGAGGAACTGAAGCCGTGGCTAACTACTCTATGTGGCGCAGGCGCACTCAGTTACTGGAGCTGGAGGGTGCTGGGGGCCGTATCCAGCGCAGGCGCACAACTTCCATGTGAGGAGGGCGGCACTAGGAGACGGCAGTTGGGGCACGGCTGGGCACAAAGCTGGAAGAGGGACCGCCCCTTGGGCACAAAATCAGGTAATTTGCATATCAAGAAAAACATTTTTTTAAAGCATTGGAAAGGCAGATAGGGGGGAAAATAGTATAATTGGATTAAGCAGATTAAGACCAAAAGGGTCATATAAAACACTTTATATGATGAAACGGCCTGTCAGTGTCCCTTTAAACGCACACATGTGCACACAGTTATAAAGGTGAACAATACATTCCAGTGCACGGTGATAATGCAACGTACGCAAGAGCTGCTATTTACACACACTTCACCCCTGGTCGCCTCGTTACCGCACACGTCCCGGCTCCCCGTGCCCGCCCACGGAGTGGGTGGAAGGTCCTGGAGGGGTGTTTGGGTGGGAGGTCCGAAAAATATGCGGGGGTGGGAGTTCCGGGAGGATAGGGGGGGGGCCATACAATTTTTTTGCTATGGGGCCCAGTCATTTTTAGCTACGCCCCTACCGGGGCGTGAACACTAGCAACCTCACCGCCACCAGCATGATACACCACATGGCATCCAGACACCCTTATAAGTGGGCTGAACGCCTGGGTCCACACTCTGCGTCTGCGGATCCCACCACTGCCTCCACTTATCCTGTGTTACGCACTTCTGGCCAATCCCCTGTCGAAGGCGCAGGCCCAGATGCCCCTCGCCCTGCACCTGGACCTTCGCATGAACCTTCAGCAACAAAATCCACTTTCCTTTCCCAGCACAGCATCCATATGTTGATAACACAGGCATTTGAACGCAAGCGCAAATAGCCACCCACTCACCCACAGGCCATAGCACTGAATGCGCAACTTTCGAAATTACTGGTCCTTGAAATGTTTTAATTTAGGCTTGTGGACAATGAGGCCCTCCACAGCCTGATGTCGGCAGCCGTCCCTTTGTACACAGTCCCTAGCCGCCACTTTTTTTTAACGGCATGTCGTGCCCGCCTTACACCAGCATGTGTCCCAGAACATCACCTGTGCCCTGACCAACGCACTTACTGGGAAGGTCCACCTCACCACAGACACATGGGCAAGTGCTGGTGGCCAGGGATGCTACATTTCCCTGACCGCACACTGGGTGAATGTTGTGGAGGCCGGGAGTGAGTCGCACCCTGGGATGGCACAAGTGTTACCCACGCACAGGATTGCGGGCCCTACGTTTATCAGGGTCTCCGCCAGCAGCTATGTTACTGGCTCCAACCCCCACTTCTCCTCCGCCGCCTCCTTAACCGACACCTCCAATAGCAGTCAGCCATCAGTCGCTAGATGGAAGCAGTGTAGCACTGTTGTGGGTAAGTGTCAACAGGTTGTGCTGAAGCTGATCTGTTTAGGGGACAAACAGCACACCGCCGCAGAGCTGTGGCAGGGTATAAGGGACCAGACCGAGCTGTGGCTCTCGCCAATCAACCTAGAAACAGACATGGTTGTATCCGATAAAGGCCGTAACTTGGTGGTGGCTTTGGAGCTTGGCAACCTGACACACATTCCATGCCTAGCCCACGTCTTAAACTTAGTGGTTCAGCGGTTTATCAAAACCTACCTCAATTTCCAGGAGCTACTAGTAAAGGCGCGCCGCTTGTGTGCTTATTTCCGCAAGTCGTCTACAGCTTCAGCCTGTCTGTCAACGCTGCAGCAGCGCTTGCGGCTTCCAGCTCACTGACTATTGTGCTGTAGAACTCTACGTTCTACATGTTGTCCAGGCTTTGTGAGCAGCAGAGTGCAGTTGTGGAATACCAGCTGCAACATGGTTGTCGCCTTTCCAGTCAACTGCCACTATTCACAAGCGAGGAGTGGGCATTGATGTCAGACCTATGTGAGGTTTTAAAAAACTTTGATGAATCCACACAGATGGTTAGTGGCGCTAACGTTATTATCAGCGTAACCATCCCACTGCTGTGTCTACTCAAACGATCGCTGCTCACAATTAAGGAGGATGCTTTGAAAGTGGCAGACGAGGTAACGGGGGAGGAGATGACACAGGGTGATAGCCAGACCTCCCCCAGTTCGTCTTCTCAGCGCAAATTGTGCCATGAAGAGGAGGAGCTGGAGACACTTGCCTCTGCTACAGAGGCTAGTACCCATGGAACTTTAATTCCATCTGTTCAGCGTGGATGGGCAGGAGAGGAGGAGGAGGAGGGTATGGAAAGTACTCTGGCACACATGGCTGACTTCATGTTAGGCTGCCTTTCCCACGACCCTCGTGTTCTACGCATTTTAGGTAACCAAGATTACTTGGTATTCACCGTTCTCGACACCCGCTACAAAGAGAACTTCTCATCTCTGATTCCTATGGTGGAGAGGACGAGTAAAACCATGCAATACCAGAAGGTACTTGTTAACAGATTTCTCCAAAATTTTCCATTTGACAATGTGACCGCCAGAGTCCATACTTCCTTAGGCAACTGAGGAAGGGAGACAAGGGGAACACACAGTAGTTCCAACAGAGGCAGGGCAACACTTTCCAAGGCATTTGACGCTTTCATGACACCCGCCAGCAACCTCACCCTGAATCGTGGCCTAGTGCTACAAGGAGGGAAAAGTTTTGGAAGATGATGAAGGAATACATTGAAGACCGTGTCAGCGTCCAAAATGATCCCTCAGTGCCTTACAAATACTGGGTGTCCTAAATTGACACGTGGCACAAACTTGCGCCCTACGCCTTAGAGGTGCTGGCCTGCCCTGCCGCCAGTGTATTGTATGAGAGTGTCTTTAGTGCTGCTGGTGGCATTATAACAGATAAGCGTATCCGCTTGTCCACTGACAATGCTGACAGGTTGACTCAGATAAAAATGAACAAGGCCTGGATTGCCCCTGACTTCTTCACTCCACCAGAGGAAAGTTGAGCTAATGGGGAACAAAAACACATTTTAAATGTATGCTTTATAATGTACTCAATCCACAAGATTCAGATTTTTTTATCCGTTTCACTGCAAAAAAAGGGTATATGTTTGAATCTTGATTTCTCATCCACCTCCTCCTCCTCTTCCATACAGAATATCTATGCCCTCACTGCAATATTTTATGGGGTTCACTAGGCTTCAGGCCCGGACCTCCAATGCTTTATACCGTCTTCTTACTTAAAGGACATCACTGCAATGATTTATGGGGTTCTCTAGGCTTCAGGCTCTCACCTCCAATGCTTTATACCATCTTCTCACCTGTAGGCCATCACTGCAATGATTTATGGGGTTTGCTAGGCTTCAGGCCCTCACCTCCAATGCTTTATACCATCTGTTCACCTGTAGCCCATCACTGCAATAATTGATGGGGTTTGCTAGGCTTCAGGCCCTCACCTCCAATTCTTTATACCATCTGCTCACCTGTAGCCAATCACTGCAATGATTTATAGGGTTTGCTAGGCTTCAAGCCCTCACCTCCAATGCTTTTTACCGTCTGCTCACCTGTAGACCATCACTGCAATGATTTATGGGGTTCGCTAGGCTTCATGCCCTAACCTCCAATGCTTTATACCATCTGCTCACCTGTAGCCCATCACTGCAATATTTTATGAGGTTCACTAGGCTTAAGGCCCTCACCTCCAATGCATTATACCGTCTGCTCACCTGTAGGCCATCACTGCAATGATTTATGCGGTTTGTTAGGCTTCAGTCCCTCACCTCCAATGCTTTATACCGTCTGCTCACTTGTAGGGCATTATTGCAATGATTTATGGGGTTTGCTAGGCTTCAGGCCCTTACCTCCAATGCTTTATACCATCTGCTCACCTGTAGCCCATCAATGCAATGTTTTATGGGGTTCTCTAGGCTTCAGGCCCTCACCTCAAATGCTTTATATCGTCTGCTCACCTGTAGGCTATCTCTGCAATGTTTTATGGGGTTCGCTCACCTTCAGGCCCTCACTACAATTTTTTATTGGGTGCGCTCACCTTCAGGACCTCAACTATAATCTTTTAGAGTGTAACCAGCACTCCCTTGCTCCAAATGTTTTTGAGGGTCACCAGTAGGCCATCAATGATAATTTTTCAAGGGTGTGTATGATGCCCTCCTTTATGTTTAATAAAGGGTGTATTGGAGTGCCAGTTCCTTGTAATTCTTGGAAGCCCTTTCAGTTAGTGCATAGGCTTTATAATCGCAGCAGTGTACCTGAACAATTGTAGCACCTTGTGAATGAGGCCCGCCTTTATGTGATATACAGGCTTTATCGGAGTGCTTTTTACTTTCTAGGAGCATTTGCACTGTATTTACAATTAAATATCCAGGAAAGAATGTTTCCTAACAATTTTACCTCTAAAAATGTTTTTTTTGT
Organism: Bufotes viridis; assembly: GCA_033119425.1. Taxonomy (NCBI): domain Eukaryota; kingdom Metazoa; phylum Chordata; class Amphibia; order Anura; family Bufonidae; genus Bufotes; species Bufotes viridis. The sequence continues at coordinate 218,804,833 of CM065593.1, read as the reverse complement.
TGTTTTTTTTTTGAGGGGGTGGGATTTTGGGCGTGATTTTTGGCTATCTAAAAGTGGTGGACAACTGGGACAATATGGTTCCCAGCAGGACATTGGAGTCCAAGATGCACCCAGACATGGTCCCCATGCTGTTCCAAATCCATTTCGGTGGTGTTTCTGTTACTTTCTGAGCTTTTCCAATGGACCAGGCACCCTCCCCTCATCCGAGCAGGGGGTGCCTGGTTGTCTCCCATTGACTTCCATTATACTCGGGTGCTCGGCCGAGTGCACGAATATCGATATGTGTTCGGACCGAGTACCCGAACACCTGAACACGTTTGTGCTTGCTCATCACTATTGATAACCCAAAAATAGTCCCTGTACAAGGTCGCCATTATTAAGATAAAACCTAACTTTTGCTATTTATGCTAAAAGAAAATACAAGCGTGATCCATTAAAACTATCAGAGTACAGCTCTCACACTATTTTGTTATGGCGTACAAATCACGTTTATCATCTGATAGGATATTGCAGTGAGGTATTGGCTCAAAGCACACATAAAATTCTGGTGTGCGGTTGATCCACTGGTATTTTAGGGTAAATCTATAGGTACCTAGATTACCCAATACATCCCAGGTCTAGTGGTCTCTGTGTGGTCTGGCTACAGGTTACCTATTGGATTCTTCCGAAATAGCAGAAGAGTACTTGATTCTGTGAATACTCACTTTGATGAGCAGTCACACATAGGTGTGGAGAGAGACCTCTTCCACTCCTAGGGTCTCCCCTTGTTATTTTCTTACACCTTCAGACGGGAAAGGAGAAGGGGGAGATTGCATGTAAGGTCACACACGCAACTGCTATCAGGAGGTAGGTGTGGAGAGTTACCTGTTCCACTCCTGTGGTCTCCCCTTACTCCTTTCTTACACCCCTAAAAGGGGGCAGAAGAGGGGGCAGAATGCATGTAAGGTCACACACAAAACTGGTATCAGGAGGTAAGTGTGGAGAGTGACCTCTTCCACTCTTTAGGTCTCCCCTTATTCCTTTCTTACACCGCTAAGCAGGGAAAGGAGAAAGGGAAGAAAGTAAGCTCAGATCACGCATACACACTCCTGTCCTAACTTAGGTGTGGAGAGAAACCTCTTTCATTGCTCCTTTCTTACACCCTTGAGCAAGGGAAGGAGAAAGAGGGAGAATGCACATTAAGGTTGCACACATACTTCTATCAGAAGGTTTATATAGGTGCAGGATAGCTGGGATTGGTTGCACAGGTTACATTTGCAAAATCCTTAAATCACAGGAAGCGACACATGCCAGCCCTTAACAGGGAACAGGCTTGAAGGCATGCTGTGTGCAAGGCCATGGAGCAGAACATTAGAAAAATTTTATGAATCAGACACCAAACAAATTTTAAGAAGTTTGCTCATTTCTACTTGTCAGGCCGACTGCAAAGTATTATGAATAAGTCTGTCGGCTGGAGCCCCACCTAGGGTAATGTGGTCCTCCATTTTCATCCTCCCTGTCCCATCTCTCTCACAAGTGTACTACAGTTTAAATACAGTAGTTGGCACCAGTTTGCATGATTTATTCTAAGCGAATCGGCAACACTTGACAAAGTTGACCAATGACAAAGTTAGAGGAAGGTGAAGCGTCCTTAAGAATGATTTCAGGGATTTAGGTCAAATGCTTAGGGCAAGGACCTCAAAGGTAGTATTTTCCGAAATACTGCCTGTACCACGGGCCACACAAGAGAGGCAGCGGGAGATTAGAGAGGTTAACAAGTGGCTCAAGAACTGGTGTAGGAAGCAGGGTTTTGGGTTCATGGAGAACTGGGCCGACTTTGCTATCGGCTACAGGCTCTACTGTAGGGACGGGCTGCACCTCAATGGGGAAGGGGCAGCCGTGTTGGGGAGAAAGATGGCTAGAAGGTTGGAGGAGTGTTTAAACTAGGGACTGGGGGGAGGGAAATTACATTACAGGAGGGGAAGATAGTGCAGATAGAGACCAGGGGCAAGGTAGTGGGACTGGGGGAGAAATGGAAGGAGGGACTAGAAAAGTTCAGAAGGAAAGGTGTAGGGCAAAAAATATGCATAAACCTCTCAAATGTATGTATACTAATGCCAGAAGCCTGACTAATAAAACTGGGGAACTGGAATTAGTGATGTGTGAGGAGGATTATGACATACTGGGAATAACTGAGACATGGCTGGATGATAGCTATGACTGGGCTGTTAATGTGCAAGGTTACAATCTGTTCAGAAAGGATCGTCAAAACCGGAGATAGGGAGGGGTCTGCCTTTACATAAAGTCCTGTCTAAAGCCCACACTCCGGGAAGACATCTGTGAGGGACACGAAAATGTGGAGTCATTGTGGGTGGAGATAAAGGGAGCCAAAAACAATAATAAATTACTAATAGGAGTTTACTATAAACCACCTAATATACCAGAGTCCGCAGAAAATCTATTACTAAACGAGATAAACAAGGCGGCAAATCATAATGAAGTCGTTATTATGGGGGACTTCAACTACCCAGATATAGACTGGGAAACTGAAACCTGTACATCCCATAAAGGAAACAGGTTCTTGGCAATAGCCAAAGACAATTACCTTTCCCAAATGGTTCAGGACCCAACTAGAGGGATGGCCATACTGGACTTAGTATTAACCAATAGACCTGATAGAACAACAGACGTGCAGGTCGGGGGACACCTGGGAAATGGTGACCATAAAGTAATAACCTTCCAATTATCCTTCAAACGAGAGTTTCTACAGGGAGGAACAAGAATACCGGACTTCAAAAAAGCAAAATTTAGCCAACTAAGAGAGGCCATAGGCCTAACTAACTGGGACATAGTCCTCAAAAATAAAAATACAACCACAAAATGGGAGATTTTTAAAAGCATTGTAACATCAAATTGTGATCAATGCATACCTTATAGAAATAAAAGGCTAAGAAATAAGAAGAAACCAATGTGGATAAATAGAACCGTAAAAAAAGCAATAAATGACAAAAAGAAAGCATATAAATCAGGGGAGCCAGGAAGCACTGATAAATTTTAAGAATAAAAATAGAATATGTAAAAAACTAATAAAAACTGCCAAACTAGAGACAGAGAGATTAATTGCCAAAGAGAGCAAAACTAACCCTATAATGTTTTTCAATTATATAAATGGTAAAAAATATAAACCTGAAGGAGTCGGCCCTCTACATAGCAATGAGGGGGGAGTTGCAGAAAGCGATGAGGATAAAGCCAAGCTATTAAATATTTTCTTCACCACTGTTTTCACTGAAGAAAATAAACTGTCAGATGAAATGCAAAATGTAAAAGTAAATTCCCCTTTAAAAGTGCCCTGTCTGACCCAGGAAGAAGTACAGCAGCGACTTAAAAAGGTTAAAATAGACAAATCACCAGGACCGGATGGCATACACCCCCGTAACCTAAGGGAATTAAGTGATGTCCTAGCCAGACCCTTATTTTTGATATTCACGGACTCCATACTGACAGGGAATGTTCCACCAGACTGGCGTATAGCAAATGTGGTGCCAATATTCAAAAAGGGTCCAAAAACAGAGCCTGGAAATTATAGGCCGGTAAGTTTAACATCTGTAGTGGGTAAACTGTTTGAAGGTTTTGTAAGAGATGCTATCTTGGAGTATCTCAATGAAAATAAGCAAATTACACCATATCAGCATGGCTTCATGAGGGATCGGGTCATGTCAAACTAATTTAATCAGTTTCTATGAGGAGGTAAGTTCTAGACTTGACAGCGCGAATCAATGGATGTCGTATATCTGGACTTCTCCAAAGCATTTGACGCTGTACCACATAAAAGGTTAGTATATAAAATGAGAACACTTGGACTAGGGAGAAAATATCTGTATGTGGGTAAGTAACTGGCTCAGTAATAGAAAACAGAGGGTGGTTATTAACGGTACACACTCAGATTGGGTCACGGTCACTAGTGGGGTACCTCAGGGTTCAGTATTGGGCCCTATTCTCTTCAATATATTTATTAATGATCTTGTAGAAGGCTTGCACAGTAATATATCAATTTTTGCAGATGACACTAAACTGTGTAAAGTAATTAACACTAAAGAGGACAGTTTTCTGCTACAGAGGGATCTGGATAGATTGGGGGCTTGGGCAGAGAAATGGCAGATGAGGTTTAACACTGACAAATGTAAAGTTATGCACATGGGAAGGAATAATGCAAGTCATCCGTACATACTAAATGGTAAAACACTCAGTAACACTGACATGGAAAAGGATCTAGGAATTTTAATGAATTACAAATTAAGCTGTAAAAACCAGTGTCAGGCAGCTGCTGCTAAGGCCAATAAGATAATGGGTTGCATCAAAAGGGGCATAGATGCCTGTGATGAAAATATAGTCTTACCACTTTATAAATCACTAGTCAGACCACACATGGAGTACTGTGTACAGTTCTGGGCTCCCGTGAACAAGGCAGACATAGCAGAGCTAGAGAGGGTTCAGATGAGGGCAACTAAAGTAATAACTGGAATGGGGCAACTACAGTACCCTGAAAGGGTATCAAAATTAGGGTTATTCACTCTAGAAAAAAGAGGACTGAGGGGAGATCTAATAACTATGTATAAATATATCAGGGGTCAGTACAAAGATCTCTCCCATCATCTATTTATCCCCAGGGCTGTGACTGTGACGAGGGGACATCCTCTGCGTCTGGAGGAAAGAAGGTTTGTACACAAACATAGAAAAGGGTTCTTCACGGTAAGAGCAGTAAGACTATGGAACTCTCTGCCTGAGGAGGTGGTGATGGTGAGTACAATAAAGGAATTCAAGAGGGGCCTGGATGTATTTCTGGAGCGTAATAATATTTCAGGCTATAGCTACTAAAGATGGGTCGTTGATCCAGGGAGTTATTCTGACTGCCTGATTGGAGTCGTGAAGGAATTTTTTCCCCTTAAGTGGGGAAAATTGGCTCTACCTCACAGGGGTTTTTTGCCTTCCTCTGGATCAACTTGTAGGAAACAGGTCGAACTGGATGGACAAATGTCTTTTTTCGGCCTTATATACTATGTTACTATGTTACTATGTTACTTCTGATTCATTTGGAAGAAAACTTTTAGTGAAATTTGTGATGAATCTGATTAGTTTACATTTGCTCATTTCTATAAGGTACCCATGTAATTTAGGTTTAACATGGTCATGGACTTTGGACTTCTTCTGTGTCAACATCACTTATTTATTCACATTGATATCAAATTTGTGGCTGTTTGAAGAAAATATACTAGGGTAGAATTTATTTGTTATAATCTAGCCAAAATTACTTTATACATTTTTGTGAAAATGTTTCAAATTTAGTCTAAAGTAGAGATGGGCAAATTTTTTGAAATTTGTTTTGTATTCAATTCCTTATTTGTTTTAAAAAAAATGTGACTCGTACCCAAATTGATTCTACAGGAATCAAAGTTGCTCCATTTGCTCTGAAAATTGCTATATAATACCTAGTCTACATTTTTTTTAATGAAAGAATGTAATCTCTTTTTGTTAATTTTCTATTCTATAAGTCCTTGAATGCAATGACAGAAATAACAAATAATATGAGATGGACACTGACATTTATACAGTAGCTATGAGTAAACATATGGTCGCCAGTTTTAATAAACAGTAGGAGAGATTTATCAAACTGGTGCACAGTAACACTGGTTTAGTTGCCCATAGCAACCAGATTCCACCCTTCATTTTTCACAGCTACTTTGGAAAATGAAAGGTGGAACCTGATTGGTTGCTGTGGGCAACTTAGCCAGTTCTCCTTTAAACCAGTTTGATAAATCTCCCCCAGTGTGTTTACAATGCATGTATTATGCTTTTTCATATTAAAAAGCTTTGAAAAATTGTCCCTTACTGGGGGCAGATGGTGTATAAACACACAGTGTTTTTGGGAAAAATTATGCCGAAACAGGGTTGGATCCTTGACCCTGTTTATATATACAAACACATGTTAACATGAGTAACTTGTTCTGCACAAGCATCCTAAAAATTATGCCTAAACGGGGGCAGAGTGCCTGCCAATGTTTATATATGCACCAGTGTTAATTGTCAAAAGAAAGAGCGGCTTGTTCTGAAAAAGCCTGGAAAAATTCTCCCTTTTATTTAGGAGCAGCAGCAGTACAATATAGATATGGAAATGGCAGGGCAATTGTGGCATGTGGCAGCAATAGTAGTGGCAGCAGTAGCAGAAAAGCATGAAATAGACAAGGTAGTAGATTTGTGGTGTAGTAGTAGTAGTGGAGACTGTGTGACTGTGTAGGCTAGAGGAAATAGAAGTGGCAGTAGAGGATTAGCAGCAGGGAATATCAGTTGCACTGGTGGTTGCAAGTGGCACAGCAGCCAGACATTCCAAAACATGATGGTAGACACGCAGACAGCATAGTGGCATGATGGCAGCAGCAGCAGCCATATGAGGTGGTATGCCTCTGTTAATTTGTCTCAGGCTAGCACATTTAAGAATTGCTACATCATATTGATGATATTGAATTGGCTGCTGCGGCTTCTGCTGCTTGTGGTAGTGCAGACAACGGGGAGGCAGTTGACTTTGCAAGGGTGAAGAGGGGCCTCAGACACAAGGGCGGCAGGCACCTGCTTGCCAAAAGCTGCTGCAAGCTGCATACACAATCTTTCCTGGTAATAAAGTCATTTGGACTCCTTTTTGACAGGAGGAACAGTTTCCCCATTTTGCTTTGATAGTAAAGGTCTAAAAGCATAGCTATCCAGTAATCATCAGGCTGCTTTATTTAAATCAGGCATGCTCAATGTGCGGCCCTTCAGCTGTTGCAAAACTACAACCCCCATCAGTCCTGGACAGCCTACAGCTATCAGCCTGCAGAAGGGCATGGTGGGAGTTGTAGTTTTGAAACAGATGGAGCATCTCTGGTTTAAATAATTGGAGTAGCCCCCAAAATAATCGGACAAATAAAAAAATAAAAAAAAGAATAAGTGCACTTGAGTACAAAAATGTATGATTGAGGCCGGTGAAAATGTCTATTCTGCACAAGGTGCAGACAAGTCTTGTGGTATCCAAGCCTGGTTTATTTTAATGATTGTGAGCTTGTCCACGTTGGCTGTGGACAGGCGGCTGCATTTGTCAGTAATGATGCCCCCTGCCGTGCTAAATACATGTTCAGACAATACACTAGCTGCAGGGCAGGCCAGCACCTCCAGGGCATAAAGGGCAAGCTCAGGCCATGTGGACAATTTGGAGACCCAGAAGATGAATAGGGCAGAACCATCAGTCAGTACGTGTAGGCGTTTGCACATGTACTGTTCCACCATGTTGTTCAAATGCTGCCTCCTGCTAAGACGTTCCATATCAGCTGGTGGTGCCGGTTGCTGTGGCGTAGTAACAAAGCTTTTCCACAGGGCCATGCTAACCCTGCCTTCTGAGGTGCTGGCTGTGACCCAGCTGCGTTGGCGACCTCTTCCTCCTCCTCTGCCTTCACGATGTGCTTCTACTTGTCCCCCGGTGTCAGTTGGGAATGCCCTGAGGAGCGCATCTACCAGCATGCGCTTGTAGTCGCGCATCTTCCTATCACGCTCCATTGAGGGAATTAAGGACGGCACGTTGTCTTTGTAACGGGGATCCTGCAGGGTGGCAACCCTGTAGTTGGCACAAGTTAAAATGAGGGAAACCCTGCGGTCGTTGTGCAGGCACTGCAGCATGTAGTCGCTCATGTGTGCCAGGCTGCCAAGAGGTAAGGATAAACTGTCCTCTGTGGGTGGTGTATCGTCTGTGTCCTCCGTATCCCCCCAGCCACGCTCCAGTGATGGCCATGAGCTGCGTTGGGTGCCACCCTGCTGTGATTCCGGTTCCGCCTCCTCCTCTACCTCATCCTCCTCCTCCTCGTCCTCCAGAACTGTGCCCTGGCTGGCCAAATGTGTACCTGGCCTCTGCTGGTGCAGGAACCCACCCTCTGAGCCACTTCTGAATGACTGGCCTAAAACCCTTTGAACTGCCCCCTCTTCCTCCTCCTCTTCCTCCTGTGCCACATCCTGTTCCATCATTGCCCTAAGTGTTTTTTCAAGGAGACATAGAAGTGATATTGTAACGCTAAGAACAGCATCATCACCACTAGCCATGTAGGTTGAGTACTCGAAACACCGCAATAAGGCACACAGGTCTAGCATGGAGGTCCACTCATTGGTGGTGAAGTGGTGTTGTTTCGCAGAGCGTCTGACCCGTGCATGTTGAAGCTGAAACTCCACTATCGCCTGCTGCTGCTCGCACAGTCTCTCCAGCATATGTAAGGTGGAGTTCCACCTGGTAAGCAAGTCGCATATGAGGCGGCGAGCGGGAAGGCTGAAGTTACGCTGCAGTGCAGATAGGCGAGCAGCAGCAGAGTGAGAACTTCGAAAGCGCGCACTTTCTGCAGCAGCTCTGACATGTCTGGGTAGTTTTTAAGGAATTACTGCACCACCAAATTCAGCACATGCACCAGGAAAGGGATGTGTGTCAAACCGGCTAGTCCCAGAGCTGCAACGAGATTTCGCCCATTATCGCACACCACCAGGCCGGGCTTGAGGCTCACTGGCAGCAACCACTAATCGGTCTGTTCTTCTATGCCCCTCCACTGCTCCTGTGCGGTGTGGGAATTGTCCTCCAAACACATGAGTTTTAAAACCACCTGCTGGCGTTTACCCCTGGCTGTGCTGAAGTTGGTGGTGAAGGTCTTTAGCTGACCAGATGAGGAGGTGGCAGAAGAGGAGGCGGAGGAAACGGAGTAGGGGGAGGAGGCAACAGGAGGCAAAGAATAATGCCCTGTGATCCTCACTGGTGGAAGGACATGCGCCAAGCCACTATCCGCCTCGGGCCCAGCCGACACTACATTTACTCAGTGTGCAGTTAGGGAGATATAGCGTCCCTGCCCATGCTTACTTGGCCATGTATCTGTGGTTATGTGGACCTTGCCACAGATGGCGTTGCGCAGTGCACACTTGATTTTATCCTCCACTTGGTTGTGCAGGGAAGAGACGGCTCGCCTGGAAAAATATTGGCGGCTGGGAACAACGTACTGTGGGACAGGCACTGCCATCAGATGTTTAGAACAGTCCGTCTCCACCACACAGAATGACAGTATTTTAAAGGCCAGTAATTTTGAAATGCTGGCATTCAGGGCCAGGGATCGAGGGTGGGTAGGTGGGTATTTCCTCTTTCTCTCCAGTGTTTGGGAGATGGACTACTGAACGCTTGCGTGTGACATGGTGGAGATGCTTGGTGATGGTGAAAGAGGTGGTGGTGTTGGTGGCACATCCTCTGTTTGCTCGGTGGCAGGTACCACTGTGACTCCAGAGGTGGAGGAAGAGGCAGAGACAGCAGCAGAAGAGGAAGCAGGAGAAGCCTGAGAACTTTCTTGGTTTTGAGGGTGTTTACTCCACTGCAGTTTGTGCTTTGCATGTAGATGCCAGGTCATGCAGGTTGTGCTCAGTTTTAGAACGTTTATGCCTCACTACAGGCTCTGATTGCACAACGTGCAGACCACTTGTGTTTTTTTGTCAGGACATTGTCTGAAGAACTGCCACGCCAATGAACACCTTGGAGCTGGCTTTGGTGTGCTCGGTCCCTGGTTGCGGTGGGCAGTAGTAGGCGTACTGTCTCAGGGACGGCCGCTCCGCTTTTGTACCCTGCTCCCCCTTTTCTGTGCTGTTGCCGCTGTGTGACCACCGCCTCTTTTTTAGAACTGAACATACCACTAGCATGACCACATACCACTAGCATGACCATGACCTGCACATACCACTAGCATGACCACTAGGACCTCATCATCCTGCACATCATCTTCCACCCATTCTTGACCCCTGCCCTCCTCATCAGTCTGCACACTGCAGAAAGGAGCAGCAGTTGGCACCTGTGTTTCGTCATGATCAGGGACGTGCTGCGGTGGTTTACCCATTTCATCATCCTGCAACATAAGTGGTTGGGCATCACTGCATTTAATGTCTTCCACTTCTGGGGCAGGACTATGTAGATAGCCCTGCCCCAAGGGGGCAAGGGGGTGAGGTGAAAGACTGATGGGCATGTGCTGCAGGTGCCAACTCTGAGCTTTCTGCAGAGATATGGGTGGGAGATAATGTGAAGGAACTGGAGCCACTGTCAGACATCTAATCTACTATCGCCTGTACGTGTTCTGGCCTAACCATTCGTAGAGCGGCATTCGGGCCTACCAAATAACACTGCAGGTTCTGTCGCCTACTCGCACCTGAGGAATGTTTTTCACTTGGACGTGTAGCTGGCACAGAACAGCCACGTTCTCTCCCAACAACAGGAGCTCCACCAACACCACCACGACCATGTCCACGTCCCTTATTTGATGTTCTCCTCATTATTTGCATTCACCCACCAAACTAACAGATGGTTTATCTCAGGTGTCAATTTAACTGCCAATAGTCAACAATTAGGTTCACTAACAGCAAGGCAGTGCCCGTGTCATAAACATGACAATAAATTTCTTTAGGTCACACAACAGTGTAACAGAGCAATTCAATACAATTACTTCACTATCACCAAAAATCAGATTTTTTCCAACCAACAATGTAACAGCAGAAGTTAATGGTTTAATATGCCGCAAATGTGCAATCTAGCACAAAAACAGTGTTTTTTGCAAACAACTATGTAAATGCAGTAGTTAACTGTTTTATTGGAATATCAGAAGTGCAGACTAGGCCACAAATGTGCAATCTAGCACAAAAACAGTGATTTTTGCAAACAACTATGTAAATGCAGTAGTTAACTGTTTTATTGGAATATCAGAAGTGCAGACTAGGCCACAAATGTGCAATCTAGCACAAAAACAGTGATTTTTGCAAACAACTATGTAAAGGCAGTAGTTAACTGTTTTATTGGAATATCAGAAGTGCAGACTAGGCCGCAAATGTGCAATCTAGAACAAAAACAGTGATTTTTTCAAACAACTATGTAAATGCAGTAGCTAACCGTTTTATTGGAATATCAGAAGTGCAGACTAGGCCACAAATGTGCAATCTAGCACAAAAACAGTGTTTTTTGCAAACAACTATGTAAATGCAGTAGTTAACTGTTTTATTGGAATATCAGAAGTGCAGACTAGGCCGCAAATGTGCAATCTAGAACAAAAACTGTGATTTTTTCAAACAACTATGTAAATGCAGTAGCTAACCATTTTATTGGAATATCAGAAGTGCAGACTAGGCCACAAATGTGCAATCTAGCACAAAAATAGTGTTGTTTTTTTTACAAGCAACTATTTAAATATAGTAGTTAACCGTTTTATTGAAAGGAAAGGAAACAGGTTCTTGGCAATAACCAAAGACTATTACCTTTCCCAACTGGTTCAGGACCCGACTAGAGGGACGGCCACACTGGACTTTAGTATTAAGCAATAGACCTGACAGAACAACAGATGTGCAGGTTGAGGGACACCTGGGAAATAGTGACCATAAAGTAATAACCTTCCAATTATCATTCAAAAGAGCATTTCTACAGGGAGGAACAAAAATACCAAACTTCAATAAAGCAAAATTTAGCCAACTAAGCGAGGCCATAGGCATAACTAACTGGGACAAAGTCCTCAAAAAAAAAAAATACAGCCACAAAGTGGGATATCTTTAAAGGCATCCTAAATTCTCATTATGAGAGGTGCATACCGTATGGGAATAAAAGGTTAAGGAACAAAAAGAAACCAATGTGGATAAATAGAAATGTAAGGAAAGCAAAAAATGACAAAAAGAAAGCATATGAATCACTAAAACAGGAGGGTAGCGAGGAAGCACTGAAAAACTATAAGGAAAAAAATAGAACATGTAAAAAACAAATAAAAGCGGACAAACTAGAGACCAAGAGATTAATTGCCAAAGAGAGTAAAACTAACCCTAAAATGTTCTTCAATTATATAAATGTTAAAAAGTATAAATCTGAAGGTGTTTGCCCTTTAAAGAGTAAATGAGAGGGGAGTTGCAGAGAGCGACGAGGAGAAAGCAAAGGTGTTAAATATTTTTTTCTCCAATGTATTCACTAAGGAAAATAAACTGTCAGATGAAATGCTGAATATAAAAATAAATCCCCCATTAAAAGTGTCCTGTCTGACCCAAGAAGAAGTACAAAAGCGACTTAAAAAGATTAAAATAGACAAATTGCCAGGACCGGATGGCATACACCCCCCTATCCTAAGGGAATTAAGTAATGTCATAGCCAAACCCTTATTTCTGATATTTGCGGACTCTATACTGACAGGGAATGTTCCACAGGATTGGTGCATAGCAAATGTGGTACCAATATTCAAAAAGGGTCCAAAAACAGAGCCCGGAAACTATAGGCCGGTAAGTTTAACATTTGTTGTGGGGAAACTGTTTGAAGGTTTTCTGAGAGATTCTATCTTAGAGGATCTCAACGTAAATAAGCAAATAACGCCATATCAGCATGGCTTCATGAGGGATCGGTCATGCCAAACAAATTTAATCAGTTCCTATAAGGAGATAAGTTCTAGACTTGTCAGCTGCGAATCAATGGATGTCATATATCTGGACTTCTCCAAAACATTTGACACTGTACCACATAAAAGGTTAGTATATAAAATGAGGATGCTCGGACTGGGAGAAAGTGTCTGTAAGTGGGTAAATAACTGGCTGAGTGACAGAAAACAGAGGGTGGTTATTAACAGTACACACTCAGATTGGGTCATTGTCAATAGTGGGGTACCTCAGGGGTCAGTACTGGGCCCTATTCTTTTCAATATATTTATTAATTATCTTGTAGAAGGCTTGCATAGTAAAATATCAATTTTTGCAGATGACTCTGAACTGTGCAAAGTAATTAACACTGAAGAGGACAATCTACTACTACAGAGGAATCTGTATAGATTGGAGGCTTGGGCAGATAAGTATGTAAATAAATAATAGAGTGGGCACTCAGTATCAGGACAGGATGCAAGGAAACGCAAATAGTATAGTAAAAGTTATTTTAATAAAATGACAGAAAATCTACAACATACTGGAATATAAACATAAACATAAACCCCACGCTAAAACTATGCAAGTAGATGGCGTAAAAGTGCAGATGTAACAATATGGAGTAACAGAATAAAAATACTGGCAAAAGACGGCAATGGAGTCTCCTCAGTGGATGTAAATTGCTGTGATGGTGTTTGCTGAAGTCCAATAACCCCCAAGTTTTTACTTGGAGAATATAATAGAGTCCCACAGTATAAAAAAGAAGTGCATAAAGTATTAGTGGTATTAATGTGCAGAAAAAACGTTACCGCTCCAGTGGTAAATGTTGCAGATGGCGGCTGGATCTCCACATGTAGCTGAAAATGGCATCCACTTTCCTGTAATGCTTCAGACACAGTTGCATGCAGCGTCCCACATGACGTGTCATACGACCAGGTGAAGTGTTCTCTGAGTGGAGACCAGGTCCTAAAGTCCACCTTGTATAGGGAATTTTGTGGAGCCTTTGAATCCTTAACTGGATAATAATGTATCCGCACAAAATCAACAGAAGATCCACGTAAGATAGTTTGCCCAATGCTGCCCAACCATACGCGTTTCGGAGGTCCTTCGGTGGACTTTAGGACCTGGTCTCCACTCAGAGAACACTTCACCTGGTCGTATGACACGTCATGTGGGACGCTGCATGCAACTGTGTCTGAAGCATTACAGGAAAGTGGATGCCATTTTCAGCTACATGTGGAGATCCAGCCGCCATCTGCAACATTTACCACTGGAGCGGTAACGTTTTTTCTGCACATTAATACCACTAATACTTTATGCACTTCTTTTTTATACTGTGGGACTCTATTATATTCTCCAAGTAAAAACTTGGGGGTTATTGGACTTCAGCAAACACCATCACAGCAATTTACATCCACTGAGGAGACTCCATTGCCGTCTTTTGCCAGTATTTTTATTCTGTTACTCCATATTGTTACATCTGCACTTTTACGCCATCTACTTGCATAGTTTTAGCGTGGGGTTTATGTTTATGTTTATATTTCAGTATGTTGTAGATTTTCTGTCATTTTATTAAAATAACTTTTACTATACTATTTGCGTTTCCTTGCATCCTGTCCTGATACTGAGTGCCCACTCTGTTATTTATTTACATACGCATTTCTCCGTTTTTTGGCCTTTTGCGAGGTGGCCATTCAAAATGAGAGCACCTTTTCCATGAGATCCTGACTAATTGAGCCACCTGACACATTACTCCATTTTTTGGGCAGATAAGTGGCAGATGAGGTTTAACACTGACAAATGTAAAGTTATACAAATGGAAAGGAACAATGCAAGTCACCCGTACATATTAAATAGTAAAACACTCGGTAACACTGACATGGAAAAGGATCTAGGTTCAGAGGAGGGCCACTAAAGTAATAACTGGAATGGGGCAACTACAGTACCCTAAAAGATTATCAAAATTAGGGTTATTTAATTTAGAAAAAAGATGACTGAGGGGAGATCTAATAACTATGTATAAATATATCAGGGGTCAGTACAGAGATCTCTGCCATCATCTATTTATCCCCAGGACTGTGACTGTGACGAGGGGACATCCTCTGCGTCTGGAGGAAAGAAGGTTTGTACACAAACATAGAAAAGGATTCTTCACTGTAAGAGCAGTGAGACTATGGAACTCTCTGCCTGAGGAGGTGGTGATGGTGAGTAGAATAAAGGAATTCAAGAGGGTCCTGGATGTATTTCTGGAGTGTAATAATATTATAGGCTATAGCTACTAGAGATGGGTCGTTGATCCAGGGAGTTCTTCTGATTGCCTGATTGGAGTCGGGAAGAAGTTTTTTATTCACCTTAAGTGGGGAAAATTGGCTTTACCTCACAGGGCTTTTTTTGCCTTCCTCTGGATCAACTAGCAGGATGACAGGCCGAACTGAATGTCTTTTTTCGGCCATTATGTACTATGTTACTATGTTACTATCAGAGGTGCAGACTAGGCCACAAATGTGCAATCTAGCACAAAAACAGTGTTTTTTTGCAAACAATTATGTAAATGCAGTAGTTAACTATTTTATTGGAATATCAGAAGTGCAGACTAGGCAACGAATGTGCAATCTAGCACAAAAACTGTGTTTTTTGCAAACAACTATGTAAATGCAGTAGTTAACCATTTTATTGGAATATCAGAAGTGCAGACTAGGCAACAAATGTGCAGTCTAGCACAAAAACTGTGTTTTTTGCAAACAACAATAGAAATGCAGTAGTTAGGCTACTTTCACACTTGCGCCATGGCTATCCGGCAGGCTGTTCCGGCGGGTGAATGGTGCTGCCATGCCATGCCTGCCGCCACTCCAGGCAACGTACTGTGAGAGCTGAGGACCTTAGATGACATTATCACCATGTGACCAGTAACCTAGCAATATTACTGGTCACATGGCTATCAGGTCATCAAGGTCCTTTCTACTAGGAGTGTTGCTGTACAGGTTTGCCTTAACTGTGGAGCTTTTTTTGTGAAGATTACATCAGAAAAAGGTGACAGGGGCTGTTATGCTAATATTCTATAAACTACTGTATAGTGGGGTGCTGTATAGTGTGGGGGGCTGTATACTATGGGGGCCTGTATACTGTGGGGGGATGTATACTGTGGGTGCTGTATATTGTGGGGGGCTGTATACTGTGGGTGCTGTATATTGTAGAGTGCTATACTGCTGTACTGTATAGTGTGGGGGCTGTATACTATATACTGTGGGTGCTGTATATTGTGGAGTGCTATACTGCTGTACTGTATACTGTGGGGGGCTGTATACTGTATATTGTGGGTGCTGTATATTGTGGAGTGCTATGCTGCTGTACTGTATACTGTGGGGGGCTGTATACTGTATACTGTGGGTGCTGTATATTGTGGAGTGCTATACTGCTGTACTGTATAGTGTGGGGGGCTGTATACTGTGGGGTGCTGTATTGTGTATAGTTTGGGGTGCTGTATACGGTGAGGTGCTATACTGTGAGGTGTATACTGTGGGCTGCTATACTGCTCTACTATATACTGTGGGGTACTGTATAGTGTGGGGTGCTATACTGCATACTGTGTGGTGCTGTATACTATAGGGTGCTATACTGCATGCTGTGGGTTGCTGTATACTACAGGGTGCTCTACTGCATACTGTGGGGTTCTGGGGTGCACTGTAATGCTAGGGTGAGCCGAGCCCTGGTCTCCTTCCTGCAGAGCGGTGACCACTTCCAGCCTGAGCCCAGCTGCCCAGGGCACTGATCCTGAGCCGCTGGAGTCTTCAGAACTGGAAGTATTTACAGTCATTCACTGACTCTACCAGATGTGTGGATTTTTTGTGTGTGTGTGTTGTGGTGGAGGGCGTGATTGCCTGCTAAGGTGTGGGAAGGCGGGATCCAGGGGGTCCAAGTAAATTTTTGCCCAGAGTCCAATCAATATTAAAGATGGCCCTGAGCTTATGTGTGCATTATGAAGTTCTGCAGCAGATGAGTTGTGTACTAGGAGGTTCAGCTGCAGCTTAGGAGTGTATTAGGAGGTTCTGCGGAAGCTGAGGTGTGTATTAGGAGGTTCTGCAACAGCTGAGGTGTGTATTAGAAGGTTCTGCAACAGCTGAGGTGTGTATTAAGAGGTTCTGCAGCAGCTAAGGTGTGTGTTATGAGGTTCTGAAGCAGCTGATGTGTGTATTATGAAGTTCTGCAGCAGATGAGTTGTGTACTAGGAGGTTCTGCAGCAGCTTATGTGTTTATTATGAAGTTCTGCAGCAGATGAGTTGTGTACTAGGAGGTTCAGCTGCAGCTGAGGAGTGTATTACGAGGTTCTGCAGAAGCTGAGGTGTGTATTAGGAGGTTCTGCAGCAGTCAGAGAAACATCAGTTGTGACTGGATTAAATCCTTTAGTTTTCGGTGTCTACACTTTGTAAAATGTCCCTGTACTGTTCCTCTGCCAGCACATGTCGCACTGTGACCTGACTGACTCCAGACCAGCTCCATGAAGATCTGACCTAGGCCCTGACTGCACTCTGCCAGCAGCACAAACAGTAAGTCAGCATTGGGGGTGGGAGGTAAAGCAGAAGCAGGCACAGTCCATGGGGAGGGGTGACACACTACATAAGAAGTAGCAGCAGCGGGCACAGTTCATTGGGTAAGGCTAGGTAATCACTTGCCATCAGATTTTGGTATTCTGTTCCAGCATACCAAAAGAATTCCAGAATCGCCAGATCCAGCATATGCCAAACACTGCTGGCACCTGCCGGATCCCATTCACAATCATGGGGTAATTTGAGATCCCGCATGCAGTGGTGTTTTTCCCTTTGTTTTTGCCAGAATCTGCAACGGAGGCTTCTGCTGGAACCTCTGCAGCAGATGAGCACATACCCTAAGGGGTGTGATGGGTCACTCACGAGGGGGCCCAATTCAGATTCTTGCCATGGGGCCCAGTGATTTCTATGTACGCCCCTGTTCCCTCCTGAACATTCTTTTAACCTTTAACATATTTCAAGGTTTCAATCATGTCCCTATTTTCACTTCTTTTCTCAAGGCTATACAGAATAAGATTAAGTCTCTTCTATTTTGTGGCCTCACTATGAAAAACAAGCGTCTCTAATAAGCAGCCACTGCCTGACCTTGAGACAACACATGCTGTCTGTTGAGGTGGTCTAGTGCAGGACGAAATCACTCACAGGTTTATGCTGATCATACAGATATTTTATCATATGCAAAGTAGAATTCCAGTGTGTTAGAACGTCACAGATAGTGTTGAGCAAAGCTTAGAAAATGCACAAAATTCGCGTTGTGGTGAATTACTTAGTCACAAAGTGCATTTCTTTGTAAGTAGTGGGCGCAATGATGGGGAACATCGATTGTGCTGACCCCCATCATTAAACCTCTCAGGTGCCGCATTCATCACTGATCACAGCATCTGAGAATAAAGGTCCATTCACACTTCCGCAAAATGGGTCCTCTTCTGTTCCGCAATTTTGCACGACGGGTGCGGGCCCATTCATTTCCAATAGGGACAGAAAATATCCGCATTTCCGGATCCGCACTTCAGTCTCCGCAAAAAAATAGAACATGTCCTATTCTTGTCCGCAATTGTGGGCAACATTAGGCATTTTCTATCATAGTGCCGGTGATGTGCGGTCCGCAAATTGCGGAACGCACACTGCCGGTGTCCGTGTTTTGCGTTCTCTTCCAATAATCTTCCTATACTGTCCCTATCACCTATTCTCTCCCTATAATCTTCTTATACAGTATATCAGTGGGTTATGTTTGCAGCAGACTCAGAACACTCTGCATAGGCACCTCTCTGCCTGCTGCCCCCCTGATTGGCTAATCCAGGCAGCGTGTCAGAGTAAGTCCTTCCCCCACTTCCTCCCAGCGTCATGTGATCATAATACTTTCTCCTTCCTTGTGGTTTTGCCCACCAACATGGACAGGAACAATCTAATGTGATTCGTCTGAGCGAATCAGAAAAGCTTCGGATTTGTTTTGTGAACAAATTTTTTGTGACATTTGTAATGAATCTGGCTTGTTTTTAATCTATTCACTTATCCTTAGTCAGAAAAAAACTATTACTATTAGTTTGGAAGTACAAAATCTTCAAAATGTGTTATTTGCATGCATATTTATAATTGTACAAATGTTAAAATATAATTTCCTGTAAATTTGCCAGATGTGTACTTCTTTACCTTATTTACCAGATGTGGACTTGTACATCGTTGTTGTTTTTTTATTTGCAGTCCAGCCAGCTCAACCTGTAAGAAAATCCGTACTTACCTGCGCACCAGTTCCATAGCTCTCCTCCTTGGTCTTCTGGTTTCTGTCTGTCAACTTCTACATGGATGGGGTCATACATGCGAGTGGAGCCAATAACTGGCCTCAGCACTCACCTCATGCCAGTCATGTTACCGTTGAGGCTAGCCATTGACTGCAGTAGCATGCAAAACCCCATCCATACTGAAGTTGACAGAGTTCGAGATCCAGAACAGAGCAGCGAGGAGCAGGTGAGTATGGATTTTCCCACATATACAGCTGGCTGGGTTGTAAATTATAAAACAAAAGCTGGAAAACCCCTTTAAGCTCACCAAACTTTCTGATTGAAATCTTCTAACTTACAAAGAAAATACCTTCACAATACAGAATGTCTACAATTTGTCCATTTTTCAGCTGTGACAGACAACAGATTGTTTTAAGTGCAGTGAGGAACAATTTGAAACATGCTTGTTACATGAGTAGTCAATTAGAACTCATCTCAAGACAGGCTAAATTGAACAGAGAATAAAGAACTCTCCAAAACATGTCACTTTGATCTTTTTTACTTTGGTTCATAGCTATTGTTTTGCATTCCTTATGTCTCCATGCTAAATGCAGTATTATGACTACCTTAATAACTGCACTTTTACAATATTCATCAAATGTAGACTGTAAGATGACTCTAGATGACTTTCAGGGTAACATTATCTTTACTAATAGAAGAAGAACAACAAATAACCATGTTGATATACTCACTACAAGACCTAATGATACCTTAATACATACAGCAATAATATACTTGATAAATTGATAATTGGTAGAAGTGATATTTCTACATATCAAATAATTTACTTGGAAGTGTAGTAGAGTAATAGAAAAAAAACAGATCCAACAATTAAAGTTACTTTCACACTAGAAATTTTCAATTCCGCCATTGAGATCCGTCATAGGATCTCAATAGCAGAGGAAAACGCCTCCATTTTGTCCCCATTTATTGTTAATGGGGACAAAACTGAACTGATGAAACAGAATGCACTAAAATGCATTTTGTTCTGTTTGGTTGCGCTCCCATCGCGGACAGAATAACGCTGCAAGCGTAACAGAAGAGTTTTTGAAGATCCATGACGGATCCGCAAAAAATGCTAGTGTGAAAGTAGCCTAAGGGCTCACACGAACGTTTTTTGCTTTCCGTATACGGGACGTTTTTTTAATTCCGTATACGGTCCCATTCATTTCAACGGGTCCAAAAAAAAAGGAATGTATTCCGTATGCATTCCGTTTCCGTATTTCCATATTTCCGTTTTTCCTTTCTGCAACATTTTGAGTCAGGTCCTATTATTGTCTGCAAATCACGTTCAGTGGCTCCATTCAAGTCAATGGGTCTGTATAAAAAACGGAATGCAAACGGAACACATGTCCGTGTGTCATCCATTTTTTTTGCGGATCCATTCTGTAGAAATGCTATGCCCAGTCAATTTTGCACATGTGTTTGCAATGATTACAAAGTTCCTGTTTTTGCAGGAAAAATGGACCAGAAACAGAAACACAATGGATCCGAAAAACGGAACAACGGATCCGTGAAAAAACGGACCGCAAAACCATATGGTTGTGTGAACAAGCCCTAAGACATGTATGCAGCTCATTCTGAGTAACTGAATCATTAATCAAAAGAGGGGTGCTCAAAGTCATATCTTTGAGGAGTTAAACTGGTGAAGTCATTTATTCTGTGGAATAACAGGTGTCAACTTTGGCCTTATTTAACTCTTTCCTGATATGGCCATTTTCCATTTTCGTTTTCCAAAAGCCATGACTTTTTATTTTTTCGTATGAGGGCTTGTTTTTTGCAAGACAAGTTGCACTTTCTATTGGTACCATTTCATATTACATAAGATGTAGTGGGAAAAAAATTCCAAATTGGGTGGAATTGGAAAAAAAATACAATTCAGCCACAGTTTTGTGTTTTTTATTATGGCGTTCACTATGCAGTAAAACTGACTTGTGTTCTTTATTGTCCAGGCCAGTAAGAATCCGGTGATAGCACATATGTATAGTTTTTCTCGCATTTTAATACTGGGGAAAAAATGTAATCTTTGGAAAAAATTATTTTTTTATTTGCACCGTCATATTCTGACCTCCATAGCTTTTTTATAGTTATGTCTACAGAGACATATTGAGGCTCATTTTTTGTAGGACCATCTGTAGTTTTTGATAATATGTTTTTGGAGTGTGTATGACTTTTTGATCACTTTTCATTTAATTTTCCATTATTTTTTCCATTCACTGTATGGGCTAACTTTTTAGTTTTATTTTAATAGTATGGGCATTTTCCCAGATAGCAATGCCCATGATGTTATTTTTTATTTTAATTGTTCATTTATTTTTATTATTTTTTTATATAATTCAAAGCTTTTTCTACGTTTTTTTTTTTTACTTTTTGTTTAGATCCCCACAACTTTCAATCATCAGATTGCAACTTGTACAGAATAATATAATGGCAAAGGGTCCATTATTCTGTACAGAAATTGCTATATGACAGTTAAGTGCTGCCACCTGCTGGCCTGAACTGTGATATACTAATAATCAGCCTGGAAGCCTAGTACAGGGTCTAGCTCATTATTAGAACGGGACGTTTTCCCCGATCTGCACCTTGGGAAAACGCGCATGAACCGGAAGCGTACATTTCTGGTTATTAGCATTCTTTGATGTCATGGTCACATTTACATGTTATCTGCTTTTGTAGTCGTTTCAGCCTCTCCCTGGTTGGGAGGTAAAGCAAATACAGATTGAGTGATGGAGTGGCCAGCTCAATCCATTGATCTAAATAACATAGGGTGATATCAAAAATGCCCCTTATGACTGAACTGTGGAATGTAGTGCAATCATCCTGTACAAGAATACCTGTTTAGAGGTGCCAGAAGTTGGTCGACTTCATACAATTCAGATGTCAAACAGTTCTCAGAAACCATGGTTATACCACTAAATATTAGTTCAGTAATTCAAAGTGATTTCTCAAACATTTGTTAAGTTCATGTTTGTACATTACATTTTTGAGTTTTTAAAGAAAAATGCTGGCACTGCTAATATTTTAACCAGCCTAATGTTCCTTTTTCTTTACTTTCTGTAAAGGATTAACACAAACTGGATACATTTTGGTATTGTTTTGATTTTAAATTGAATATGTAGTATTTTAGTGTAGCTCATTTCCATTCAAGGGTACTTTCACACTAGCGTTAAAGTTTTCCGGTATTGAGTTCCGTCCTAGGGGCTCAATATCGGAAAAAAAAACGCATCAGTTTGTCCTAATGCATTCTGAATAGAAAGCAATGCGATCAGTATCCATCAGGATGTCTTGCGTTTCATCCCTTTTACTGAATTTGGTCGTAAAAAATACAGCAGCATGCTGCGTTTTTTTTCCGGCCAAACTTTCTGGAACACTTGCCGGCATTGATTTCTATTGAAATGTATTAATGCCTGATCCGGTACCAAGTGTTCCGGAAAAATGGATCCGGTTTCCCAGTCTGCCCTGCTCAGACCTTTAAATCTGTGAAAAAGATAAATACTGGATCCATTTTTCCAGATGACACTGGAGAAACGGATCCGGTATTGCAAACTAATCATATCCAGTTGCATACAGATTTCCGGATCCAGCAGGCGGTTCCCGCAACGGAACTGCCTCCCAGATTCTTCTAACGTAGTGTGAAAGTATCCTAAGGAAATAAAATTTATTATAATGATGTTGCAATTGATTTGCTTTTTTAAACTCACTTCTATTTTTTAACACTGCTGTACAAATATGTGCAAGTCTGAATTCACACTTAGTTATTTGATCAGTTATTGTGAGCCAAAACCATGTGTGGGTCAAAAACACAGAACAGGTGCAAATCTTTCCATTATACCTTATCTCTGAGTAGGCCTTACCACGACTTTTGACTCACAATAACTGATGGAAATAACTAATCAAATAACTGAAGTGTGAGCCTTAGGCCCCTTTCACACAGGCGAGTATTCCACGTGGGTGCAATGCGTGACGTGAAAGCATTGCCCCCGCACTGAATCCGGACCCCTTCACTTCAATGGGGCTGTGCAAATGAGCGGTGATTTTCATGCATCACTTGTGCGTTGCATGAAAACCGCAGTATGTTATATATTCCGCGTTTTCCACGCAACGCAGGCCACATAGAAGTGAATGGGACTGTGTGAAAATCACAAGCATCCACAGGCAAGTGCATATGTGGTGCGATTTTCATGCATGGTTGCTAGGAGATGATAGGGATGAGCAACCCCGACCCCATTAAAGTCTATTAACTGTATTATTTTCCCTAGATAGAAGAACCTTCTATCTTTATTTAGCTGGACCTGCGTGGTAAACGCGATTACGTCATCAAAGGTCCTTTTGCAGGTCCTGAAAGAAGAAGAAAGAAAACAATGTCGGCTGTGCGATCAAGTGGATGAGGTGAGTTAATTTGTTTTATTTTTTAACCCCTCAAGGCACATTTTAGTAAGCATTCTGTATTAAGAATGCTATTATTTTCCCTTATAACCATGTTATAAGGGAAAATAATAAAATCTACACAACACTGAAACCAAACCCGAACTTCAGTGAAGAAGTTCGGGTCTGGGTACCACATTCAGTTTTTTATCATGCGCGTGCAAAATGCATTGCACTCCGGCAGAAAAAACTGAACCACACAATTGCAGTCAAAACGGACTGAAGTTGCGTGCCCACTCACGCGGGTTTCCCGCAATGCACCTGGGACGCATCCGGAGCAAATCCGGGATGCCCGTCTGAAAGAGGCCTTAGGCCTCTTGCACACAATCGTATGTTTTTTTGCGGTCCGCAAAAAAATGGATCTGCAAAAAATACGGATGACATCAGTGTGCATTCCGTATTTTGCGGAACAGCTGGCCCCTAATAGAACAGTACTATCCTTGTCCATTATGCGGACAATAATAGGAAAAGTTCTATCTTTTAGCGGAACGGATATATGGAAATACGGAAACGGAATGTACAAGGAGTGCATTCCATTTTTTTGCGGAACCATTGAGATTAATGGTTCCGCATACGGAAACCGCAAAAACTGAACGGACACGGAAATAAAATACATTTGTGTGCAAGAGGCCTTACTTGTATTTTATTACAGACACTGAGGCAACTTTATAACAGACATAGAGAATTTAATACTAATGACCTATCCTCAGGGTGTGGGTACAACAATCAAGACCCCCACCGATCAGCTCACAGGAATACCATTGCCTTCTCAAACAGCTGATAGGCTGGGTTCCTCCCACTGATCAGATACTGATGACCTATCCTGAGGATAGGTTATCAATATTAAAATCTCGCAAAACCCCTTTAAGCAGTCTAAAGATGTCCCAATTTTATCACAGTGGCTCATGATTAATGATAAATTTGGTACATCTTTAAACACTTTTGTCTCACCTTACACCAATAATTGGTTGGCTTACTTTGCAGAAAATTTAGGCATTCACTGGAGAATAATTTTTTTAACGAGGTGCAAAAAGTGTCTAAAACACATCATACATATGGTGAGAGGCATGTACCCATGTACGCCAGCTTTTTTTTAAATCATAAATGAAGACCAAATTCTATGTTAGACATACTTGTTTTGTGCTGTATTGTAGACAATGTGTGTATTTCCATAGTCCATTTGGGGCATCTGTTTTGACATCTGTTATCATATTATCATATCATACCGACCAACTTCCAATGAATTTGTTCTTTAGTTATGTGTTGCAAGTGTGCTTAGCTTTGGAGAGAAAAAAATCATACAGATATATATATATAATTACGATCTTTTTAAAACTGAAAATAGACATGTCCTATGGTTGGTCCACCTTTTATTAAGTGGGGGCCTATCCACCTTTTTTTAAGGATTAGTGGGTGTTAAATACCCCTGCCAACCATCTGTTTGGCAGTAGTTCTAGCGCCAGAAGTCAATGGGAGCATCGTTACAGTGACAAGCTCAGTCTAGTACAAATTAGGCAGAGCTAGTAATGGCCTACCCTGAGGATAGACCATTACTTAATAAAAGGTGGAGAACCCCTTTAAAGTAGTCTCTTGAAAACAACCACTTTCAATATACCAATGGTGTTGAGTAATTGAAAAATTTGCCTCTGTGACTTTACTGAACCATCTCATCAATCTTTCCCAAAGAAAGGTATAGGTTTGAATGTTGCTATACATCTACTATGTTAGTGCATTTTCCACTGACAAGGATGGTTGATTGTGGCGGCTTCCACTCATCTGTGTTCTCTATATACAGTGAAAAAATTCCTTGCTTACCAGCTGTAGGTTCCTATTCCTGTTGCCCTGCGCTCAACAGGCTTTCTAACTTTATTGGGTCCACTAGCCTAATAGTCCACTGGCTCAGCCTCACAAGCTGCATCTTGGTAGCTAAAAGCGATTCTTTCTAACCTCACTGCTTTCTGTCTGTAGCTTGGTAGTTTCTACCCTTCCTCTATATGGTGGCAGTAGCATTCATCCACTTTCTATAGCCTATCCAGCATTTTACCTTATCAAATATGCCACCACGTGTGCTTTATCCACAACTAGGGAGCTTCCTCTTAACCAAAGACATACACCTAATGATGTTCAGTGCCAAAAGACTTACTTTTATAACCTGTCTGACACCGTCCATGAGAATCTCAGAGTCCATCATTATCATGCCTCTGCATTGTAATGTGGTTATGTGGGTTTCCAGAAGAAGACCCTGCAACTAACCAACCTACCACATAAATCCAGAGGCTGAAAAATGACAAAATTCACCCTCTATAGAGGGGACGCCACCACAAAGGCACCTGTATATTACAATATGCAAAACGCCAAAGAATGTACAATGAGAAAATTAAAAACAAACATGCCCCACTATAATGATATATATATATATATTATAAGATAACAAGTCTGACAATGAAACTAGATCAGCCTTTCATATAGTCATCAATGAGTCTCTTAACTACGTCCTTCTTCCTCATCCTTAATATCTGTTGTTGCCCTATAAAGTCTGTAACTGGAAGGGATTTAGGAGTCTTTGGCTTTACTAACTTTTGATATGTACTTAGTGCAGCATAAAGCTTACTCAATCTGCATTGCAGTTTCCCCATGTAAGTGAACTGCATGCTCCACCTAGTGTGTAGTTACTGCTTTATGTGCTGCTCAAACACACTAGTGAAAGCCAGGATGTTGGTGCTTTCTTTTTCGTCCATCCATGTGACAACTCAATGAAAAAATCATGCCTGACTTCACAATTGCCCTGATTAGTTTATTCTGTCTATTGTAGATGAATACTTTGAAACCAAGAGACTAAAACAAGGGCCGTGGCATCATGTGTCTTTGCTCAGATATGCAAATGTAGTTTCTTAAAAAAAGGGAGAAAAAAAGCTGTGCCTCTAGTGCCACTAGTTGGAAGGTAGCTATCCTATAAGTCAATGTTTAGCCTCTTAAAGAAGTCCTGTTTCACGGTGATTGCCCTTTATTAGTGCATAGCACATAACATAACAGAGCAGAACTGGCTTACTTTGGAGAAAGGCCTTTGTGAGTGATTGGGTGATACTGTTTATTCCTAGTAGGTGATTCTTGTCTTATAGGCCATGCAATGCTCCCCCAGGAAAAAGGCATGTCAATTAGCTATGCCTCTGGTGCTAGGTAGCTATCCTATAAGTTAATGGTCGACCATTTAAACAGGTCTTCAGAATAATTTAGGATTATAGATAAGCCGATACTTCAGTCAGATATTTCAGGATGTTTGCTCCTCATCAATGCAGATTTGCTTAGACATGCACATTTAAGCTGGTTTTCTCGCCAAGGAGTATTCTAATTATATCAAGTTAAAGGGGTGGTACTGCCATTTAGTCATCAGTTTATCATCAGGATAGGTCATCAATATCTGATCAGCAGACAGGGATGTGATGTGTACTAAAAATTCTCCTGCATTTCTCAAATACCCAAGCCATATATATAGGCAGATTTATTAAGACCGGCATTTTAGATGCTGGTCTTAATAAAGCCCTGTGCTGGCGGTGGATTGCCAAAGTTATGTAGGGGAGCAAGACACTACGTAACTTAGGAGCATCCAGTGGTGATTCTAAATGTAAGACAGCTTCCTTGCTGTTTTACATTTAGACTATTTTCAATGTCTAAACCAGGCATAGAAAATTATGAATGAGACTGGCCTGCTGGCCCATCCCCTTCCCTACCCACGCTATGCCCACTTTTTTAGACCTGTGAGCGGGGAAAAGTCACAGATTCTGCTGCACCATGTGTGCGATAGAATCTGCACCAGATATACGCCACAAAAGCAGGCAGCCAGAATGCTATTGTTACCTCTTTACCTATGCAGGGGAGTTTTGCATCACAAACTGAGCTCAGATTGCTGTGAAGAAATATAATGCATATCCACATCTATCTATTCTTTGTATGAGTTTTTTGCAATAACTTTTCAATCGAGTTATTTCTCAGAATATATATAACACCCTATCTAATAAATACATGCCGGTGCACAAAAATGAGAGCCGCTAGCCATAAGAATGTAAATGCAAATGCTAGTATGAAAAAGTTAAGCCAGTATAATGTTCATTAAGTAAGGAGTTCCTGTTTACCATTTATTTCATCATTGCAGAATTCTGTTGAAACTCGCACATCAGTTCCAAAAACCGAACACATCTGTGCTGCATGTACACAGAAGTACGTAATTCATTTCCATGTGGTATTTTTACACCAGGGGGATAAGGCAGGTCATCTTTAAACAAACAAAAAAAGGAAAGCTTCTGTGTGACTTGGCCAAACATTAACAAGGGGAAGGAACTCCTGATAGATGCACGAAAAAGACAGACATATAGCAAAACTAATGTGTTATTCTATTTCAAAGGCCCAAAAGCCTTCTTTTCAAGTGTTCCAAATCATATGGACATCATACAGTTACAGCATATTATGTTTCCCAGTCTAGTCAAGATGAATTGATGGAAGAGCAGGTGAGGATACTAACAGCTTGGTGATAATTCACACAACATAACCTAACATCTGCCAGCAAACTCACCGCTGTCAAATGCAATTTCTCCCAGAATAGTCCTTAAGTAATAAAGTTCTTCTAAATCATTACTCGGGATTGAAAAAAACTGTAATATTTCAAGCTCATGCTTAAAAAGAAAAAAAAAAAGGTTAATACAGATGTTAGGTGGCTGATATGCTGCGAGAGTTATTTAATTATTCCCCACAGTACTGCCCCAGCAATCTGCTGACATTTAGCCCCGACCTTGCAAATCCTCAGTAAATATTAATATATCAACTCAAACAGGGGCCGTTGTTTTATTGGTTCACAGAGCTCAGAGAGATTCACCACAGCAGTGAAAAATAATGTGCAGAACTGAAAAAGAACGGCTTCTTTGATATCACCTTCTGCTCCCCACATGTGCTGGGAGCATCAACAAAATGGAAATTCTGTTACTTTGCCACAGCTGTAGAGTGACACTTCAGATGACTTCGCTTTCCTTTGTACAGCCTGCTGGAATAATCCCAAAACCACAGTGGCAGGAGATTAGAAAAAAAAACAGAAGAGGAGATCACATTTTATTATCTGACACAGTGGAAATTTTAATAATGGGTAAGCTCCCATCTTAAAGCCTAATAAGCTTTACTCGGTGGGTGCTTTTAAAAAAAAAAAAAAAACAATGAGCATCATTTAGGCATAAAATGTTGATAAACAGGGCTCATGTTTTCTCCTGTGAATTATTTCGACATTAATTGAAATTCCATCATCTCTTTCTCATCAGCGTTTTTACACTTGAAAGGCTTGGGTGCTGCGCATCGAAATAAACGCACTCTGTGCGCCCTAAGAAGGCTTGGTTTGGCTTTGAAGGTGTTAATATAAACACTGCCATAATCTTGTGGCATGATTTCTTATTCTGCATGAGATTACATTATCCCCCTTAAATAGTGTGAAATTCCAAGTAGCAATGTGTTTGATGTGGGTCAATTCTGCCTCCAGAATTCTTGGGTGTAAGAATAGGAGAGGGCGGAGGGGGGGGTGGCTATGTAACATTTGGTATTCAGATGTATTGAGCTGCCGAGTTAATGCGTGATTAATTTTATTCATAAAAATGTTAATCACTGCATTGTTAGATCTTTTTAGCATTCCCCACATCACCTTATAATTACTTTTTCAGACATGCAGGGAAATGTACTTAAAATATGGCAGTCATTTTTGTATTTTACAAATGCGTTCTACAAAATATAAACCATTTTTGTCAGACATCGATATCACAGGAGGCCCCAATTTGTTCTGTATTTAAAACCCTCATTCTCCCTTATCCTCATGTGCTATTCAGCTGCAAAAGGTGCCTTTCTTACAAACCTCCTTTATGTCGCATATGATCATCCCAAAATAATAGAGCTTTGCAGCAGGTTAGAAACCAAACTGAAATTTCTCTGTTAAAATGTCTATAAAGTATGTGGATGGCATTCACTCTATTGTGTAGGAAACAAGCAGCAGAAACGAAGCTTAAAGTGGTGTCAGGCATTTGTGGGTGTACGGGCGGCACTCACTGACTTGTTGTTTCCAGCTGGGTTTCGCTATTGTGCTTGTAGTCAGCCAATGCACTCATGAAACTGGATAAATGGATTAGGGGATCAGAGACACTATCGGCATCTTCAAAAGAGAAACAGCAGCCTGCAAAAAGACTGACATTTGTGTACTGGGGCAGAGGGTGTGTGAATACTCCGCTTCTGCCAAAGGGACAAGACAGTGATAAACTTCAACATTGACCACCTCTCTCTGTGCTGCAATTCACCAGCAAAATAAATGGATTGCTTCATTGTGCTTGAACTGTGGGCAGTCCTTCTTGTGCTGTGACAAAGGACAATGTATTGTGTGGGGCCGACAAGGCAAAATAAAACCTTTAATTACCTAATGGTCAACAAGAAAACTTGGATGAGAATGTATTCAAAGTACTTATTCATACAGTACAGCAAGGAAGATTGGCTTCTCACATGGAGCTGCAAAGCCAGGTCTATATAGCCAGACGCTGCATGTCCATACAAACAAGCACAATATACTAGATATAGGGGTGGGATGATGAACATGACTGGAATTTGGATTGCTACTTCAATAATAAATGTCTTTCTCACTGTAAGAACTGGTTAAATTGGGCAAAAAGGTGCATGCGTCTAATAGTCTAAGCTGGGCAACTCTTCTTTGCCTCTTATAGACTATAGAGCCTAAATGCCTATACTATGACAAGACTAATAATTTACTGTGCTTGTTCATATATATGAAGAAGTGAAATATTTCATATCAGCAAAAATTGACAGTTTTGAAAAAGTTAGAACTTTACTTATTAGGTATTGTAAAATGCCTTTAGCTTTAAATAATGGCAGAACATGAGTCGGTACAAGCATGGGTATATTAAATATAAGAAAGGAAAAGGAACTGAAAGCAATTTTCTTCATATACTGATGCTGGAAGGACAAAGGAACATTTTAGGCCTATAAATAATTGTGAGATAATGACTGACACATCCATCAATCAGTATCTCAACAGGAAGCGGTGAGTGAGCTATTGTTTTTGGCCACTTCTCACACAATGAAATGCTTCAGTGGCTGGCTTCTATTATTCTGAACTAAACTAATTTTAGGGCAAAACTTGGTTGCAAAGGGAAATTTCCAACCAATGCATAGACAAGATACTAACCATTTTCTTCCATATCAAACATGACTTCAGATAGTTTATAGCATGTATTACAAACAGGCTCAATTACATCTTAAATGATAAATCTTGATTGAAGATATAAATATCTATGAGAGCTTTATATAAATCTAAAAGTAAATCTTGTCACTAGAAGCCCCATTATGTAGGGGTTCTATGGGACCCTAGACTCTGAGGTAATCAGTAGAGATGAACAAATTTTCAAAAAATTTGATTCGCCGCTTCACCGTATTTCGTTAAAAACCGGTTATTTCCTGCCTGCAGAGAGCCTTTATAGTGGTGTAGAACACTGTGCCTTGCAGTAACACGCCTAGGGAGTCTGCTTTGGTAGTGAAATAATACTGTGAGTCAGTATGACATGCAGATGACAGGTGTTGCTCTTAGAATTACTGCACACTTCACTGATTTGAGAAGTCATGGGGCCAAAACTGACCAAATAAACTCAGCCTTACAGGTCGATGTTAGAGCCAAGAAGAAGCGCAGTCCTTTTACATCCTCATCAGCTGATTCCACATAGATGCCTATAGAACCTGTCTATTAAACGCTTATACAAGTAGAGCCCCCCCCCCCCACAAAGTGGAGAGGGTGTCAGCAGTAAGTTTGTGTCGACGTCATTGATTATTTTGCCCTTCCTCTGATCCATCAGAACAATAACCCCCAAGCATCCTCCTTCACTCGGTCAGCATTTGGTCAGTAATCCATCAGTATCTCTAATGCCAAAAAAAACTGTGGATCCAAAACAGAGATGACATGTGAATGGAATATTTGCATGTCTACTGTGCTTTGTACAAACTCCTACTTTTAGCTACCAAATCACAAGCCAATTCTTTCATTTTTTTTTTTTTTTTAACGGGGGGGGGGGGGTTATTTCACAAACACAACATTAACACACATACAATATGACATAGAAGGGGCAAAACCACAAGATTTATGCTAGTTTCACACTAGCATCAAGGAGCTCCAGCAGGCTGTTCCAACGGGTGAACAGCCTGTTGGATCAGTGATGCTTCCTGGCCATTTTTAGGATGTCTTGCAGATGGGTGGAAGACTCCAGAAACCCCTTCTTGATGAGGGACATGGAGCAGTTCCTCCCCTGTGTGACTCCATTCTCCCAGGCAGAACAGTGTGAGAGTGATGAGAGGGGTTGCACATGGCTTGCATACACTACATGCCTACAGCATAATTCTTGGATCTCTATATGAAAATAATGTATTTGGTCTAAATGGTGCGAGGGGTATAGTTGGAGACATTGGCCATGATTTATCATACCTTCACTCCAGAATTCTGGCATCAAAAAGTCCCAAAATAGGGCATTTGCGACTTTTCACACTCATTTGCGCATAATTTTGCGACTTTTTTACATGTGTACACCACTCACTCCAGATTTGTAAAAATGGGGGTGGTTAGCCATGTTAATGAGTTTCCTACCAGATTTACTTTTTAATAGAACATGCCACTTTTTTGTAAATATGTGCGACTTTTGTAAAGCTGTTTACTGAAGGATGAACCTGCTGCCATCAAACCACATTTATCACAGTATTAAAGGACCATTAATAAATCTGACTGAGCCAAAAGTGACTTTGGACTTATGTGAAATTGGAGTAAGATGGAAGTGTAATGATAAATCTGGCCCCTTGACTTCACAAAAGATAAAGAGCTACAGAGTTTGCTTTGCAATTTAAAATTTCACCACTGCATAATTCGGCCCATACAGCAAAAGGAGGTGTACAGTCACCCTTAAATTTTCCCCAAAAAAGCCAGCTTCATATAGGAAATTTCACCACTACGTAATTCGACCCATATCGGAAATGGAGGTGTACAACCACCCATAAATATTCCCAAAAAAGCCGTGTCACAAAGAATTTCACCTCTACTTAATTCGGTCCATACCGCAAAAGGAGTTGTAGAATCACCCATACATTTTCCCCAAAAAATCCTGTGTCACATTAAGAATTTCACCACTACGTAATTCGGCCCATACTGCAAAAGGAGGTGTGCAATCACCCATAAATGTTCCCCAAAAAATCCTGTCTCATTTAATGAATTTCACTACTATGTAATTCTGTCCATACCACAAAAGGAGGTGTAGAATCACCTATATAATTTTTCCGTAAAAAAAGCCAGTGTCACATTAAGAATTTCTCCACTAAGTAATTTGGTCCACACCACAAAAGGAGGTGTGCAATCACCCATAAATTTGGCGAAAAAAAGCCTGTTTTATATAAAAAAAAATTCACCACTACGTAATTCAGTCCATACCGCAAAAGGAGGTGTACAATCACCCATACATTTTCCAAAATAAAGCCAGTGTCACATAAAGAATTTCAACACTAAGTAATTTGGTCCACACCACAAAAGGAGGTGTACAATCACCCATAAATTTGACCAAAAAAAGCCAGTTTTACATAACAAATTTCACTACTACATAGTTCGGCCTACACCGCAAAAGGAAGTGTACAATCACCCATAAATTTTCCCCAAAAAAAGCCTGTGTCACTTAAAGAATTTCACCACTATGTAATTCGGTCCAAACCACAAAAGGAGGTGTAGAATCACCCATACAATTTCTGAAATAAAGCCAGTGTCACATAAAGAATTTCACCACTAAGTAATTTGGTCCATACCACAAAAGGAGGTGTACAGTCACCCATAAATTTGACAGAAAAAGGCAATTTTACATAAATTTCACCACTACGTGATTCGGCCCATACCGCAAAAGGTGGTGTACAATCACCCATAAATTTGACGAAAAAAAGCCTGTTTCACATAACAAATTTCCCCACTACGTAATTCGGTCCATTCAACAAAAGGAGGTGTACAGTCACCCATGAATTTTCCCCAAAAAAGCCAGTTTAATAGAAAAAATTTCACCACTACGTAATTTGGTCCATACAGCAAAAGGCAGGCTGCAGAATAGCAATTAAGCCCTCATTTTTTTTTCCACTTTTACACAAAAGGCTTTTCAACAGATAAGTGCAATACTGGACGGCAAATATATTTTTATTTTGCCACTAATACATGGCAAACTGGGCTTCAGAATATACCACTGCATCGCAGAACGGCAATTAAGCCTTAATTTTTTCTACTTTTACACAAAAGGCTTTTCAACAGATAAATGCAACGATGAATGGCGAATATAATTTTTTTCTTCCACTAATACATGGCAAACAGGGCTTCTGAATATATCACTGCAACGCAGAACGGCAATTAGGCCCTAATTTTTTTACACCAAAGGCTTTACAACAGATTAGTTCAACGATGAACGGTGAATATATTTTATTTCGCCACTAATACACAGTAAACAGGGCTTTAAAATATAGCACTGCACCGCTGAACGGCAAAGATATTTTTCCTTTTTCCACTAATACACGGAAAAAAGGGCTTTAGAACAGATAACTGCACCGCTTAGCGGCAAATGTATTTTACTTTTGCCACTAATACACCACAAAAAGGGCTGTCATTTTTGCCCTTCACCACACAAAGGCTAATAAGCCCTTTTTTCCCCACTAATACAAGCCAAAAAATTATTTAGAACATATAACTGCACCACACAAGGGCAAATAAAATGTAGAAATATTTCCTTGTAATAAACCCTGTTAATGCCTGTATCAAACTGCGCTTGCACCCTAACAAGAACGGTTTGCTGGAATTACAGAGCTGTAGGATGGCAATTTGGATCCCCAGTGAGTGCAGCAAGGTGTAATCGGATTGTTCCTCCCCAACTGAACCCTGTTCAACAGAAATGCTGGTCGAATGATTCCTCCCTATTCTTTCCCTACACCTTGAGTAATCTTTTATAGGGCTGTGACATCACAGGGCTGGCTGGCTGCTGATTGGCTGTATGCATGTCAGTATGGATGATCCCGCCTTCTCAGAGTTCCTTGCCCGATGTCCTCACATGTGTAGCAACCATTTTAGGAAAAAATGAGATTCTTTACCACGAAGCGCGAGGAAATTCACATTCGGTGCAAATCGAATTTTTGCTGAAATTCGGATCGAATTCCACTTCGTCAGCTTCAATTTGCTCATCTCTAGTATTCAGAAATCTCCTTTGTTCATGCCATGATACACTTCCAAAAACGTGTTGTGAAGATCAGACTTTGATAGATCCTACTTCTATAAATAAATCAAGTCGCCCCCACACACACCTGTCATCCCATTGACAGAAAACACATGACTCTAATTTCAAAAAATAAATGACCAAGTCTAATATTTTTGACTCATTTGTTTGACTTAGTTATCCTTAACTATTTTTAGGACTTGTGAGCAAATTGGATGTAATTTTAGGTTGAATTTATGCAAGGATTCACAATCTTTTAAGCACCACTGTAGCTCCCGTAGGATTATTTTACACATAGGCCTACATATATTATTGTAGCTGTACCTGAAATTGTACCGAAATGTTATGTAATTTTGTGCAGCTCATTCTCCATGTGGGCATGGTTTGAAGGGAAGGGGACATCGCTTGCAAGTTTGTTACAAGATTCTGTAGAAAAATAAGCCAACTAATAGGTATAGTATAAACTATTCCTATATACTATATACATAGAAGAAACAAAAAGACCCTAATGACCCAGGATAAATTAATATTGCAAGGTTCAATTTCTGTTTTGTGGCCTAGTTGAAAGTTAAAGGGCTTCTGTCACCCCCAAAAGCCTTTTTTTTTTTTTGCCTCACTAAAAAGCTTATAATGCGATTATTCTAAACATATTCTTGTTAACCGTTTTTGTAGGTTAATTTTGCTATAAAACGTTATTTTATAATATGCAAATTACCTTGCTACCAGCAAGTAGGGCGTTTACTTGCTGGTAGCCGCTGCATCCCGCTTGTAAAAAAACGCCCCCCCTGTGGTTGATTGACAGGGCCAGCGAACGCTCTCCTCCTCCAGCTGGCCCTGTCTCCGTTTAAAATCTCGCGCCTGCGCCATACCGTTCTTCAGTCGGCGCAGGCGCACTGAGAGGAGTACCCTCGCTCGGCCGCTCCTTCCTCAGTGCGCCTGCATCTTCTCTTCCGGGTGCAGCTGTGACGTCATTGGTGCACTGAGGAAGGAGCGGCTGAGCGAGAGTACTCCTCTCAGTGCGCCTGCGCCGACTGAAGAACGGTATGGCGCAGGCACGAGATTTTAAACGGAGACAGGGCCAGCTGGAGGAGGAGAGAGCTCGCTGGCCCTGTTTTTTTACAAGCGGGATGCAGCGGCTACCAGCAAGTAAACGCCCTACTTGCTGGTAGCAAGGTAATTTGCATATTATAAAATAACGTTTTATAGCAAAATTAACCTACAAAAACGGTTAACAAGAATATGTTTAGAATAATCGCCCTATAAGCTTTTTAGTGAGGCAAAAAAAAAAAAGGCTTTTGGGGGGTGACAGAAGCCCTTTAACCTTTAATATTCATTTATAAGATATAATGACCAGTTTTCATTAAAAATCTATAGTCTTCCAGTTGTATATAGTATGGATTTTATTCTTTCTAATTCTATATTTTTTCCTATATTTTTTCTTTTTTGTGTATGTAGATTTGTTAGGATTATCCTATAGTGGTATTGTCCTCATAAACCCTCATTGGTTTGTTGCCTCTATTGCAATGGAGATCAGCTTGTTACTTTTGTTGCCAGTCTCCATCTCAAATGTGGTGCATATGCATTGTATTCTTTAGATTGTTGGTGCGGTCCAAAAGAGCTCTCATGTAATACTGTCTATGCGGTCACATTGCCTGCTCCCTTATAAGGCTATTTCTAAATGCACCTGGCTAGAGTTGAAAATCTTATCCCTACATTTCTCTCCCTGCCTTAATTATACAATCGGCGTGTCTGAAAAAACGCAGGTCCCCTGACATGTTTTGCCACAGCGTGGCGTCCTCAGGGGATATGGAGCTACTATCAATACAAGCGTAGTGGGGGTCAGTGATTTGAGCTGGAGGGGCAGTGCGTTCCCTCATTCCTTTCCTATAGTCTCTCCTTGCTCGTACGATCCTCGGGAAGACTTACCTATAGCATGTCATTTTGGCAAACCGTAGGTGCTGGTAAGAGAAATGCAAGTCTACGGCCTCTTGCACACGGGCGTCATGTTTGACGCCCGGATAAGATGCGGGTGCGTTGCGGGAAATCGCCGCGATTTTTCCGCGCGTGTGCTAACGTTTGTAGTGCGTTGAGCACGTGCGTGAAAAAATCCGCATGCTTGGTACCCAGACCCGAAGTCAGACTTCATCACTGAAGTCCGGTTTCGGGATGAGTATTCTGTATGTGTAATTATTTTCCTTTATAACATAGTTATAAGGGAAAATAATCGCATTCTAATTACAGAATGCAATGTTCCCCGGGCTTTAAAGGGTTAAAAATAATAAAGAGTTAACTTACCTTCTCCCATTGTACGCGCAGAGCCCCAGAACGTCTTCTCTCTTGATAGTTTGGATGCTTGAGGACCTGTGGTGACGTCACAGGGTCACATGGTCCAATCATAGAAGCATTTGAGTGGACCATGTGACCCATGTGATCCTGTGACATCACGGCAGGTCCTTCATCCAACATCTGTTATTTGTGGTGAAAGCGTCAGCAGGATGGCAGCAGTAAGAGGTCGGGAGCCAAATGTGCCCAAGGTAGACCACCTGCTTTGCAGCAGCCTAAATGCCCGGGAAGTAGTGGTGCAGGGGTTCACGGAGGCAGCGGCGGTAGCAGTCAGTCAGTGCGTAGTGTTGGGGGGCAAATTTCCTCCGGAGGAGGTGAACATGGCAATATGTAGAATCTGTGGGCAAAAGGTGAAGCGTGGCCAGGGTGCCAATGTTGGCATTACCGCCATGCGTCAACATATGCAGCGTAGCCATACAGTGGTCTAGGAGAAACGTGACTCCGATGTGGTCTTCAAGCCTGCCGCAGCAACTGCTGCATCACCCAGTTACACGCACCCAGTTTCAGGACAGGCAGTCAAGGCTCCACCACCTGAGCCGAAGGGAGCTGTTTGTTATTCCCATCTTCTGCTAGTCCAGATGCTACTGCTCCTCCTACTCCTCGTCATTCCGTCAGCAATCTATCACCAAAGCGATTGGTGAGACAGCAGTATGCGTGCAATCATCCAACGGCACAGAAGCTGAATGTGCTCCTGTCCAAGTTGGTGGTGCTGCAGTCCCTCCCTTTCCAAGTGGTGGACTCTGCACCTTTCAGAGAACTGATGGCTTGTGCCTAGCCGAGGTGGAGAGTCCCAAGCCGTAATTTCTTTGCGAAAAATGCAGTACCAGCCCTACACAAATATGTAGAACAGAAGGTGGGCCAGTCTTTGAGCCTGTTGGTGTCTGCCAAAGTGCATGGCAGCGCCGACGTGTGGAGCTGTACCTACGGTCAGGGACAATACATGTCCTTTACGGCCCACTGGGTGAATGTGGTTCCTGCACAGCCACACCAGCAACTTAGACAGGTCACGCGGCTTCCGCCTCCACATTGTCACAACGTTGGTCCTGCGACAATGTCCGCCTCTGCCTCCTCATCCTCCACCGTGTCTTCAGCCTCCACTGAAGGGACAATTCACAGTGCCTCTACAGCATACCACATGTGCAGAACATGGCGGTGTCATGCTGTTCTGCACCTGGTTTGCCTTGGCGAATGGAGTCACACAGAAATTGAATCCTAGCTTTCTCCGCGACAACTGAAAATCGGATCCATGGTGACCGACAACGGGAAGAATATGGTGTCGGCGCTGCGTCAAGGAATGTTGAGCGATGCGCCCTGCTTGGCACACGTGTTCAATCTTGTTGTCCAACAGTTCCTGAAGTCTTCCACCAATCTGCATGACATCCTTGCAGACAGCCAGGAAACTTTGCATGCACTTCATTCACTCGTACACCGCAAAGTACACCCTACTTGAGTTGCAGCGTCAGAACGGCATCCCCCAACAAAAGCTGATATGCGACGTTTCCACCCGTTGGAATTCCAACCTCCATATGTTGGACCGACTATACGAACAGAGAAAGGCTATCAACGATTTCTTGATGATCCAAGTGGATAGATGTACTCCCCTGTGTAACTTCGATGTAAGCTAGTGTTAGCTCATATGTGACACCTGCCATTTGCTCAGGACCTTTGAGGACGCCACTGTCACGGTCGTATTGTCGTTTGACCATGACACGTTTGCCGTGCAGACTGGTTGCCGGTGTCAACGTGTAGTTTTCAGTTTGCACATGCACTTCCCCTTTAAGAGGAGTTTTCCTGCTGTTTGGGTTAGCGTGGGGTTAATTTCCTGACTAGGGGTGGGTCTGGGTGTGGTCGATTTGGGCTATTTAGCTTCTGCTGGTAGCCTGAAGTTCAGTCTTGCTCTAGCCTTGGTGTGGGCTGGAAGCCATGCTCCATTCTTGAGCAATTCCCTCTGCCCAGTCATTGAGGGCCACCTTCTTGTCCATCAAGGTCTTTTAGCAATATCATTCCTATGTTTTCTCCATGTCTCTACCCATCCCGATGTGTCTATATGTGGTGTGGGTTTGATTTGGGGTTTGGTTGTTGTCTAGTTTGTTGTTACATGTCTGGTCTGTTGATGTTGTGTCCAGCATGTCTGGTAGACATTTCCCTTGTTTGTCTTTGCCTGCGGAAGTGGGCTGTATGGGTTCCCGTCAGGGTAACTTCTAGCCAGTGAGCAGCTTTGTCTATCACTGCCAGGTAACCGTTGCGATTGGGGGTTCAGGTAATAGCAGGGAAGCTGGTTCCTGTGTTGTGGTGTATACGTTTTCCTGTGTTGTGTTTAGGTACTCATACTTATACATAGGTTCCAGTTCCTGGTGGAGGGTTCGGCTTGAGCGTCTTACTTCTGCTGCGACAGGTAAGTGTCCATGTTGTACTGTGGTCTGTGGACATTCTGCCACAAGACACTTACTTGTTGAGTTAGTTCCCTGTTCACTGTCTTCCATCTGTTACTGGGCCGCTGGGAGACACCTACTCATCCGTGGTGTTGGACGAACAGGTTGTCTCAGCCCTGTCACCATCACTAGGGATAGAGAGAGAGAGCTCTGCTTGTATAAACGTTTAATAGAACAGGTTCTGTAGGCATCTATGTGGAATCAGCTGACGACGGTGTAAAGGTAGTGCACTATTTCTTGGTGCTAACATCGACCTGTAATGCTGAGTTCATTCTTGAGTTATTTGGTCAGTTTTCTGGCCCAGTGACTGCCCAAATAAGTGAAGTGTGCAGTTATTCTAAAAGCGACGCCTGTCATCTACATGTCTTACTGACTCACAGTATTATTACACTACCTGAGCAGACTTCCTATGCGTGTTCTACACCACTGTAATGGCTCTCTGCAGCCAGGAAATAGCCATTTTAACACAATTTGCCACAAATGAATTCGGATCAAACCAAATTTTTCCCCAAAAATTCAGCGATTTAGCAAATCGAATTTTTGAAAAGTTTGCACATGTCCAATATAGACGTATGGCAGTCGTGAAGGGTTAATAATCCCCCCCCCCCCCAAAAAAAAAAAAGATCACAATTCACCGCAGAAGGTCAATGAAGACGTATTTTTTTCCCTATAACTACACCCAAAAAAATGAAATATAACAATCACAATTTATACACCACTTAAATAGCTGTAGTACAATGTTACTTCACCGCTGAATGGCAATTAAGACATATAATTTTTTTTTTCTGACTAATAAACTGTCCCCCAGAAAAAATCACAATTCACCGCAAACATTTTCTTTTTCCTATTTCTACACCCCAAAATAAGAAATATAACAATCACAATTTACAGAATAACAGCTAATGGAATGTACGTTTATTTCCTTTTCATACACCGCGTAAATGGCTGTAGTACAATGTAACTTTACCGCCGGACAGCACTTATGACATATATTTTCCCCTGTTTTCCCTATTAATACGCCCCCCCCAAAAAAAAAAAAAAAGTTAAACAATTTAAAATCAACGTAGGGCGGCAAATAGGACGTACATACTGTATCTATCCTATTAATACACCCCGTAAATGGCTGTAGTACAATGTAACTTCACCCCTAAACGGCAATTATGATATACTAGACATTATGCCCGTTACAATAACGGGCGCTACAACATTAGTGCTGGCCCTGTTATGAGGGGGATCTGTGGATGGCACTGTTATGGGGGAATCTGTGGATGGCACTGTTATAGGGGATCTGTGGCTGACACTGTTATGGGGGATCTGTGGATGGCACAGTTATGGGGGGATCTGTGAATGGCACTGTTATGGGGGATCTATGGCTGACACTGTTATGGGGGATCTGTTGGTGAAACTGTTATGGGGATCTGTGGATGACACACTGTTATGGGGGATCTGTGGATGACACACGGTTATGGAGGGGATCTGTGGATGACTGTTATGAGGGGGATCTGTGGAGGACACTGCTATGGGGGATCTGTGGATGGCACACTGTTATGGGGGGGGATCTGTGGATGAGGGCAGGTACTGAAAGCGTAACTCACTACGTCATGCGCCTGCACTGCCTGCTTCATTCATGAAGTGGGCAGAGCAGGGGCATCACTTAGTGAGCTACTCTGCCAGTGACCGCCCACCCGCCTGGTCTTCTGCCTCACCATGTAGTAAGCTAAGAAGAGAAGATTGTTATTATTATTACAGCTACTCATAGTATTACTTCTCTGAGCGGGGCCCGGTGCAATACAGTGACTGCACCGGGCCCCGCTGCCATTACAATAGGATGCTGCACTGTAGTGTCCGTGGAGTGTGCCGATTGGTCAGTCGCCGTGCATGCGCACTTGAGTATTCAGCACACACGCACGGACGCCACTCAGACACGGCTTTTATTAGTGTAGATATTTTTCCCTTTTTTTCCTATTAATAAACCCCCCCAAAAAAGGAAAACAATGTAAAATTATTGCAGAACGTCTAATAGGACGTATGTATCTTTCCTTTTAATAAACCCCGTAAATGGCCGTATCACACTGAACTTGCACCCCAATCACAAGCAAGTTTTGCTGGAATTAGGGTTCCTTCACACTTGCATTTTTGTTTTCCGGCATAGAGTTCCGTTGTTGGGGCTCTATGCCGGAAAAAACTGATCAGGATTATTCCTATGCATTCTGAATGGAGAGAAATCCATTCAGGATGCATCAGGATGTCTTCCGTTGAGTATGTGAACGTTTTTTGGACGGAGAAAATACCGCAGCATGCTGTGGTTTTCTTTCCGTCCTGGGATGTGGAGCAAAACGGATCCAGTGTAAGTCAACGGGGAATGATCCATTTCCTCTGGCACATTCTGCCACAATGGAGTTCAAAACTGATCCGTCATGACCCCCAGTGTAAGTCCATGGGGACGGATCCATTTCCTCTGGCACATTCTGCCACAATGGAGTTCAAAACGGATCCGTTTTGACAATGTTGAAAAATAGTTAAAGGTAATCCAAGTGGATCCGTTCAAATGGATGCATGCGGTTGTATTATCTTAACTGAAGCGGAACTCTATGCTGGAAAACAAAAACGCAAGTGTGAAGGTACCCTTAGTGGTGTATCATATAGTGCAAACAACCTGAAAGCAGCAGTATAACACCAATTTGGATTCCCAATTAGTGCAGCAAGTTGTAATAGAATAGCTCCTATTACCCAGGCTGTACACTCTCCTATTGCACCCTGGTCTCCTTTTATAGTGTAGATAATGCCTCCCTATCCTTTCCCTACACTATGAATAATCTTTCCCTGAACTTGTAAATCATTTTTTCAGCACAATGAAGTCTTTTCTAGCACTGTCCCTAGCGCCTGCTGATGTCTCTCCCTGCAATAAGCACACTGGAAAATGGCAGAATCCTAGATGGCTGAGGCTATTTATAGAGCTGTCACATCTCAGGGGCTGGCTGCTGTTTAGCTGCATGCATGGCATTATGGGTGATCCCACATTCCCAGAGTTCTTTGCTCCATGTCCTAACACGTGCAGCAGACACTTTAGGAAAAAATGTGATTCATTACCACGAAGCATTAGGAAATTCGGATTCGGTGCGAATCAAATTTTTCCTGTAACTTGGATTGAATTCCAATTCATCAATTTCGATTCTCTCATCTTTAATTGTCTATGGCCCATGGGGCTGCCATAAAGCAATTTTCTTAATGCTTTCTAAATGCTGTTAAGAACATCTCAGGCAAGATGGTTACCCCATAACTATGTTCAGGAAATAGAATAAAAAAACTGTAATCAGAAAATAAAAACAGATTAGAGAAAAAGGATAAGTGATACTATCTGGTTTTAACTGGCAGATAACATTTTTGGCGACACATTGTCATTAACTGGCTTTTTTTCTCTGATGCCTTAAAAACGGTCCCTTTCAATTGTATGGCGGTTGTTAGTCCAAGAAAATGAATAAAATAGTTAAATTTTTTTACATTCATTATTCACTGGATTTTTTTACATCCATTATTCACGCACGTATGATGGGCATTAAAAAAAAGTCTGTCGCATGTCTGTT
The DNA here is from genome assembly GCA_033119425.1 of Bufotes viridis. Classification (NCBI taxonomy): domain Eukaryota; kingdom Metazoa; phylum Chordata; class Amphibia; order Anura; family Bufonidae; genus Bufotes; species Bufotes viridis. The sequence goes on along the minus strand of CM065593.1, from coordinate 218,761,998 downwards.
TTTTGTAAATGTAGCCTTAAAGTACATTTTACCATGACTGTCGCGATTTTTCCCTGCGAGTGCAAAGCGCTGTCATGCGTTTTGCACATGCAGGAGAAAAATCGGCACTTTTGGTACCCAGACCCGAACCTGCACTTCTTCACAGAAGTGCATGTTTGGGTCAGAAATTGTCCCGCTGGTATTATTTCACATTATAACATAGTTATAATGTAAAATAATACCCTTGGCCATCTCCCTAATGTTGAACCCGGTGCAGAATGGGTTAAAAATAATAAACTAATCATAACTTACCTGGTCCATTTGATCGCGAAGCCCGGCCTCCTCTCCGTTAGCTTGAAAGATGTAAAGGACCTGTAATGATGTCACAGCATCACATGGCCCAATCACCTGCTCCATCACTATGGTGATGGAGCATGTGATTGGTCCATGTGACCACGTGACATCATCCAAGGTCCTAAGCACTATCCACAGCCTGAGGATAGTGATTAAGGACCTTGGATGATGTCACATGGTCACATGGACCAATCACATGCTCCATCACCATAGTGATGGAGCAGGTGATTGGGCCATGTGATGTGACGTCATCACAGGTCCTTTAGATCATTGATGCTGCAGGGAAAGAGAGGACAGATCGCGACTACGCGATCAAGTGGCTAAGGTAAGTTAACTTTTATTATTTTTAACCCCTTCCTCATCATTTAACAATGCATTCTTTATTAAGAATGCTATTATTTCCCCTTATAACCTTCAAAAATCACTGTGGAGCCCCAGCCTAATAGTTTATACATGGCAGATTCATTTATCTAAATGGGGCTTGTTTCAGTGGCAAACATGTATTTCTACAAGCCCCATTCAGCAAATTGGAACAGTTAGAATTTTGTGCAACAATTCTGCTGAATATACCCTTAGACCCCTTTAACACGAGCTTGACGGATTAGGTCCAGATGCGTTCAGTTAAAAACGCTAAATTTTTCAAGCAAGTTCAGTCAGTTTTGTCTGCGATTGCGTTCAGTTGTTCAGTTTTTGCAGCACGGGTGCAATGCGTTTTGATGCGTTTATCACGCGCGTGATAAAAAAACCTGAAGGTTTGCAAACAACATCTCCTAGCAACCTTCAGTAAAAAACGCATCGCATCCGCACTTGCTTCCAGAAGTGATGCGTTTTTCACGCAGCCTCATTCACTTCTATGGGGCAAGGGCTGAGTGAAAATCACAGAATATATAACATGCTGTGATTTTCACGCAACGCAGAAGTAATGCGCGAAAATCACTGCTCATGTACACAGACCCATTGAAATGAATGGGTCCGGATTCAGTGTGAGTGCAATACATTCACGTCACGCATTGCACCCACGTGGAAAACTCTCTTGTGTGAAAGGGGCCTTAGGGTACAGCCACACGGTCAGGCTTCTGTAGTTTTATAGGCCAAAACCAGGAGGGGAACATAAAAGGAGAGAAAGTATAAAGGACAGATATGACTTCTCTTTTTTGGCTTCCGAAACTGCATCAAGAAACCTAACCCTGTAGCCGTACCCTTAGGCCTATTGCACACAAACGTGTGCGCCCCGTGTCCGTATTGCGGACCGCATTTGCAGATCCGCAATACATGGGCACCATTCCGTGGCCATTCCGCATCACGGATGCGGACCCATTCATTTCAATGGGTCCGCAAATCCGGAGATGCGGAACGGTGCGGAATGGAATGACGGAACTGAACACTACGGAGTGCTTCCGCGGGGTTCCGTTCCGTACTTCCATCCCCCAAAAAGATAGAACATGTCCTATCTTTTTGCGGAACGGGCAGATCACGGACCCATTCAAGTGAATGGGTCCGCGATCCGCTGCGGCTGCCCCACGGCCGGTGCCCGAGCATTGCGGGCCGCAATTTGCGGCCCGCAGCACGGGCACGGGGCGCACACGTTCGTGTGCAATAGGCCTTAGGCCTCTTTCAGACGGGCGTTGCGGGTGCACTCCGTCAAACAGTGCGGGTGCGTTGCGGGAATTGCCGCGATTTTTCCCTGCGAGTGCAAAGCGCTGTCATGCGTTTTGCACGCGCGGGAGAAAAATCGGCACTTTTGGTACCCAGACCCGAACCTGCACTTCTTCACAGAAGTGCATGTTTGGGTCAGAAATAATCTCGCTGGTATTATTTCACATTATAACATAGTTATAATGTAAAATAATACCCTTGGCCATCTCCCTAATGTTGAACCCGGTGCAGAATGGGTTAAAAATAATAAACTAATCATAACTTACCTGGTCCATTTGATCGCGAAGCCCGGCCTCCTCTCCGTTAGCTTGAAAGATGTAAAGGACCTGTAATGATGTCACAGCATCACATGGCCCAATCACCTGCTCCATCACTATGGTGATGGAGCATGTGATTGGTCCATGTGACCACGTGACATCATCCAAGGTCCTAAGCACTATCCACAGCCTGAGGATAGTGATTAAGGACCTTGGATGATGTCACATGGTCACATGGACCAATCACATGCTCCATCACCATAGTGATGGAGCAGGTGATTGAGCCATGTGATGTGACGTCATCACAGGTCCTTTAGATCATTGATGCTGCAGGGAAAGAGAGGACAGATCGCGACTACGCGATCAAGTGGCTAAGGTAAGTTAACTTTTATTATTTTTAACCCCTTCCTCATCATTTAACAATGCATTCTTTATTAAGAATGCTATTATTTCCCCTTATAACCATGTTATAAGGGGAAATAATAGAGATTGGGTCCCGTTGCTAAGCAACAATGCGGGAAAATCGCAACGCATCCGCACTTGGTTGCGGATGCTTGCGATTTTCCCGCATCCCCATTCACTTCTATGGGGCCTGCGTTGCGTGAAAAACGCACAATATAGAGCATGCTGCGATTTTCACGGAACGCAGAAGTGATGCATTAAAATCACCGCTCATGTGCACAGCCCCATAGAAATGAATGGGTCCGGATTCAGTGCGGGTGCAATGCGTCCTCCTCACGCATTGCACCCGCGCGGAAAACTCGCCCGTGTGAAAGGGGCCTTAGTGTCTTAGTGAACTCTTGCAATACGTGAGTTGAAATCTGGATTCACATGATAGTTTACTTATTAGAAATAAAAAAAAGGGTTTAGTCTGATAGCCCTGAATTTTATAAAAGTGGCGGAGGAGACAAATGATGAGAGGATGGTAAAGAAAGTGTGGAGCAAAAAGGAGTGTTGAGCGACAGGGAAGAGGTGCCAATTAACTGTTTTCCTTTAAAAGAAAACTGGGGCTCTGGTGCCACCAGTTAAAGGGCTCATGGATGCATTTTACAGGACTAAAAGGGTCCGTGCCTTTTGTTTTTTGCATTACAGGGAGGCTACTGCTTGGTTATAATAAAGACTTCAGTGTAATATAGTTGTATATTACAAAATTGCTTAATGTCCCATTCTTTAAACAAGTAAAATATTTTTAAAAACAGTAGAGAGTATATGGCTAAAAACTGGCCCGTTTACACCTGCATACACTTCAGAAAATGACAACAGTGTGGAACTGAATAGTTATGCTGGCAGCTCACAGAGCAGATCTTCAGCTCAGCCAAAGCTGTGCGCAGAAGAATCTGTGTCCAGCTTGGCCAGATGCGTGATCTTACAACATTTTTTACCCTCTGTAACAAAGTAAGCCATTTGCATTGAATACCTTTAAGCAGCACAGACCACAGGTATGCACACACCAAACCACCAGTAAAAGATTGTATTTAGAACTAATGTACTTGCGAGGCAGGAGATATTCTATTTCTTTCTGTTGAAATGAGCTTGTTGAGGTAGTTTATAGAAGTTTTCTGACATGCTAAGGGAGTAAAAAATGAGCAGATCATAGACTGTAAAACTAGAACTGGATGTACTGTATTCTTGGCACTGGCTTTTGTTTGTCATCACGGAGGCTATTCCTCTTACATACTGCTCACTCTCTTCCAAATATTTCTTTTATGCTTTCATTTGTAGTGTTATATGTTGTGTCAGTACTTTGAAGAGCGAATTCTAACTTGTGTGCAATGGTAATACAGAGTTCATTTATGTTACACTAATACCGTTACACTAATACTATTACTGACTTCACATTTATGACTTTTCACTATAGTGATGCCACAGAAAATTTGTGGTGAGACTACATTGGAATGATAATTTCCTCATAATGTAAGTTTTCCACATGCATTATACGCTACAACATAATGATAACCAGATGCATAACCTGTGAAGAGCCAACCCCATAGCAATATCAATATAGGACTTTGCTGGCACCAGCTCTTTTTCACTCACATAACAGCTCAATCTCATTCTTCTATTAGTGCTTTCTGGTGGCTGCTCATTCATATAAGGACACTAAACACCCTATCAGAGATTATCATTTTTAGGAGCTGTTAATGTGCTAAGCCTGTATTACACCTGCCAATTTTTCAACAAATGATCGCTATTGTTAGCAATCTTCTTGCAGTGTAATACTGCCATGGATTGCCCGATGAACGAGCAAATGCTCATTCATCTGGCAATCCAAATGTTTTGACATTTAAAAAATCATCATTTGTAGGCGGCAGATTGTGGTCCAGGGGTGCACCACCAATGAGACCAATGAGGCCAAATGAGGCAGTCACCTCAGGCAGCACCAGGTAGGCGCAAGAGGGGTGCAGCTGAAGGGCCATGGGCTGAAGAGAAGGGTTTTGGTTGAAATTGGCATTGGGGAGGGAGGGGCACCATTTCAGTTTTCACCTCAGGTAGCAGAAAAGCTAGGTACACCCTTGGTGGTGTCTAATAACGATCTGTCATCGGCAAACTATACACTATGCAGCATGGAAATGAGCGATGGCATTAACAAGCAGGCGATTACCGGAAGGGAATCCTTCCCTCTGACAATTTTCTGCTACGTGGGCCTTTACTTGGAGTCAATAGTTTATCAGTTCTAAAGACAGAGGTATTGACACACCTCTGGGTACGACCACATGGTGCGGTTGTGATGCTGCTGCCCTGCTGTCAAGTACTCCACGGCTATATGAGTGGCAGTGGGCTCCAATTAACTTTTAGTCGGTCTGCATTGTTAATGGCCATGAAGCATGCACAGCCAGGGCCAGACCGACACAGAGGCTGGGGAGGCTCCAGCCTCAGGGCACTCCAGCCTCAGGGCGCAGGCAGGGGCCGGCCAGAGGGAGAGGGACTCACAGGGGGGAACCGCTCAGCGCTCCCTCCTGTCATTACCTGTTTGTAGCGTGACCGAGCTCTGTCCGGTCCGCAGGTACAGAGAGCATCAGTCTCCTGTACCCGTCCGGACTGACATGAAGTGCGCACACAGTTTTCACTTCAAGTCAGTCGGCTCGGCACAGGAGACAAAAGCTCCTCCTCCTGTACCCGTGGAGGCGCAGACCATGCAGAGCAAGGCCACGCTACAGCAGAGGTAGGAGCAGAGGAGGGGGAGAAGAAGGAGCATGACAACATGGGGGGCAGAAAGCATGACAACATGGGGGGAGAAGAAAGAGCATGACAACATGGGGGGGGAGAAGAAAGAGCATGACAACATGGAGGGGAGAAGAAAGAGCATGACAACATGGGGGGGGCAGAAAGAGCATGACAACATGGGGGGGCAGAAAACATGACAACATGGGGGGAGAAGAAAGAACATGACAACATGGGGGGGGCAGAAAGAGCATGACAACATGGGGGGGCAGAAAGAGCATGACAACATGGGGGGGCAAAAAGAGCATGAAAACCTGGGGGGGGCAGAAAGAGCATGACAACATGGGGGGGTATAAAGAGCATGACAAGAGGGGGGAGAATGACAAGAGGGGGAGAGCATGACAAATTACTATGTGGGGGCACTGCTGTGTGGTTGAGGGTGGTGTGGGGGACATTACTGTGTGGGGGGCATGTGGCGGACATTACTGTGTGGGGGGCAGTGTGGCGGACATTACTGTTTGGCGGGCAGTGTGGCGGACATTACTGTGTGGGGGACACTACAGTGTGGGGTGGCATTATACAAAAGCTCTGCAGATGCAACTCCCATGTATTGGGTCACCACAATTTGGGTGGTCATTCACTAAATGAACCCTGTTATGGGGAGAATCTGTGGAAAACAGGGTTAATTTACTAAATGACCACCAATAAAAGAGGTGGGGGTAACATATGCTATTTCATAATGACAGCAGGGCCCGTGCAGTGACTGTATTCTGCTACATTTCTTGCTCCGATGCTCCCCAGTGCCCTAGGCTACATTTTAGCCCCATTGCCCTATGCTGCAGCAGATTTAGGTGACTGGCTGATCAGCAGCACCATTACAAAGGGCAGTTATCAGAAGTGAGTGATTGGTGATGTAAGGCTTGTTACTACAGTACTACTTACAGTACTACTTACAGCAACAGCACATGTCCGAGACTCCCATATTCTCATGTCACCAGCATCTATGTTCACTCCATTGCTGGGGGCAAATAGGTTAACTCTTACATACAGCATTCGGGAGCACAATACATTTACTGTAAACAGAAAAAAGTATCCTGTCAACCATCATCTAGAGGCAGGGGAGGGCGGGGATGTCGAGCAGTATTGGACTCATCTAAAAATATTAACTGCCATCAGAGCAGTGACAGACAGCTGAAATCAGTGGGACTGTCACTACACTATGCTGCCCTCAGTGAGTCAGAGTCAAAAGCCACAATAAACAGAACGTCAGCCACCTTGCTCTATAACGCTGTAGTAGACTGGTAGATAGTCTGCCAGATGATTGCTACTGAGCATTTGTAGTAACCCTCGTCAGCGATAATCTTGCAGTGCAATACTGCCTCCAGTTACCCAGGCAATCATTGAGCAATCCCAATCTTTCAATAGGTTTAAAAATCATCCTTGTGGTTTCTAATCAGCTGCTGCCAAACAATGATTTGGTATAGGGAAGAGATATGGCATAACGATCATATCCCCCTATACTGTGGAGGAGATCGCTGTATGTAATATCAGCTGTCTCCTCCTCCGACGAGAAGGCAATTGCCGGGATGAAACACTTCCCTGCCGACAATCACTTGCATAATCGCCCTGTCTAATACAGCCTTAACTTTCCAGTGTGGCTGAGTTGCTTTGGTTCCCAAAAGCATCCACTTTGCAGTAATTCCACTCAAGGTTGATTGAAGAAGTTCATGAACTAACTTGTTGCCAAAGTGGCATCCTATTACAGTACCATGCTAGCAGTGGCGTACATAGAGAAGTAAGGGCCTCATAGCAAGGATCAAGCCAGGCCCCCCACACAGGACAGAAGGGTTTCTGCCTAAACCCCTTTCAATAACCTTTGGGCCATTTTTCCACTGCCTCATTTGCTAAAAGTTGTTCCTTTAGAGCAGGGATGGGGACCCTCCGGCCACAGAATGAGGGCTGATCTGAGGCTGGGAGGGGTCTGATCTGAGACTGGAGGTCTAATAGGGGTCTGATCTGAGGCTGGGGGGCCAATTAGGAGTCTGATCTGAGGCTCGAGGGTTTGATCTGAGGCTGGGGGTCTGATCTGAGGATGGGGGATCTGATAAAGATCTTATCTGAGGATGAAGAGGGTCTGATGGGGGCTGATCTAAGGTTGGGGAGGGTCTGATGAGGGTATGGTCTGAGGCTGATGTAGGCTGGGGAGTCTGATAGGAGGCTGATTTGAGGCTGATGGAGGTGGAGGGCAGATCTGAGGCTGTGAAAGGGAAAAAGGGAGGGACAGTTGGGAAGAAAGAGGCAGGGACAATGGCAGGTAGAGTGAAAGCTGGTTGAACCCCTCTCTGAACCCCTCTGGGTTTAGCGTGGCTGCCATTAATGCTTATGAAGAAATAAATATATAACATTCTCAACTTAAAAATTAGACTTCTATATGTGGTCAAAATGGTGCCTGTACTATTTGTAATATATAATGCAGGTGCCGTTTTGTGCTGCAAAAATACAGCTCTCTAGAATTTTTTTACTTGAAGCGCAATTTCTGTAACTTACCCCTAAGTCACTTATATGTTTGACCAAATATAGCAGTCAAGTTGAGAATTTTGTATGGCCCCTGAACGATTTAGCAAATATCCAAATGGCCCTCAGCAGCAAAAAAGGTTCCCCACCCCTGCTTTAGAGGGTATAGTCCTAATTAAGTTTTCACCTCCAGTAGAAGAGGAGATAATCCCAACTAAGACTGGGGCCCCCTCTTGCCCTGGGCCCGATAGCAGTCGCATGGTCTGCCGCTATGGTAGTTACTCCCTTGCATGCTAGAATTTGGTGAGCTCTTTAGAAGACCTGTTCTTTCACAAATGCTTGTACAGGCAGGCTGCATGGCTAAGTACTTGGTATTATACACCTCTGGCAATGGGACTGAATGAAACACCATAATTCAAGGATGAAGAGGTGTATCCCGATAGTTTTTCCATATAGTGTATATTTCTTTTTTGTGTCATGTGTCCTTAAAAAAAATAGAAACTTACATATACATTTTACGATCTGTGATATATTCCCTTTAAAAATAATTCCATCATAAGCCGTATAATTGGGTGCTTACAATTATTTGTCAAATATTAAAGAGAAAAATATTAACATTTATGACTGTTGGATATTAATAATTTTTTAATAGTTCAATACATTTTAGACCAAAGGAATATATTTGTATCAATCAGATTGTTGTGTCACTCTAGACTCATTGATTATCTGTCCAAGTAATTATCAGTTGTACTGCCTGACGAATGTGATCTCATAGCCATCTAAAAACTCCAGTGTAGGTCAATTCTTCTACATATTTTAAAGTGAATTGTGACATCCAGTATATTAAATATAACACAACCATGAACATGATAAAAAGTGATTTCCTTAATTGCTACTGAAAATATGTACAAACATCCTGCGCTACTGCTCCTCCTAGTGGCTAATGAAGCATTCACACATGTCAGAAGCATATACACATCATTATTATTATTCTTTATTTTAAAGGACCATTAATTCCAGGGCGCTGTACATCCAGCTGGGGTTGCACAGAAATAAAAAACACAGTAAACAAGAAACTATTAACAGACTGGTACAGATGGGTAGAGGACCCTGCCCACAAGAGCTTACAATCTATATTTATTTATCAAAAATGGGAAACAGAAAATTATTAAAACTGGGAATATTTAGGAAAATGTTCGTATTTTTGTTATGCAAAAAATATAGATAATATTGAGGAGTGTCTATTTTATAATCTCACACTGTCATGTCTGATCATTGGAAATTGTAAGTGCAGTTTAGATCACATTTACCCCTTGCATCACTGTTCTATCTCTCCATTTATTGCATATTTTAAAAAAAATTAAAGCATGCTTGTAATGATGTAATCACCCGATCAAAAGAAGACTTTCACTTGTAATAAGCTCTCATCTGCCATTCTGCTATACACATTTAATAGTTAGAAGATTAATATGTGTGCGGGCAGCCCATGTCTCATCTTGCATCAGTAAAACATTGGTCAGGCATGTTGGATTTGAAGCCATCCAATGCTCGGTTTTCCCAGTAGTTACAAGGTCACTAGAGATTTCGGGCAGCTACTTTTCATCCCTGCCAATTCATAAATAGTAATCCCGTCTAGTTAAACGATGTTATTTCCCCCACCCTTGTGTTGCTGCTCAATTAGGCAAATTTGATATTCAGAACTCTGAGAAAGCCAGGTGACAATCCTATATAAGGAGTAATGGTGATCATATGTGTTGTCAGTCAGCTAAGACTTCTTAGCGATTGGGTGCAAGACAACAGCTCTAGAACTTTTTCTACTGGAGATATTTTCATTTTAGTGTGACAGTCTTTAACCCCTTATGGACCATGCCAGTTTTTGCAAATCTGACCGGTGTCACTTTTACTTATCCAAACCATTCTGAAATACTTTTCTCTTCACATATTGTACTTCATGAAAGGGGTAAATTTGAGTCAAAATATTTCATTTTTATTTATAAAAAAAATACCAAATTTGCAAAAATAAATTAAAAAATTTGCAATTTTAAAAATTTCTATTTCTCTGCTTTTAAAACAGATAGTGATACCTCCTAAAATAGTTATTACTTTCCATTTCCCATATGTCTACTTCATATTTGGATCATTTTGTAAATGACATTTTCTTTTTTTGGGACGTTAGAAGTTCAAAAGCAAATCTTGCTTTGAAATCTGAAAATTTCCAAAACCCACTTTTTAAGGACCAGTTCAGGTCTGAAATCATTTTGTGAGGCTTATATAATAGAAACCACCCATAAATGACCCCCTTTTAGAAACTACACCCTCAAGGTATTTAAAACTGATATTATAAACTTTGGTAACAATTTAGGTGTTCCACAAAAATTAAGGAAAATTAAGGAAAATGTAGATAAAATGTCAGAATTTCACTTTTTTGGCAGATTTTTAATTTTAATCCATTTTTTTTTCTGCCAACAAAGCAAGGGTTAACAGCCAAACAAAACTCAATATTTATTACCCTGATTCTGTAGTTTACAGAAACACCCCATATGTGGTCGGAAACTGCTGTACGGGCAGACGGCAGGACGCAGAAGGAAAGGAACGCCATATGGTTTTTGGAGGGCGGATTTCACCGGGATAATTTTAAGTTGCCATGTCACATTTAAAGACCCCCTGATACACCCCATTTTGGAAAATCTACCCCTCAAGGTATTCAAAACTAATATTACAAACTTTGGTAACCCTATAGGTGTTCCACAAAAATTAAAGGAAAATGTAGATGAAATTTCAGAATTTCACTTGTTTGGCAGATTTTCCATTTTAGGCATTGCACCTGCACTGAATCCGGACCCATTCATTTCTATGGGGCTATGCACATGAGCGGTGATTTTCACGCATCACTTTTGCGTTGCGTGAAAATCGCAGCATGTTCTATATTCTGTGTTTTTCAACAATGCAGGCCCCATAGAAGTGAACGGGGCTGTGGGAAAATCGCAAGCATCTGCAAGCAAGTGCGGATGCGGTGCAATTTTCCCACATGGTTACTATGAGACGATCGGGATGGGGACCCGATCTTTATTATTTTCCCTGATAACATGGTTATCAGGGAAAATAATAGCATTCTAAATACAGAATGCAAAGTAAAATGGGTGATTGAGGGTTAAAAATAAAAAAATAACTCCCCCCCTCCAATTGAGCACGTAGCTGCCAGTCTCATGTTTTGTCTTCAGCTGGGGGCTAAAGGACCTTCTGTGAAGTCACTGGGTCACATGGTCCAATCACATGCTCCGATTTTTTTTTTGGGTGACTTAGGGGCTCATCTTTTTTAGGTATGAGATGATGGTTTGATTTGTACTATTTTAGGGTGCATATGACTTTTTGATTGCTTGGTATTACACTTTTTGTGATGTAAGGTGACAAAAAATGGCTTTTTTAACACACTTTTTATTTTTTTTATGGTGTTCCCCTGAGGGGTTATATCATATGATATTTTTATAGAGCAGGTCGTTACGGACGTGGCAATACATAATATGTATACTTTTTTTTATTTATTTAAGTTTTGCACAATAATATCATTTTTGAAACAAAAAAAAAATCATGTTTTAGCGCAGGCATCCTCAAACTGCGGCCCTCCAGCTGTTGCAAAACTACAACTCCCAGCATGCCTGAACAGCCTACAGGTTATCAGCCTACAGCAGGGCATTGTGGGAGTTCTAGTTTTACAACAGCTGGAGGGCCGCATTTTGAGGATGCCTGTTTTAGCGTCTCCATAGTCTGAGAGCCATAGTTTTTTTAATTTTTTGGGCAATTGTCTTAGGTAGGGTCTCATTTTTTGTGGGATGAGATGACGGTTTGATTGGTATGATTTTGGGATGCGTATGACTTTTTGATCCCTTGGTATTACACTTTTTGTGATGTAAGGTGACAAAAAATGGCTTTTTTTTACACCGTTTTTATTTATTATTTTTTACGGTGTTCAACTGGGTTATATCGTGTGATAGTCTTATGGAGCAGGTTGTTATGGACGTGGCAATACCTATGTATCCTTTTTTATTTATTTAGGTTTTACACAATAATATCTTTTTTTAAACAAAAAAAAATCATGTTTTAGTGTCTCCATATTCTGGGGGGGTGGGGGCAGCTGTCTTATGTAGGGGCTCATCTTTTTTTCGGTATGAGATGACGGTTCGATTGGTACTATTTTAGGGTGCATATGACTTTTTGATCGCTTGGTATTACACTTTATGTGATGTAAGGTAACAAAAAAATTGCTTTTTTGACACACTTTTGATTTCTTTTTTATGGTGTTTATTTAAGTTTTACACAATAGCAGCATTTTTATGTCATGTTTTTTGTCTCCATATTCTGAGAGCCAATTTTTTTTTTTTTTTTTTTTTTGGGCAATTGTCTTAGGTAGGGTTTCATTTTTGCGGGATGAGATGACAGTTTGATTGGCACTATTTTGGTGTGCATATGACTTTTTGATCACTTGCTATTACACTTTTTGTGATGTAAGGTGACAAAAATGGCTTTTTTGCCACTCACTTCAGTTTACAATCTATTGCTTGGCAACTTAAAGAGACAAAGAAAAAAAAACTGTAAAAATTTTGGCTCATTAGTGTCAATCAATTGTATAATTGAAGAACTGTCTCATCAGTTAATGTTGCTCAACACTATGGTATCCACTGACACAAAGATGTGAACAGGTAGCACACAAGCTAATGGTGGATTTAGGCATGCCGATAATCTGGCAGACGAGCTGTACTCCCCCACTGAGTGACCAGCAAATTGTCGGGATTGAACGCTTCCTTCCGATAATCGGCTGCACCTCAGCACGTACGTGTAAATCCACCTTAAATATACCTTAGTCATACAGTATAGCCAACCCCACAATGCAAGCAATTATCTGGAATCACCAACAGAAACTCTGTTATCTGATTACCACTATCAAGTGTTTACTTCAATTGTTGTCATTGCTTCTTTATGGGACAGTAAATAGCATCAGATAGACATGCTAATAAGCATCTAGGTTGGTGATTACATGCAACTCGGGAGATTAAAACAAGGAAAAAGATGTTGATTAATCTGTCAAGGAACTCCCTTCTGTTTCAACGAAAATGTGTTCACTTCGTTATTTGTAAGACATTTTGCCAGTTTCCTGGTGAAGCAAAGAATACATGGCAGTAATGCACTACTGTGTGAACATGACTAGCTAGAGACACACACGGCTTATTCCTCTGAGAGGAGCATTCAGGCAGAAAATCCAGGCATCATGGATACAAATCTTTACAAATTTGGTTATTAGATGACATAATTATGATACATTTGTACAATTGTATAAAAGGCCCATACAAAATATACTGTAAACAGTGGAGGTTTCCTCAAAAGACAAGAAAGCAGTTGTGAGGGAGCTTCCTTACTTTAAAGCTGGCCATAAACTTGAGATAAACTCAGAGGATCTTATGTGTATGGGAGGTTTCTCAGCAGTTCCCTGCTTTGTTCCTGTAGGAGATAAGTCAATACCAAGGGTGCCCGGCAGCTGATTCCACTCTCCCTTTTAATAACATATATACTTAAAGAGGTTGTGTCTCCTGGGTCTGATCCCCCTAAACCTTTCCAATCAGCTGTTTTAGAGTAACTCCAATGCAGGAGTTCCACAGCTCTGCCCACTGTGTAGAAAACAGAGCTGGTTACTGCAGAGCTGCTCCCATTCAAATGCTAATTGGGGGGAAGGGGTGGGGGGTGGACCTGCTGATCAGATATTGATGGCCTATTCTGAGATAAGGTCACCAATAGTAAAGGCGTACACAACCTCCTTAGGCTAGTATGCATGTTTTTAAGAGAACCTGAGAGAGCGTTAAACACCGACTCTGTAATCTATTTGGCCAGCTTAAGGCCTCATATACACGGCTGTATTATAGGTGTGTGTAGAACCATGATATGAAGCACAGAGAACTCAATAGGACCACACTGTAATTGTGTATCTCAAATGCACACAGTAGCTTTTATCTTCCAGACTCCCTATAAATCTCTTAGAAATGTATTCCTTTGCATGCATTTATTATGGGGCTTCCTGGTGGCATCGCTTACTGAAACAAGGGTCTGTGAGAATTTTGTATATTCATTGCCCAAGTAGGGAAATCTATCCCAAAAGGGTTTTGGAAAACGCTGCGTTCCTTTACCCACTGGTTTCTGGTCCAGTTTTGGCAGTAAATATACTACTCTAATACAGAGCAATGACATAAATAAAAACTAACATATATATATATATATATATATATATATACAAATGTTGAAGATAACATAAATAGAATTTTCCGTAACATTATAAAAAAAGAGTCTATCAAGCCAAGGGAATCTTCCAATACTACCAAGCCTTCAGGGCTGAGGGGAGTATGGAGTTTCTTGGTCTTTGCCCTACAATGCTACCATTTCACTACAGACCTCGAATGACATAAATCTCCCCAGCAGATGACAATAACTGACAGTATACAGGCTGTTGTAAATGATACCTGTTCTTTACAAAGCAAAGCATGTGGATCTGAAATTTAGTTTGAGCCTGCAATTAATAGTGTAGGTATGGCAGTAGCATGTGCACTACAGTCATATCATAAACCTATACACACTGTGTCCACATTATGGAGTCTCCGTGACTCACTGAATTCTGCCTTAGAAGCAATGTGTGAGAAAAAACATTTTTATGCCTCTGTGTCACAGGGAGGAATACTATGAGTCCATGAAATTCCATGAACCCAGTATTCGGCACTGATCACATATACAGCCATGTATGGTTCTCATAATTCTCATACTTCTCAAAAGCACCAGGAGTAATTATGAATACTGTATCATTAGTGCCAGGATTCTTTATAATTTCGTTTTGTGGCAGTCTAAAAAACATTTTGGTTTTACAAAGATTACTTAACTTCCCTGCATGAACCAATTTAAATTTGACATGAAAGCAAAATAATTTATCATCATAGTTGTAGAAATATAAACATTTTTAAAATGTGCACCCAAAGTTTCTGAAATGCATCCTGAATATGGTAAAAACCGTATAAACCTAGGAAACCTTCAAATAGTTCTGTAGTTTAGAAAACCTATTTTTAAACACTGTAAGGCCACCTGCATACGGGTGCTGGTGAACGCATATAAGATCCATACAAATTTCCGTGCAGATTTATGAGTTTCTGCAGTATTTACACACCAAAATCTGCAGTTTCTAAATGCGGTTTTAGGTGCGGATTAGATGCGGCTTCGCAACAGATCTCACCTTTCCATTGAAAAGGGTGAAATCCGCAAGGCAGGTCAATTTCTGCACTGAAAAAAATCTGCACAGTGTACGTGAGATTCGCGTAATCTCATACGCTTTTCCGATACTGTAATATGCTGCGGTTTTCTGAACAGGAATGCACGTGGAACAACCGCATATTTTCTGCAACGTGTGCAGGGGGCCTTAGGGTGCTGCCATACTATAGTTTTTTTTGCCTATAAAAAATGCTATTAAATTCATAATTCATTTTTTACGAACTTTTTGGGGGATTTTATTTTTGGCACACAAGTTTTCATAGTTTTTTTTAGATATGTATTCTTCCTACAGAAGAGTTAAGAGACTTTACAAATAAAGTCTGTTTCATGCATTACTTGAACAGTCCATTGATTTCTAGAAGCAGCATGTAATGCTTCATCGCCCGTGTAGTGGAGCTGCAGACGATTTGAAGACTTGCTTCTGGGTCTCCCTGCTAGACAAAGCTGGTCTCTCAGGGGAGGGGGGGGGCAGCCTGCACATGTTGCGGAATACATGCGGTTTTTCCGTGCCAATTCCTGTGTGGAAAAAAAACACAGTCTAGTACAGTACCAGCAAAGTGTATGAGATTACCAAAATCTCATTTGCAGATTTTTTTCCGTGCAGAAATTGACCTTCCGCACGGATTTCAAATTAAATAGCATGTCAATTATGTTTGTGACTTTAGCTGCAGATTTCACAGGAGGTCCCTTCTTTCGTTTTGTGTACCCTCAACTGAATGGGATAAAAGGGATTGATCCTAGGGAGTAAGAAATCATTTGCACATATTCCATTTTGTCTAGGTTATTGGATAATTGTGCATTTGATACTGCGTTTATGGTTTTCTACTTACTGCAGATGAACTGATTAATGTGGTTCTATATAAGAGGAATTTAGGCCTTGTGCTGGTAGGGACTTATGTGGGAGTATTCTCTGTACACTACTGCATGACGCTTTATAAAGCCAATAAAATATACTGTACCCATACATATAATCACATGGTATTCCAAAGGTTTCTACTGTAAGGGTTAACATTAGCCTCTCACAACTCTCTGCTTCAGTACAACCTGTCCTTACAGTTTCTAATTAACCTGATTGGATAGCTGAAAGCCAAGACACATCCAACAAGCTAGGGTAAGGTGCACTCATTTGTAAATCAGCTTGTTAGTCGGCCCTGACAACTCTCAGTAAATCTAAGTTCCTGCATTACTTGTTTGCAGTGAAGTGCTAAAAAACCAATCTCCACTTTGTTCATATTAGGGAATTACTCAAAATCACCCAAAGACACTTGTCCATACACCCAACAAGTACAGTGTTCTAGGATGCAGGAGCAAACAAGACATTTATGAGACTACTTCTCTATGTGAAGCAGAAAATATTCAAATGGCAACAACCAAGCAGTTTTCTATGTTTAAAACACAATCAAAGGCCACTTTCAGCATTTTGCTCAGGATTGCACACCTTGAAAATGTCTTTAATGCTTGACTTTTACACTCCTCTATATATGACTGCTTTAAACAACCATGAACCAAGCCATGTGGACAGAAGTACATCTCTGTCCAGGGAATAGGCTTTTTTCTCCTAACACCAGCAGCTTTTTGTTGAGCTTATATTTTGAACTTCAGTTCTCCAAATGAATTTCTCTAGTGCCATAAACCTTTTTCCTTTTTGTTGCATTTTTCCCTTTCTTTCCCCTTTCCTCTCCTTTTAATCTGTCTCACCCTAAGGCAACAAGGAAGATATTGTGAGAAGTGACAGTATAATTATGAGTACTCCCTTCCTCCTTCCACCATTCAAATCTTGTCATTTGAACTGTGTATGCTCGTTACAAAATTAATTTTGCCTGCATTAAGAAAAAAAATAATGTGTGCCCTTAGGTAAAACTGCCACTGGATTCATGCTGGGTGATCACCACAGAAAGAAGCAGCAAAGGGGGTTTCATTTAAGGCAAGTCAAAGTGCTAGCTGCCCACCTGCATGTAGCCTAGTCTTTCTTTGTCTCTCAGTGTAGATCTAATGATTGAACTAATGAAGGCCTGTTATAGTCAATAATTACCCATCGGTTATTTAAATCAGATACCATTTACCATACAAACACTAGCCCACAGCTACAGAACAGATTTCCCTCTCTGTCTCTCTTTGGCATTTTTCCCTGCTAACTCTTTCTTTCCCTTGCTCTTTTTTTTTTTTTATCTACAAGGGCGATTGAAACTTTATAGTGCATGATTCATAGAGAGGAGCAGCACTGGGAGCTCTGGTGCATATTACATTAATCAGTGTCAGGCCACTAAAACAGAGATATGAATATGAATTCTCCATATTGCAGAGGATATAAATGTTCTGGCGAATAATTGATCGCTGCTTACCAAAAAGCAGGAAAAAATAAGGAGAAAACTAGAAGTAAAATTAATAGGATAATGGAAATAGGATTCCAATAAATGGCAAAACAGACATGCACTTTGCATTGCTAATATCTATTTTTTTGCATTGCTAATATATTATATTATTTTTTTTGTATCTATTTTATATTTATTTTCTTTTACATAATGCTAGTTCAAGTTAAAATATATCGCTGAACACGAGTCATGTATATTTAATTAATGGTCTTTATTTATAAATGAACTATATTTATGTGATCTAGATAAATCTTTTTTCATTTCATCTTTATTTTATCATTGTCTCAAACTGTTGCTGACGCCTGGAGCATTCACAGTTACAAAGTAATTGTATATACCAGTCCGATGTTATATTAAATGCAGCTAATAATGATTCTAGTGTATAATGTTAATACTTGGAGGCTCTGAGAATTAAGCAGTATGTGATTACTAACTAGTGAATTGCGTTGAGATCCATTTCCATGGTAAAATAATGCAATAATAAATTAGAACAACAAGTAATACCAGATAGTAATAGTATAATTAATAATAATACCTATAATAAAATAATACACTCCGAATGTAGTGTGTATAATTATTTCATGCTATAGTTGAAGAAATCTCAATGCAGTGTGTAAAATAATTATTAATGTATTTCATCTTGTGTAGGTGTGCATTGTGGAATATCTGTTACTTACTATAGTGTATATCGAAAGATAAATATACCTAGGTATATAAAACACAATTATACCTAGGTATATAGTAGAAATGTAATTTTGGTGTTTGCGAGCTCCAGTCCACATAGCAATGTGTGGAATTTCACAGAGTTTGCTGTTAGACTATTCTTTCGATGAGAGCACTTACATGGGATGGGGCAGTAAATGCTGCTGCTTTGTATACAAACAAGAATTAGCAATTCAAAGTGCAAGAAAGAGCAGGCTGATTGTGGAAAGTGGGGAGAAATGCACTTACTACGCCCTTTCTGGCCGCAATTTGTTACTTTGTAATTAACCCGTTCTCAGAACAAATATCAGTAATGACGTCCTGCTTATTTCACACCATCAAATGGCCATTTTATACCCCAGAGGACGATGTCACCGACATCTGTTCATCATGACAGTGCCCTGCGACAATGCATCACAGCACCACCGACACAGAAGTAACTTAACAGGTCTCCACAATAAACTAGGAAGCATGCTAGCAAAAATTATCTGTGGTACACAAAGCCCTACAACATAATGCTCCCATGTTAAATAATACATCGATAATTACAGATTATAATCCAGATATTATAGCTGTAATGGTGAACTTAATCTGAATGCCGTCTCTCAATTTATACCCGCCAGACAGCATTGTACTGTAATTACAAAATCCATTCAAAACGGTAAATGCACTCTGTGCCCTATAGAGGGAGCTATTGTACTGCAGAATAATGCCTTAGAAGTATGTGCTCCCAATCTGCCACGCTGACGATACCACCTAAAAATACTATAATATATATATATATATATATATATATATATATATATATATATATATATATATATATATATATATATATATGTATATTAATGTACCAAATATTAATACACATTCAATCACATAAAATCTGACTAGCAGCAAATTCGTATGCATTGAATATAATCTGAAAATCGTTACAGATAATATCTAAGGAGAAGCTGGCATTATAAATATCCCCATTCATTTTACTAATAAACAGATAAGAAATGGGGCTGCCACTTTGTTCCTGAATTTCTGAATAAAGCTAAATCTGTGCAGGCTCGGTCTATCCGTCCGGCAATGTCCATTAAAGAGACAGTGATGCATTTGAAGATTTATAGAGACAATTCTAGTGATGAAGAGACTTTTTTTGGCCGGGTTTATTATCACTTGATGGGCCTTTTATTAATATTTTATTTAGCCCGATCCCCTCCCCCATTTTAGCTTCCGACAAGTGCTTGTTTTGGGCTGTAGCACTGTTTGGATAGGGCGTCCCCACATTATTTCTTAATGACTTCCACAGCTGCCTCCTTCCATTTTCTCCTATGCACAACCATCTGGCGTCTTATTAGCACCTCAATGCTCGTTTAGTGTTCTCAATTAGAAATAAAAAAAACCTCAGGAAACCCTGAAAATCTTACAGATTTCTAGCAGCTTGTCTGTGAGAGATGAATGCCGGCTCACTACCCTGCTCTGCACTCTGCACTCCCATTAACCAGAGGGGTTGGATCATCATCACTTGCAATTACAGCTCTTACCATTTAATGACAGCAACAAAAATAAAAACTCAACTGGAGTTAACTCGGGCTATAAAATCAAGTGGCTCTAGGTGTTAAGTGCCCTCTCCACTGGGATTAGCTCAACAATTGTCATCACAATCCCTTATTTAAAATCTATAAAACTAAATTGGAATCAATAACTGAAAGACCATAGTAGGAAAACAATTAAAAACGAAAATAAAAAAACAAACGATGAAAAACGGGAAAACCAGTTGAGGTTTGAATAATCAGGAATTTCTCCAAGTGAGCAGATTGTGGTAACTGCTGCATAAGAGTAATCACCATACACTAAAGCGTGACAAATTGTTTCAACCGATCCCTTTCACTTCATAATGACTGACATTAAAATGGAAATAGCTTAAATCAAGCGTTGGGGCAGAGGAGAGAACTGCACTCAAGCCCTTAAATACTGCTACCCTGGGGTCTTCTAGCGGGAAGGAGCAGAAGAAGAACATGGCTTTCATAGAATTTCATATAGTTTATTAGACAAAAATATATGATTTAGACAAGTTTTGTTGACGCGCTATTTACATTCTCAATCACTTTATGTACAGAAAAAAAGCACAGAGACATGTGAACAAGTTACCAAAAAACGAATAATCCAGGAAGGATGAGTGGGATCAGGAATGGGGCACTGGAATGGATCCACCTACTGAACAGTTTGTTTTTTTCTTTATTCGCTTCTTTTCATTGAAAATTTTTGGTGGGCTCATATCACCACCTTATTGCAAAATGAGAGTCCTTATTCATAGATGATACCCATAAAGTCCAGGTGTAACCACTGCTCAGGCAGAAGGCAGTGCGGTTAATATGCGAGGTGTCCCTTCTTGCTGTGACAAAGTGCTGCAAACAAGAAAGTGCACACATTACAGTACCAATGCCAGATAAGTACTACAGTAATAACCAGAAGACAGAAGAGGCTGAAAAACATGTGGATATGAGGCTACTATTTAGAATTCATTCACCATATCAGAATATTAATTAATTAATACATTCAGGTCAATACATGTAAAATTATTTTATATTACATAATACATTTTATTATATTATGTCAAATTATTACTATTATTAGTAGTAGTAGTTGTAGTAATAGTAGTATTGCTATATTTAATAGTAAAATATGTACAAATAAAAAAATAAGATACAATTAAAAAGGATGATATTTTTATATTTTAAATAGACATTTCTAGCTAAATCTGTCCTCAACTTACTTTTCACGAACAGCCTGGAAGGAGGATTTTAACTGTGGAGGAGAGTCGGTTCTTGGAACATTTTCTCTGTCTGTAGGAAATAGAATGATGCTAAAATAAGTCTTAATAATTAATACTAAAAGTAAAAAATGGGGGGGGGCATAAGTCATGTAAAGGAGGCTTCAGCTCTAGAAGAAGAGCAGAGAAGATAAATACCTATAGAGTTCTCTACACCTAATAGACACGAATGACAGGGATGAGTGGCTGCAGACCTGGGGTGAGGGATGATAGCATTACAATGTGTGGTCAGTCACCTGTGTGCTTGGGGCTGCTTCTCTCTGTGCTTTTGTCGCTGCTGATGGTCCCCAGGTTGGCTGTTAAGAGCGGTGCTTGCTGGTGGCCCTGGAGGTTGTGGTGGTTGTGTTGAGAGCCATGGTGGTGATTTACTCCTAACAGGGACCTCATATTAATTAAGGAACTCTGAGTAAGGAAAGCGCCATTTGTCCAGTTGTGAAACTTGCCAATCTGGCATGTGTAAAGTCCATGGCTGGGCAGGAAAGCTGGGTGCTGGATGGTGGTGGTAGGAGACGTGTGGTTCACTTGGGGGGATGATGGGGAAGACTTTAGGACACCGTCGGGGCTGGTGGCCGTTTCTGCTAGGGACCAGATTTTGGGTTTGTTATGAGGTGGCACTTGTAAAGTCCCCTGCCGGCCCGGGCTTACTATTCTGGTATTGCTGGACTCAGAGTTCTCCTTGGCAAGAGACAACGGGTCTTTGGGTTTAAGTCCATCAGGTCCTGCTAATATGACTTCACTGTCCTTTTTTAAACTTTCTTTCTCACTTTGCCTCAGTTGCACAGGCTTGTCCTCCTCATCTTCATTGCTTTGATCTTCGTCATTATCATCAATCTTATCAATATCTATGCTCTCCAGGTCGATCTCCTCGTCATCTTCGTTTTTCTCGTGGTCCCCCTCATTGTCACTCCCAAAGAGATTGCCGTCTTCTTTACTCCTGGCACCCCAGGTTACTTTGTTCTCTTTCTTGAGCCTCCTCCTGGCATTGGCAAACCACGTGGACACCTGAGTGAGGGTCATCTTGGTGATGATGGCCAGCATGATCTTCTCGCCCTTGGTGGGGTAGGGGTTTTTCCTGTGCTCGTTCAACCAGGCCTTCAGCGTGCTGGTACTTTCTCTGGTGGCATTCTTAGGCCGACCTGGATCTCCATACTGAAACTGCCCATAAGGGTAATAACCTGGGGCAGTATGGGCAGCAAAAGTGGCAGGGTGGACACCAGGGTTATCCTTCAGCTCATACTGTGACCCCTGAAACAGGTAAAAAGAGTCAGTTAGTTCAGTGATAGGTCCGAAGGGTTAATGACAGGTTGTGTGGTAATCAACCTATTAACCTTAGTCAAATAATAGAAGTAGTAATAATAATTATATTCTTATTGTTACTATTAGCTATAGAGCATCAGTTATATGACACTTACATATTCAGAATAGATGTAAATAATACTGCTGCTACCACTAATAATATTAATAATGCTACTACAAATACTATTACTACTACTAATAATAAAACGACTACAACTAGTAGTACTACTACTACTAATACTACTAATAATAAAACTACTACAACTAGTACTACTACTACTAATACTACTACTAATAAAACTACTACAACTAGTACTACTACTACTACTACTACTACTACTACTACTACAACTAATAATATTATTATTATTATTATTATTATTAATAATAATAATAATAATAAAACTACTACAACTAATACTACTTCTAATAATAAAACTACTACAACCACTGTTAATATTACTAATAATAAAACTACTACAACTAATAATAATAATAATAATAAAAAATCGACAACAATTAATAATAATAATAATAATAATAATAATAATAATAATAATAATAATAAAACTACTACAACTACTAATGATAAAACAATACTAATACTAATACAACAACTACTTCTAAAACAATAATAATGCTACTACTAAAACAAGAACAATAATAATAACAACGATAATAATAATGCTACAGGAGTTAATAATAATTATAATAATGCTACTACAAGTACTAATTATTATTATTTCAAAGTAATTTTTAAGTCAAAGCAACAAACCCCTCAAATTTCACTTGCCTTTCAAAAATTCTAAAGTGATTGTGCTAATTCCGATTTTTTACCAATATCTCGAGTCCGAGGCTGTCCACAGGTGTTTACAGTGAGCAGTCGAGAAGTGCCCCGTGTAAGGTGCCAGTTTGCCCTGGCGTAAGCTTTCATCTAGGACTCAGTAAATACACCTTGTTTGCCCGCTTCCCAAAGTGGCTATTTATCTTTCGCCCTGCGCCATGGCACCAGGCCTGGCCACTAACATTACCCGCCGCTCGGGGCCCACACTTCTAGGGTCCAGGACAGCACTTGGACCTCACACATCACCACGTTTTGATGCAGGTTTTGATGGAAAAATAAAGCACATTTTCCTCTATAATTCCCTGCTTTTTTTTCTATCCACTTTGGCTTCAAAACTGCATCAAACGGCAGGTGTGAATGTTGTAGTAATCGTCCACGTCCTTATCGTGCGTTTTCCCGACATTTAGACAAATGACGCCACGGCTCATTGACCTCCGATAGGGGAAGTCGGGGACTCATGAGGCGGCTGCTCTTTCCGCTAAGTGTGAACGAGCAGGGACAGAGGCACCAGATTTCTTTCTGCAGGGATTAGGTGACAATCGGGTGATAAATAATTCAGGCGGATTAGATTTATTCGGGCGGCATTCTGGGCAGCCGGGACAGTCACTTCTCCTGGACACTGTTCACACCAAGAGTTTTGCCTTCCGAGAAGCACACACTGCTTTTTCTAGGAGAGTTCCACTGGCGGTAAAGAGTTTGGGAAGTTTGTGGGAGTCAGGAAAGTTTCCGGAAGGCGCAGGGTCCCCCGGGAGACCCCCTGGTACACGGCACACACTACCACAGGACAGGGGCACGTCCACTTACCATCTGCGAGAAGAGGGTGAGGTCTGTGGTGTAGGGCAGGAAGGCGCTGTAGTTGGGGGCACTGTACGGGTACATGCCCAGCACCGAGGTGACTGCGGCGGTGGAGCTGCTCCCCAGCTCGCTTCCTGCGGGCCTCCCTGAGCCGGCGGCGGCGGCAGCGGCGGCCGCGGCGGCTGCGGCCAGGACCCCGGGCCGGTCCCCTCCATAGACGGCGGCCTGGCCGGCGCTCAGGTACTGGGGGTAGCCCAGCTGCGGGAAGGACATGGTATACAGTACTGTGTAGAGAGCTCCTGGGTGCACTGCTGGGTACAGATAGGGGAGAGGAGCCCGCTGCCGGCTCCCGAGTGCTCCGAAATCCCTCAGATGTGATCTGATCAACAATTGAGCTCCAACTGATGTGTCTGCCCCCGGGTCCTGGGCTGATCTTTCACATACAATTTGAAGTTGATGCTTTGATTGGCATCCGCTGGAGCTGCTGGCGCCTCCCCCTCCGGAGCATGTGGCCTGAGCATTGGCTGAGTGTGGTGTGTACTGCTCAGCCATGCCACATGACAACCTGTCTACACGACATTACAGCTGTCCGACACCGGGGCTGTGCTCCGCTCAATCTACTGCCGGTCCCGGTGCACAAAGCTGCCAGCGGGCCGGGCACTCACCGGCGGGGCGCTGCCCCCTGTACCGTGTCCCCGGAGATCACATCCGCTCACCCGCGGGGCGCTGCCCCCTGGAGAACGTGCCCCTGGAGCTCCTGGAGAGCGTGCCCTGTGCCCGGAGATCACATCCACTCACCCGCGGGGCGCTGCCCCCTGTACTGTGCCCCTGGAGCTCCTGGAGAGCGTGCCCTGTGCCCGGAGATCACACCCTACTGATTACTATGCCTACACAGGTGTCCCAAGGATTTAGGGGATTTGCACTTAATAGTGGATGATAATAGATGAACCTGCATCTTATCTATCGTGTATCAACAGCTTGTCTACCTACTTTATCTGCCCACTTACATGTACCTACCTCATCTCTTTACCTAACAATCTTGTTATGCCAGTCTCATCTCTCACATCTATCTATCTATCTATCTATCTATCTATCTATCTATCTATCTATCTATCTATCTATCTATCATCTATCTATTATCTATCTATCTATCTATCATCTATCTATTATCTATCTATCTATCTATCTATCTATCTATCTATCTATCATCTATCTATAATCTATCTATGCATCTATTATCTATCTATCTCATATCTAACTTTCTATCTATCTATCTATCTATCTATCTATCTATCTATCATCTATCTATCTATCTATCTATCTGTCTTTCTACCATCTATTACAGTATCTATCTATCTATCTATCTATCTGTCTTTCTACCATCTATTACAGTATCTAACTATCTATCTATTATCTATCTATCTACAGTATCTATTATCTATCTATCTATTATCTATCTATCTATCTACAGTATCTATTATCTATCTATCTATCTATCTATCTATCTATCTATCTATCTATCTATCTATCCATCTATCTACAGTATCTAACTATCTAACTATCTATTATCTATCGACAGTATCTATCTATTTATCTATTATCTATCTATCTATCTATCTATCTATCTATCTATCTATCATCTATCTATTATCTATCTACAGTATCTATCTGTCTATCTAATATCTATCTACAGAGTGGAAGAAAACTCTTTTTGTGGCTGCTTTCCCCTTGTAGTATTATTATATACAGGGATAATGTGTGCCCTTGTCTCTACAATGTCAGTTGTAAAGTGTACAAATCTGAATTGTGCGCTACACAAGCCTCAGTAACTTTACTACAGGCGCCTTACAGTCCCTGGATTACTAGGATCTGGTCCCCAAATAACAACTGTGCCGTGCAGGGTCCCAGGTAAGTACAGGTGGGATGAGCAGTCCTGTGATGTCATGGGACTCAGGGCTCTGATACAGATGTACACCTACCTAGCCATCTATATTCCGCCTGCACCCACCCCTGGATACAGATGTACACCTACCTAGCCATCTATATTCCGCCTGCACCCACCCCTGGATACAGATGTACACCTACCTAGCCATCTATATTCCGCCTGCACCCACCCCTGGATACAGATGTACACCTACCTAGCCATCTATATTCCGCCTGCACCCACCCCTGGATACAGATGTACACCTACCTACCCATCTATATTTCGCCTGCACCCACCCCTGGATACAGATGTACACCTACCTAGCCATCTATATTCCGCCTGCACCCACCCCTGGATACAGATGTACACCTACCTAGCCATCTATATTCCGCCTGCACCCACCCCTGGATACAGATGTACACCTACCTAGCCATCTATATTCCGCCTGCACACTCCACTGGATACAGATATACACCTACCTAGCCATCTATATTCCGCCTGCACCCACCCCTGGATACAGATGTACACCTACCTACCCATCTATATTCCGCCTGCACACTCCACTGGATACAGATGTACACCTACCTAGCCATCTATATTCCGCCTGCACCCACCCCTGGATACAGATGTACACCTACCTAGCCATCTATATTCCGCCTGCACCCACCCCTGGATACAGATGTACACCTACCTAGCCATCTATATTCCGCCTGCACCCACCCCTGGATACAGATGTACACCTACCTAGCCATCTATATTCCGCCTGCACACTCCACTGGATACAGATGTACACCTACCTACCCATCTATATTCCGCCTGCACCCACCCCTGGATACAGATGTACACCTACCTACCCATCTATATTCCGCCTGCACACTCCACTGGATACAGATGTACACCTACCTAGCCATCTATATTCCGCCTGCACCCACCCCTGGATACAGATGTACACCTACCTAGCCATCTATATTCCGCCTGCACCCACCCCTGGAGGATCCTTGACAATTATAGTGAATTTGATACAAATGTAACATATGAAATCCTCCTTGTACATGATAACTTGTCCATTTGGTAACATAATAAGTCTGCCCACTGGCCATTTCCTCAAAATAAACTCTATTTTTCGAGTTTTCTTTTTTTTCCTGTGCAACTAAACCCTGGACCAGAAGCACAGGACTAAGCTACTTAACTGGAAATCAGTTTAGCTGCGGCAGGTCAGCCTTGGCCCTGTGTGCTGCCAAGAAGACGCAGCGGTATTTAACTGAGAGAAGGAGACCAGTATATCCAACATACAATAGTGTGAATATATGGAAATATGTCTATATCTATCTACCTACCTATCTATCTATCATCCATCCACCTAGAAATACGCGTCCCAGTATCTCTCTTTGAGCGGCTTACATTGTTTCCTGACAAACTTGTCAGAAGTGAAGCCAGTGTGAGGAGCAGGGCAGTGACCACACTGTAGACATGTCCCTGATTGGGAAGGCATGGGGTGGTCAGCAGGTAAGAGCCGGCAGCAGATAACGCGATTAACGCGCGGTAGCGATGGCCGCGGTTTCTCAGGGCGATGCGTTCTCTGCCAAAGATTTTCTTTCTGATTAATAAGGAATCGGCGGAGATGAAGTCACAGATGGTGCTCTTCTCCAGATGTCCTAGCAGTGGACGGAGCCCTGATGTTATCAGCAAGGAGATGGCCCTGAAGGAGGACACCTCACAAGACAGGAGACAATAAGATGCCCAGAAATGCACAGTCAGCCACTTTACAGTCTGGATTCGTTAAACCTCGCTGTGTGTATATGTATGTACATAAAATAATTATATATATATATATATATATATATAGCTTGTGTTTTTGAAGCCCTACATTTCTATAGATTTCTCTTTAGCCCGGCGCCGATTTCCCTCAGTTTGCAGTCACTGAATGACATTGATACTTCTATTTAGGAGGAGTAGACGGATAATGACACGGGAGCCCAGGCTTCTCACCGAATACCGGGAAGTGGGAAGCTTCACCATTCTAGGCAGTAAGGACATGAAAGAAAACACTTCTTTCCAGAACAAGAAAATGACATAATCCAACCGGGTAAATGTTCTTTAAAATTGTTTCCTTCATCTGATAAATATATACATCTGTCCCTCTCTTTCTCTCTCGCTCTGTATATATATCTATCTCACATCAGATGAAGGATCATTTTTTACATGAACTTTTAGCTCTTTGGTATGTATATATGATATCTATCTATCTATCTATCTATCTATCTATCTATCTATCTATCTATCTATCTATCTAATATCTATCTATCTATCTATCTATCTATCTATTATCTACCTATCCTGTATCAATCAATCTGTCTATCTATTATCTATCTATCTATCTATCTATCTATCTATCTATCTATCTATCTATCTATCAATCTCATATCTATCTATCAATCTCATATCTATCTATCTATCTATCTATTATCTATCTATCTATCTATCTATCTATCTATCTATCTAT